>OX637563.1:12291263-12831719 GCA_951800025.1 Oligia strigilis
AGTTGTACAGGGATCTTTTCGCGCGTGGCCAAAATCGGAACTAGCGCCGCCGTCCTGATTTTTCAATACTAGTAAAACAATTTCACGAATGTTTACCAACCGCGCCAGATCCTTGTGGCTCTCTAGTTGAGTAAATGGCAATGGAATTTTCGATTGGCCATTGGTTATTATTCCATTAATCAGGGTTTTTGAATGGTTAAAGGAAAGCCATCATTGTTTCGATGCGAAAAAAAGGAACATGTTATTCAACATGTCTAGCTCCATCTCGCTTGTGCACTGAACGTACAGTCCCAGGATAAATGCTAAAGCATTACTTGACGTCGGAATAAAAACTGTCAATGTCTGAACTCTACACTTAATATCACCACAAATTGGTCTTTTCCCATGTCAAAAAGTCGTCTGTACGAAAATATCTCATGCCCTGACTAAAGTAAGGTTTACAATCGACTGCAGAGTTGCAACTTCACCAAACAACTACAAACTAATGTCGGCACCATTGACCCGTCTTAGCCAATCGGTGGCAAGGGCTTATGAGCGTTCCATTTACATACCACGTGGACTTAATAGTGTGCGTATACGCAAGATAGCAATAATTTGTTTTATATACCTTATGTGGATGTTGTTATTGTGGATCTGTACTGCATGCGGGAAATCTGATGTCCATACTGACGACTTGTGTCTAGGCGAGACATAGACACGACTTTCGTGACGTATCGCATTACGATGTCTATATCTAAAGCTCCATTTACGCGATGTAAGTTTTTTGTTTGTGGCATACAATAAAGTTGAAATTTTTATGGTTGTTTCTACATAAGGTATACCACAGGCGACTTATAATAAATATATTTGTTATGAAGTCGCGTGCGATTCACATCCTGGCGCTATGCGATTTTACAAGAAATCGCGGTGTCATGACAGTGGCAAATGCGAAATGTCGTGCGACAAGTCGCGTCTATGATACCTTAACTTTTTGTTAAAAATCTGTTATAAAATACCTTAAAATCTCACAAAACCGCATGCGGACGAAATAGTAATAACAGTGTCATTTCATGTTTAGTTTAAAGTGGGTTTCCGTTACGACAAATAAGTTGAATAAATATTAAACAGTGCTCAATATATTTCACTACACTACAATAAAAGCTCATTGAAATACAGAAGTTATACATAGGCATTATATAAGCGTTTTCTCGGTGCGTCAGGCGTCAAAATATTAACTTGTTACACTGCAAGGTGGCTTTCACGACATATCGTTTGATATCGCTGCATCACAAATTTTGTTTGGCGTTTTTTGAAGTCGCTGCTAAAGGATAACGTGTACAGAATCCGGCAGTAAATATAGCAGTCTACGCTACTTGAGAAGTTGATCGAAGTTGCGTATACGAGAGTGTAGAAGGGCCTTCGGTTTGCTTCGTAGAACCTCGGCTCTGCTCGGGCGACTTCTGATCGTTATCGGTTTCTGCGACCGAGTCAAAGGCCTCGAAGCGTCCCGTACTTCTCAGCATGAGTATATAGCCATGTACTTCGGACTCCGGTCAATTTCGGCCAGTACTTCGTCGAAGCAACTTCGCAAGTAGTGTAGTGCAGGTTTCAGACGAAGTTCGGCTTTGTAGAGGTGCCGTCTCAAACCTGTGTGATTGTCTCTTTCTAATGCCCATATTTACAAGTACTGCAAGGACAACACCTCATTCATGAATCAAGTAACTAATTGCAAGTTTTGAATCGTGATTCGTGACTGCATCGTTTTCGGTAATTAATTTTTATAGTCTGAATGATCGTGGAGTCATTTTGACTTTATGACTGCGATAACATAATGGGTATTAGATTCAATAATTAATTTCAACAAAATGTATCTTAAAAGTACAATAAAAATCGTAGATACAGGGGTTTTGTCATCACAGAAGAAGACAGTCTGAAAGTTAATACATTTTGTATCGAATGGAAATGTAATAAATGTAAGTGAACGAAATAACAATAATACTAGTTATACCGAGCCTTAAACGCGACTCCTTTTTAAACTCGGTCGTTGAAAGCCGCCATTGTAAAAGTTGTGTCGTATTGTGTAAAGGAAAAACTCATTTTTAAAAGAATATTCTTAAATTCATCCGTTGGTTTGTATGCGAGTGAATCAGCATTTAGTATGATACATTTTCTACTGTAACTGAACTTGGATGATGATATAGCGTAAAGGCCCCGGCCCAACAGTAAAACGCGTCTGCGTCTGGCGTTTCTACGAAAACTTTAAAGAAATTAGTCTACCAGAATCGCGTTGCACCGTCGCGACGCGCCTGGCTGCGGCCTTAAGTTAAAATAAAATAAAATGCTCAAAAAAAAATGCGTTGCGTTGACATGTCAGATTTGGCATTCCTGACAACATACCTAAACATTATTTTTGCTCCATACATTGAACCTGATACCCAGTGACTCTATACATTTGTATGTCCCTATACAATACGACACAGCACCTAGGTAGATAGGAAATAAGTCCGTTAATTCAAATTTTCTGAGAAAAAAATAATTTATACGCTTTTCTTACTTAAGGTTCTAAGCGGTAATTAAGTATTTATTGTTTAAACATAAATCCTTTTTTAAGGAATGGACACATCCGTTGTATGAGATTAGTTAGGTGTAACGGAAGAAGGTGTGGAGGAACGAATGTATGAGATCTCATTCGTGTGTCATTTCAGTTTTGTATGAGGGATGTATGGAGATTCTCTTTCATTATCGTCGATACGATATATCATTTGTGTCTAGAAATACGTTTAATATTGTAATTGTTATTGTAACGTAACGGGTAAAGGGTAAGGTTTTAGATTTTTCACAGAGTAAAATTAGGGTCTTTTGAAGGATAACATTCGGTTGGTCTGCGAATTCTTGTAACTGCAAAAATATCTAGTAGTTGAAATCTTATGACTAAAATATAGATCAGATCCACCAAACACAATCTTAATTGTTTCATCGAAATAGGTATAGTAGTTTCCGATAATCTCTAATACAAAGCACATTTACAATATACGTACATATCTTCAAGCCGCGTCTGCGGGGTAGGCAGAATGATCTCTTGACATGTGATTAGATCTCATACATTTTTAGTACTACGCTCAGAAAGGTATCAAACTCTTAGTAACGATAACCGAAAAGGTTTTACTTGAAGGAATCCACCGCCATATTGAAATAGTCTGTTTGTATTGTAACTGCGTCTTATTTACGTGAAAAGAATCCATAAGAACGTTAAATTAAGTCTCAATTTACAAAGAAATAGCTGTTTCATATTTTTTCACGATTCATTCTGTACCTTGTTTCAATAACCATACGGTTAATTTTTACTCAACTCGTACTTGTCATTGTGTATATCGTTTGGGTTTAAAATATAGCATTTTTTCTCCATTATTACTGGTTCTAGACATCAAATTCGCTCAATACTTACATTGTGATACTTTTCTTCTCACATTAGATAGAATGTCATAATAATCATATTTATTGCCAATTTTTACTTTCATTTTCACAAAAATATAGTTAATCCTTTTCCCAGTTTTATCAACAGAGCAGTGGTGGCCCAGTGGTAACGGCCGCGACTTACGAGTTCGTAGGTCGTAGGTTCGAACCCTGAAAGGCGCTTTACTTTGAATAAATTATTTCATCACCACTGCTCTCAAAACGGTGAAGGAAAACATCGTGAGGAAACCGGCATGGCTTAGAACCAAAAACTCTAAGACATGTGACATCTACCAACACACGCGGCCCGCGTGGTGGTTTAGAGGAGGCCTGTGTCCCAGCAGTGGGAACATTATAGACTGGTTATGCTAGTTCTATCCCTATTTCACGTTTGTAAGGCACAGTTACAATACAAAAATCGACAGAATACATACGTAAAATGAAACTTCAGCGTAATAATGCCGTTCAAGTTTGCAGGCAATGTGCCTTACGCTCGAAGTTGTTGATATAATAAACTTTATTTATTTACTATAAATATTATTATGTATTTTTCTTTACTAAGTTAAGTACTTTGTGATTATGTTTTTACAATCATTGGCGATTAACGTTTTCTTGTTACGATTATGGTTTAAATTGTTTTTTTTTTAGTCTTGATGAGTGATGCGGTGTAGTATTAGCATTTTCTTCCCATTATGATTATGTTATAGTTATTAGTTTTAATTGATCTTAAATTAGGCATGTATTTTTGTATTTTAACTATATAATGTCACAATAAATTATAGATTTCTTCGTCGATTCGTTTTTTCTAGTTCCGTCAATAGCGTTGCGATTTTTCTTTATGACAGATGAAGACATCGCTCGCTGTTGAAAATTCAATTCTTACCATTTTTATGTAGCTTTTAATTCCTGATAACATATTCATGACAATGAATAGTGAATTAGGGTCCTGTACAAATATATTTTGTTATGATTCTGGAATACAGATATTCCATCATAATTTTGCCTCTCCTTGAATCGTAATTCGTCCTGAATTCTTAACTTCTTGCCACACCAGCTACGCTCATCAAGACTACACCGTTATTTCTTAATTTCGGCAAATAATACTTATTGAAAAATTGTGATTGGAAGCTTGAACAGTATGGTTATTATAATGTAAATATGTAGTGTTGAATGAAGGCCTGAACCGATAGACTACGTCACAATTGTACAGTTAATATTATATGTATTTTGTGTAAAGCTTGGAAATTATGTTCGACTATATAATATGAATTTGTTTTTAACTTTGTCTAGTTCTACGTTAACAGCTAGCGTTTAATGTATCTACATTTATACATACTTTTGTAACTGAAAATTGTTTTAATAATATGTAAATCGAGGCTTTAAACCAACGTTGCATCGAGCGGAATCTTCCTAGAATACTTGATAATTCTGTGTTAATAGTTAAAAGGTAGTGTTTATGAAAGCTAGCCACTTATTGAGATAAGTAGAAGCTCTGTCGCTCGATAGAACGTCGCCTGTGTGGTGTCTGTTTCTGCAAAACTTATAAGTCTGCATAAAATATCAATAGGATTTTGGAGTTGAAATAAACCTTTACAGGGCCTAGTGTAATCCACAATAATCGTGCATCGTATGTAACTCATCTGTTTGTGATCGCTAGAATCCCGAACGTATCCAATTTTGTACATAAGTAACTTGTTCCAAACATGTGATAGTTTTGCAAGGCGGACCCCAAATTATTTCGTTCTGTACATAGACACGTGAAACGGCTAACTTTTATTTTGATATTCGGCTGTATTCAGGCCCTCTCCATAATCTCCACAACATTTTTATGTTCATCGATTTGTATAGGAACTGCGTAAGTTTTAGTTTTTTTTCTCGTCTATTTTGTAAGGGGCCCGGTCAATTCCTTCTAGATGTTCCGATGATAGCTGAACACGCTGTTTCGCTATGTAATTTAAAAAAATGTGTGATATTTAAAAATATGCCTATGCAGCTTGTACTGTTTCCTCTTATAAACGTTTCTAAATAATGTACGAACGTTGTCTAAGACGGTTGTAAGTGGAAGAGTGTTATTTTTAAAATATATAATTGCTTCAAAAGCAATAAATAGTATAGGAATTGACTGTCCCCCCGTGAGATCCAATGTAAAAATATGTCGCTCTGTAGTATAAATGCAAAGACATCTTGTATAGAGTGTGGTTGCGAAGCGAGAATGCGAGCGAAATAGGTGATGAGTGAGCTATAATTTAAGTACTAGTTTATAGTTAGGCGAAAACTGTGAAAACACAGAATTAAAAAAATCAGTTTTTTTTCCTGTATCGAGGGATCAACAGATAATGCTTGATAAATGTGATAATGTCGCAATAAGCGGTGTGTTGTGGTCTGCGGACGAAATGATGAAGTGGATAGACTTTTTCTTTTCTTTTTGAGGTACCGTTTTGCGCTGTGAGGAACCTCGGACGGTTTGCTGACAACGAAACCTCGTGCTGTCAGTGTGAGCGCTTGCGTCGCTGCGCAGGCGCTTGTTTACGAAGTTCAACGACCGGACGAATGTTGACGTTATATCCTGGTACTGAACACACAATTTTGGCTTCGTAAATCGAAATCTACAGTCTGAAACAATTTGTAGCCGCGCCATTTACGATTTTGTTACTTTTGCGATGCGGTAACTTGTTATTCCCGTATCAAAATTTAACTTAATCGTAAATTAGCGGTATCCATATAAGTAAAATAGCGAGAGTTAATATCAATGTGCCATGATCTTCGTCCGCTCGGCGGCGCGGGCGCTTCATGCGGAAAGAGTTGTTGTTAAATCAAAATATTTCCTATAAATAATAAAATTTTTATATCTGAATTTTACGTGTTTTTATTTTTCATCCTCCAGACTTGCTACAAATCACACACCACCACACACATGAAATTGTTTATTCCGTAAAAAGAATATCGTATTCACATTTACACATTTTCTCTACAGAGAGGAGGCTCCAGCAGTGGGAACATTATAGGCCGATTATGTGTTTTAATCACATTTACACGTATAAAGAAAAAAATAAATATAAGCTAGATGAGGTCGGCGTTTTTTACGATTGCGTATTATCGCGACGTTCGCTTTTGGTTAGGACGCGAGGTGAAGCGTTGTAGCGCGACCCATCGCTTTGGTTAGGACATGGATCATAGAAAAAAAAATCGGAACATAGCAATGAAAACAAATGTTTTAGGAAAAATCTTTATTCATAAATAGGTACCCAAATCACATGGTATCACGTCACCACTTCGGCAAAGTTCTTTCTATAAGAAGAAAGATATAACAAAATATTCTAATATACGTTTTCAACACACTTGCTCGTAAAGTGGCTCTTATTGAACCGCTTTTAGGCCCATAATGGAGTGTATTACGAACGCGTGCTTTTTCTTTACTTTAATCCACATGTTCTGTAATACCACAGATAACTATTTACTAGTCGGAGACGCGCGCTTTTTTAATCTCATCAAACCCTGCGTTCCGAATTGGGAAATAATCGATGTGTTCCGAATTGGGAAATAACCGAATTAGCGTGGGTGCGATAACGATAACGATGTCCCGTGAATCGTCATAGATGACGTCATGACATTCGCCATCTTGCGATAATGCCGACCATGCCCTAGAATAATATCACCGTGAGCGCTGTCAAAAATGACAGTGTGTGTATGAGGTTGTGTCAGTGTGTGTTTTGTTTTGAGTTGCATCATCTTTAAATTAAACTAACGTGGCATTTTTGAAATTGTGCTTCTGGCTGACAGTCGCCACCTAACCAAAGAAGAAGAACTGAAGAAGAAATGTGGTGTTTATGTAAGCACTGTGAGCGCGTTCACGAGAGTTCCGAATTGTTGCCAGCTCTCAGCAGTCATAATCGTAATATCTAAATCGGAACGCATGTGAGATGATGTAAGCGCTGTGATGTGAGCGATTATAGCTAATTCATGGCTAATTCGGAAAGCGCCCAAAGAGACTTCATGCCAAAAGAAAAAAATCCGCGGGCTATATTTCAATTTTTTTAAAAATAATCTGTATTGTCCTTGGTCGCAAAATGAACTCGCAGGGGACCACAGACAATTTAAGGTGAATGCGCAGTGGTAGACCGCGAAATTCTTAGGTTTTTTGCAATTTTTAGGTTTGTGTTTATTATATTTTTTCTATAGGCTGTTAAGCGGTTTTGTCTGTGCCATAGATTAATATATTTAAAATGAGTCAATGTTGCGCGCGCATCGCTAGTGCTGACTGGCACGGCGCGCGGGAAAACAAAACCAGCGCGCCATTTTCCATACAAGTTAATATTTAACAATACAAGTCTGTTTTTTTTCCTCGCAAGTGTCTTGAAAAACGTCGTATGAAACGCGTGTGCATTAATCAATATACACTCGGCTTTCTTATCGCTCTCGCCTGCGGCTCGCGCGATAATATCGCCTCGTGCATAATGATCAACATAGCACACATGTATCATAATGTACTATTACGTACAAACTATACAATAAAAATGCGTTTACCAAATACTTGTGTAGTATTTTAGCATCATTTCTAAAGTGCCCAACCAACAGTGGTAACATTGCTAAGAATTACGGCATATTTTATTAAATTATAGAAAATACACGTGTCTTTTAGGTATGGTATACAACGTGTATCAGAAATGTGTGGTCATATTTAGAGGTGTGGTCAACTTTCTCCATAGGACCAACATCGTAATCGCGAAAAAACATTATCAGCTGTCCCAGACAAAACTTCAATACCTACCCGACCCAAATGTTGGTCCCTTGGAGAAAGTTGTTCAATTTGATAGTCTGTACAGACGCCAGCAGGTCAACCTATCCGAAACTGTCAGATTTTCCCAATCAACCTTGAACTTTATGCTTTAGCAATAAAGTCGAAAATCTATTAAAGAAATCTGACAGATTGTAGTAACTTGATGTGCTGGCGTCTGTACGTACACCCGAAGTATGACCTAACATTTTTGATACACGCTGTATAAATTCCATATCTTAGGTTAAATTAGGGCGATGCCTCATTAGTGCGTTGCGTAGCGACGTCGCAACGGATCAACGCATTGTAAGCTGCACCTGCGTTGAGTCATTATGAATAAAATAATGACTAATAAATTAGACAATAATTGACTAATTTAATTGAAATAATTCAATTGTCATAATTTAATTAATCAGTCATTATTGAGTCGACGCTGCGACGACGCAACGCAACGCACTAATGAGGCAGAACTCTTACAGAAATGTCCCTTTAAAAATATTCTTCCCTATAATATTTCTAAATTACTTTTGAACATAACATTTCAGCACTTTAACATTTTATATAAACAACTATCCATAATTTTTGAAGCTTTTTAAATCACTGTCATCATTTACCTCCCACTAACTCTAGCAGTAATATACTGCTAGTACCTATACAAGGTCAAATTAAATTAGCTGGCGATACTTCACAGACGTGACGTGATGGGTAAGTATCGATATCCAGTGACGATAAAAAAAGTGGCACTCCAGGAGTGCAAACAAAGTGAGGTGAAAACAAAACACAAACAGAATAGGTACTGTGCCATCACTCACTGACATATCGGATATACATTAAAACCGAGTACATCCCGAGGACAGCCGAACACATCCGAAGCGGTGTCGGTTACGGTAACAGTGGCGAGAGTTCAATAGTTTTCCCATCTTGAAAAATGCCCAATGCGATATAGAAGTTTTCACTTCAAAAAGATTTCCTTAACTCATTATTACAAGTATTACCTACCACTGGCTGTCGGCCTCGTAATCGGCTGTTTTACTTTACATGACATGACAAGTACCTACCTATATATATATTTTTTTGTTTTATCTTCCACCAGCATTTGTCCGCGACTTCGTCCACGTGAAATTTCTTGCTTAAACATAATATCTTATGACACACGGCAATACTGCAGCTTCCCATTAGTGAAATAATTTTTGGAATCAGATCAGTAGTTCCGAAGATTAACCCTTGTCCCTTACATACGAACTCCCAAATCTTACCTCTTTGTAATATGAATAAAAAGAAGATATCGAAAACCATCTCATCTGTGGAGTTTCGCCAACTAATTTAATTGTAACCATGTATATTTTACAGAATATTTAAGAAGAAAATTATCACATATTCTGCAATCCCAGAGAGATATAAAAATATAATTATTAGCTATGTACACCGATAGAAAGGATTCCTTTCACAACTTTTTTTAAACCTTTTTTAATTGACAAATATTTGCCAATATTACCTAACTTTTGGAATTGTGAATGAATCTTATATCAAACTAATTTACCACTTAACCGAAAATATAGATTATTTAGTCACAGGTTTTGAACCGGTGTGGTCGATTCACACTTCGACACCCGCTAAGTATACGTATGTATCTGCCAGATACACGAATCGGTTTTTATTGCATTTTTGGCATCTAAAAACCTTTATTTACCACATACATTTTTATTTTATTTTTTCAATTTAACCCAACCTACTTTTTTCTCAAACGTCGACAAACAACCACAACAAACACAGCGACACACAACACAAATACAACAAACAAACACAGCGTACATTAAAATTTGCACTTTTCAGTTACTTAGTTGTACTTAGGAGGTGTCGACTTATAAAAAATATTTTTTAATATTGGCAATACACATATTAGTTACAAATTATTATACCCAGTGATTAATCAGTTTAGATATTTTTGATGCCTGCAGCAGTCATCAGAAAGTACATTATTTGAAGATTAAAATAACATCGTTCATAGTTCTTTTAATTTCCACCAGATGTCGCTACTGCGACGAAAAAATATGTCCTTATGTCGATTCCCAAACCGATGAAAGCTCTTATGCTATCGATTTTAATGTAGGTACCTAATTAAAGTCAAAATACTTTATTATCATGGTTCGTATTACTTAATTAATAAATTATTTGTAACAATTCGCTACTGAATCGGATGTCCCACCAGTTTCAGCACAATTTACTGTACGCGTCATACAGTGGATGTGTGAATCGACGTATAATAAGGCCATACAATGCACATTTAAATTTTGTGTTTCGTTAATTTTTTATCAGACAAGAATAACAGATGGCTGATATTTGCTTGTGTAAGATTTCACTATAGTTTTACTTAAATGTTCATAAAATAACCTACCCCAAATGGGTAATAATTACCTTAAATAGGTAACATTTACCCTACATGGGTAAAATTTACCCTAAATAGATAAAAATTACCATATCGCCATACCTTTTTGGAAGGTAAACAAATGTGAAATGAGCGAATTGTTATCTTTCAAAAATTTTAGTTTATAGAAGGCATTGACAGTTATGCTTCTGGGTCATTATTACCCTCTTTCCTTTTCTAAACATGAAAAATTCTAGTTACGCCGTACAGCATTTCATACAAACTTTCAAGTCCTTATTTTTCAAAATGAATAGGTAAACCGATTATAATGAAACTTCATATCGCATAAGCAGGATACAAAGGTCTAAAAAGTTAGTAAATAGAGAACATTTTCGAAAATCTTATTTAAAAAGATAACTGGAAATATCTGTTTATATGGAAAATTTAAAATCGGTCTAATTTGGCTGTACCTAACACTATTTTTCGAACAACTCACACACTTACACAAGCTACACCCAACCACCAACTGCTCTTCAACATCACAACACACAAAATTATCATCATTTCTAAAAGTCCTAAGAACCAGTTCCTATAACCTACGTCTTCTTCAACTTTAACCGTAAGTATATTAAAGCTAGAGTGATCGCTATCCACGCGAGCGTCGTCAGGAACCCGTAGATAACTGAGGGGTCCGTGATGGTGGCTCCCTTCTCCATGATGTCTCGGAGGGATTTGGAAGGGATCGTGAAGGGCAGGGTGAGGGCTACGATGCGGAGGGTGTAGGACATGCCTTCTAGGGGCCAGAGGATACCTGGAAAATATATATTAACGTTTATTATTCAAAAAGTTAGGCAGGAAGTGTTCGATACGCTCATATCTTGACAGTATAAGGGGGTGGCCTGTTTCCAGTTAGGGGCCGTCTCCACGAGCGAGAGAATCGCGGCGATAGTCTCGCCGTGCCATCAAATTTTCGATGATAGCGCCGTGTGGAGACTGAAGACACGTTCTATGAGATTGTATAGAAATACGTGGCACGATAATATCGCCGCGATTCTGTCGCTCGTGGAGACGGCCCCGAATTTTTTTGTTGTGGTAAAAGGTAAAGAAATAATCTCCGGGTGTAGATTTGTTCTAGTACAAATAACTATAGCTTCTCCAATCGCACGCCATTCATCTTGATTCTCGGCAACTCTCATCCAGCTGCTACCAGCCACCCTGCTCGTATCATCGCTCCACCTAGCCTGAGGGCTTCCTACCTTACGTTTGCCGTTTCGCGTTCTCGTCCACACACGTCTACCCCTTTCTACAGCTAATATGGCCGTCCAAAATAAGGTTTTTTTTTTTATTTTAACTTACCACACAACAAAATCATAGGATAGAAGCTCCCAGTAGCCACGAAGAAGGACATGGTATGGCTGGGACAGTAGACCGACAGCAGGAACCCGTAGCACATGCCGCAGATACCTTGCAGGAACAGCAGCAGGCCACACAATAGCTTGGAGCCTACTGAAGGGATGCCGTAGCCTATGAAGGCTAGGGCCATCATCTCCACTGTCTGGAATTAAGAAGAGATCATTAGATTAGGCTAATGTTATACGTACAGACGCCAGCACATCAAGCTACTACAATCTGTCAAATTTCTTTGATAGATTTTCAACTTTATTGCTTAAGTATAAGGTTCAAAGTTGATTGGGAAAATTTTACAGATTTGGGTAGCTTGATGAAAAAAATCATATTACTTAGGTGAGACCGCATAGCGACCGAGCAGGAACATGATAATGGGTAAGGCGTGCTTGCAGCGCACGTAGCAACTTGGTTAACAATTACCTAAGGCCAATCATCATCATCAACTGCCTAGCCTTTTCCCAACTATGTTGGGGTCGGATTCCAGTCTAACCTGAATACCAGTATTTTACATGGAACGACTGCCTATCTGACCTCCATAACCCAGTTACTGGGTAATACGATACACCTTGGTAAGACTGGCTGTTGGATTTTCGGGCTTCTGACGACCCGTAACGACTGTCAAAGATCCACTAATGACAGCCGGGACCAACGGCTTAACGTGCTTTCCGAGACACGGAGAGGTCTCGGTATGTAAAGATGGTCACCCATCCACAGACCAACCGCGGCAAGCGTAGCTTAACCTGATCGATCGACCCGTGTACCTACAGCCAATATGACCGGGAAAACTTTTCATTGTAATAAAATAACTATTGAAACAGTAAACCAACCTGCAACATAATAATAGTAGACTGCAGCGTGATGTGCACGTTGAGCATCTCCTTGGGCTTGACTCCCGCGACGGCCGAGCGCTCCCACACGCCCTCCAGCCGGTCCGAGATCATCAGTGTCGACGTCACGATGGCCGACAGGAAGAAGATGATGCTGGAACATGGGTTAGGAGACATTAAGATGAGTTAGGGCGAAAGTGTCAGGGTAGCCCGTGGTTTTTCTGTGGTCGTGGTGTGTGTGTTTGTGTGCGCGTGTGTTTATATGTTTGTTCCTTCTTCACGCTCAAACGGCTGGACCAATTTTGATAAAATTTTGTATAGAGGTAGCTGATACACTGGATTAACATATTGGCTACTTTTTATCCCGATATATTCCCACGGGATCGACATTTACGCGGGTGAAACCGTGGGGCGCAGCTATAGTAATCATTAAAATTATCAATTTGTTTATTGTTAATTAAAACGGTAACACCAATTACATTAATTAACATAAAATAAAATAAAAACAGCTAAGGTAGATACAAAATTTCAAATACTAACATAAAACAATAGAGGACACCCTAGCATACTTCTTCTCACAAAACATCAGACATACCCGCATAATTCTACTCCATTCATCGGCAAACAGATCACATTCAGGATTGGTGGCCAGGAGGGCATTAAGCATCCTTAGAGTACGACACACAGGGGACTCAGCTCTGGCGACAGTTTTAGATGACGGCGGTGCCAACAGATTGTGTCGACGGCTTTGGCGATGTCCGATGTATTTGTCGAGAACAAATAGCCTACAGAAAAGATCGTGGAGTTCAGGACTGTCGATGCGTCCTCTGAAAGTTTTGCAGGCTACTGAGAGCTGTTGAAAGCCACGTCTAACCTCCAACGAGTTGAAGCCCAATATACCCAGGAGGTAATTAGTAGGGTACATGAAAGAGAAGTGAAACGCTTTTTTATGTAGGAATCTCAAGAAAGTTTTTTGTACCTTTTCCAACGTTAACGTTTGAGTCGCTGTGTAGGGATGCCAGATACAGGCACCAGCCTCAAGTTTACTACGAACCAAAGTGGTGTACAGAAGCTTAATTACATTTGGGTTCTGAAAATCACGGGCATTTCTCAAAACAAAACCCAGGCGCCTAAAAGATTCCTTGGCAAGAGAGGAGATGTGATCTCTAAATGTCAGAGCAGTGTCAAAGGTCACGCCCAGGTCCTTTATTTTAGTGACACGAGCTATTAATTCACCACCCAATCTGTAGTTATAGTGGAGTGGTTGAAGTTTTCGACCATACGTCATGACGTAACACTTTGTGGGATTAAAAAAGAGTTTATTCTCCATGCTCCACTCATATATGGCATCAATGTCCCTTTGTAGGAGTATGCAATCAGCGACCGTATCAATTCGAACCAATAGTTTCAAGTCATCAGCGTAGAGCAAGCATTTTGCAAACTTAACCTTATTTATAAGATCATTGATCATGATAAGGAAAAGCAATGGACCAAGCACGGATCCCTGACTCACGCCTGAGCGGGTATTATAAGGTTCGGACTCAAAGCAACCATGCCTAACAAATTGCCTGCGGCCTCGCAGATAGTCCGCGAAGAAGTTCAGGAACTCTGACGAGAAACCCGACGCCTCCAATTTCATCAAGAGCACGTCATTGTCAACCCTGTCGAACGCTTTACGGAAATCAAAATAGAGGACATCCACTTGCCCCCCACTGTCCAAAACCCTAGAAATGTAATCGACATGAGTCATAAGATTCGAATTGACAGAGCGGCCCTGGCGAAAACCGTGCTGGGCATCAGATAGAAATGCGTTCATACGTCTGTAGATGTACATGTGGAGTATGTGCTCGAAAACCTTTGCCAGGGTTGGCAGGACCGCAATGGGCCTGTGGTCCTCTACAGATGATTTGTCACCGGTTTTTGGTATGGGAATGACGCGCGAGACTTTCCATTGCTCAGGGTATACACCGGACTGAAGGGCTAGGTTAAAGATATGGCAGAGAGGAGTTGCCAGGATATCATGGCATCCCTTGAGGATAAAAGCAGGGATGGAATCAGGGCCGATTGAGCTATGAGGTTTTAGCTTAGCAATACCTTTAACTACGTCCTGTGGGGTTAAAAGGTGAATAGGAATATTATTCCCCGAGTAGTAGGTCGGCCTGAGATTATTTGGGTTTAATTCAGGAGAGTCAGGCAAGAAAACGCTAGAAAAGTACTGAGCAAACGCTTCTGCTGCTTTGATACCCAAGTAAGCCTTACCGTCGTGCACAACGTTTGGCTCGAACCCACCCCTCGATCGCAGGCTCGAGACATGGTGCCAGAACTGTCGTGGATTACTCCCGATGTTGTTTTCTACAGTAACACAGTATGATTTATAGGCGTCTTGGGTTCTGGTTTTTAAATCCGAACGTAAAGCGCTAAACTGAGCGTATATTAGGTCACAACGTGAAAGTTTCCATTTGTGATGCAATTTATTTTTACGCAGAGTGTCGTTGATTATATCTCTTGTAAACCAAACCGGATATCGTCTGTTGACAGATTTTATTCTCTTTTTTTTTGGAATACATGAATCGAAAAGGTCATAGAATATGGTATAAAGCTGACTAGTAGCCGAGCGTGCATCCCGACAACGAAGGAGATCATGCCAAGGGGCGGTACGAATTTGATCAATTAAGAGAATGTAATCTCCTTTGCTGAAGTTCCAGTCTCTACTTTGGTCAATGTTGCTAGGGTATAATATTTCATTAACCCGGTGCTTTGACATTATTAGGGCAATGTCTAAAGGAGGATGATACAGGTCGATAGGGACCAGCTCCAAGCCTTCGACGTACTCGCAGTTTGCCTCTGTACCCTCCTGAACCAACACAACATCTAACTTACTCCCACGCATATTCATCACTTCATTCATCTCTACCAGATTACAATATACTTACCTTGTATGTTAGTGAAAACGATGAGCTCGTATTTATGTGACATACAAAATCATTGACTAACTTAAGAGCGTTTACGCCGTACGGCATTTCATACAAATTTTCAAGCCCTTATTTTCCGAAATGAATGAACCGAGTTTAATGAAACTTCATACGTTTATGCAGGATAAAGGTCTAAAAAGTTAGTATAGAACATTTTCGAAAAATTGTGTCCCATATGTAACAGTATGTAAGTCCCGTATGCAGGTAACAGTAATGTATGTCCCGCATGTAACAGTATGTATGTCCCGTATGTAACAGTATGTAATGTGATATATGTTTAAGTATAACTCACGTGATGAGGATCCCCGGCGCCATGAAGCTGACGACTTGCGGCTCACTCTTACCGAACACCGGCTTCTCGAAGTGCACTGGAATCTGACGCACACAACAGTAGGTACATTAGTTTTTCATAAATAGGGTAATAAAAAGTAACATTATTGTCTCTACAAGCTAACTGGGTTGTGTAAAAATATAGCGCGTGTAGCACCGAACAAGTGAAAGAGAAGTGAAACTTCTTAAAAAATAAGAGGAGATTTAGTTTGAAAGACAGAGAGAGTTTTTCTTTATTCTCTCTCGTGTAACGAAATGTGCCTAAACGTGACGCGTCCTTGAAATTTCATTCTCAATTATCGAATCACCGGCCTAAGAAGTTTCACTTCAAAAATATTAGCTTGACAATTGCTATACTGTAAGACAAGAAAAAAAGTCGTGTAAAATAATACAGTAATAATAATGATTATGAATAGTGGTTGTCCATACCTGTACTAAGTTCTCAGGTCGGCCACACCCAATCATGGCTCGTCTCGTGAAGCTCTCATACGCCTTGTGGAGCTGAGTCTTCATGAAGTTCGAGATCTGATGATCTGGGGAGAGTAATAAAAATATTAATATCTGACGCTGCTGTTAACCACATAATGTCAAAATCACTGACCAGTCCAAGGTCTGGAGGAGATCGCAGAAAGCGATATGGCCGCCCATTGTATAATTTGTAGTGTCTGATGTATTTTTTATTTTATGTACCTATGTTTGTGGTATACAATAAAGTATTTATAGTATATACTTAAATAAATAAATAATGTCTTCATCAACCTCGTCATTGGCCAATCGTTTGAAACAAAAAAAAAACAATTTTCATTTCAGCTTTAGCACCATGAAAACGACACCCATGATGAAAAATTTGAAAATTTTCGTAGGCAGTATGCCTCGCTTGGGGCTCACTGTCCAATCTGTTTTAACTGCATAACACGCGACCAATCACAATCCATTTTGAAGGATATTGTTATTCTATTGCATTATATATACTATTCATATGTTCGAAAAAATTATCTGCTCAACAATGCAAATGATACAATGAATGTTGTTAAACTGTCAAAATGAAAGCCATTAAATTCCTACTGTTTCTTAGTGTGTTACGCAATTATCCCGCAAATCATTAATGAAAATCAATTAGAAATTCAATTCCCTTTGTTTATTTCCCCAGTAATACACTAACAACGATGATCGTGGATGATGCTGTCATCCCCGATATTGTCATTCACTTTGCCAGCTTTGCACTAACCAAACCATCATGTGACGTGACGTATCTTTACATACCAAAACCCCTCTCGGAAAGCACGTTAAGCCGTTGGTCCCGGCTGTCATTCGTGGATCTTTGACAGTCGTTATGGGTCGTCAGAAGCCCAAAAGGCTAACAACCAGTCTGAGATTAGACAGGCAGTCACTCCATGTAATATACTGGGACTCAGCCTGCATCCGGTTAGACTGGAAGCCGACCGCAACATAGTTGGGAAAAGGCAGGCAGATGATATGATCATCTTTAGTGGATGATGATGATGGATGATGCTGCCATCCACCTCACCACCTGTCACCTGTGTGTCGAACATTGTCGCTAATAAAGTAAGGATGTTAGGGGATGTTCACTCACTCGTCATGTCCAGCCACACACTGACACTGCTGTCGTCCACGACGTCGTCGTCCACCTCGCCGTCAGCGATCCTCTTCCCGAGCGCGGCGCTGAAGTTCTTGGAGAAGTGTAGCGCTCCGTACAGTTTGCCGGTTGATACCGCTTGTTTCGCTTCTTCTGATGTGTTGTATGGCGTCTGCAAAATTTGGGAATACTGATTTTTCAGATAAGGTCCCTTTTTGATCACTTATTTTCTGTGGGAGGTGCATTACTTTTCTCATCACGAATTCATGGAGTTTTAGTACAAATTTTGAAGAGTTGTAGGCAAAATCTACATGTAATTTAACTCACGATGTCAAGCTTAGTTAAGGGGATCTCAAGCTAAATCTTCATTTATAATCTTTTTGGAGGCCTTGCAATTTACAGTTTCTCTCTCAAATCAAAATCAAAAGTCATTTATTCAAACTAGGCTGAGAATCAGCACTTTTCGAACGTCAAAATTACAAAAGACAGCCCTTCACCACTTCCTAGTGCTTTCGCTGGGGAGAAGAAGCGCCGCAACAAACTCCCCAAAATACCCTAGGTGAGGACTACTAGCACCAGTCACCATCACATTAACCAATGGGGAAGTTATTCTTCTACTATCACCATATAGCTCACCTGCAAAGACGCCCTATTCCATCAGTATTTTTTATGTCTATGATGAAACGCGCGTGCCCAGAAGATGCCTGTTCACTCTCGCTTTGAAGGCAGACGGGTTAAATGTGGAAGTTCCAGTACGCTTTGGCGGAAGGCCTTCTAAGTCTACTACCAAGAAGGCCTATCAAAGATCTTCTACATACCTGGAACAGCATCTTCTTCTCCATTTCCTCCAGGAACCAGCAGCTCAGCATGTAATAGTCGCAGGACTCGTCTTCATTGCGCGTCGTTGTTACTAGGCTTGTGTTACTGCATATGTCTAGTCCGACTGGAAATAAACGAGAGAATCACGTTTAGTAGCGTTAAAGAGCTATGTCTGATAGAATCCATACTAATATTATAAATGCGAAAGTGTGTCTGTCTGTCTGTTACCTCTTCACGCTTAAACCGCGGAACCGATTTAGATGAAATTTGGTATAGAGATAGTTTGAGTCCCGGGAAAGGACATAGGATAGATTATGATAGATTTTTATCCCGATATTCCCACGGGTTCAAGATTTAGTGTTCTATACAAGTGCAATTCATCCAAAGGGTTCCTGCGGCCTTCACAAGATCGTCGGACCACCTTGTGAGACGCCTTCCAACGCTACGTCTTCCGGTACGTGGTCGCCACTCCAGAACCTTTCGGCCCCATCGGCCATCTGTTCTGCGAGCAATGTGCCCTGCCCACTGCCACTTAAATTTGGCAATTCTTCGCGCTATGGCGGGTTACCTTGGTTATTATAGTACTTACGTGGTGAAAAAGCGGCCTCCTCGTTGACCACACCGATGTGCAGATCCCGCGGGTCGTGACCCACTGCTGCGAAGAACGCTACCACTTGGATGATGGGGAACAGGATTGAGAAGATCAGACCGCTGGAAAACAAAACATTTTGTATTATTAAGAGCCGATTTTACCAAAGTCCGAATATCTTTTATCCGTGGAATAAAATTGACGTCCGACAGTTCTAGTATGAAAAAATGACAAAAATTCAAAATTATTTCTCAGGATAAGGAAAAAAAAAGGTATAAAAGTTTGGTGAAACTTAGAAGGCTTTTCATAGGTACCTAAAACTATCTCTAATGTAGTTCCTTTCCACGATTACAGCTTGTTGAAATTCGTTGAAGAAAAACGAATCGCTTTGAAAGCGATTGCTACTTAACTAAGCCCTGAAAAACGTCAGTGACTATCAAATAGATTACGTTAGGTTTCTTACCTATCGAAATTTATAGTGCTCATGGTATGAATTTTAATTATTTCTGTGACCGCTAGGGGCGCTGTTCAATATTTCATACAAATTATTTACGGAGACGCTAGCGAGTTTTAGGTGTGCAAACTCATGGTAGAGCTACAGCAGCTCTAACTGCAAGTGTATACAGTTGCAATACTGCTTACCTATTAGAGTAGGTATGATGGTAGAGCCTTCCATTAACAAAATCTTGCAAGGAGTTCTTGGAAAACAAAGGTATTTGATTTCTGAATATAGGTAACTCACCCAGGATGCCTTGAGAACTGCTGTATACTCTTGATGAAGACGGCTTTATACCTCGACTTTGTTAATCTCTTGCTGTCCTTTGGACTTTTCTCCTTCTTTGTTAGCACCTGAACCGTGATATTGAGGAATTAATATTTTAAAAGACGGGCCAGAATTCTCTGAACATTGACATAGGTACCCAAGTTTGTTGAGTTCCTGAAAACATTTCCTGACTACATGATATCTTCTGATAACTTGTTAATGGGATTTATACAGCAATCATCATCTATATTTCAAATCTAACTATAATAAAGGAACCCGAACCCTAATTGCATAACACACTATCAATATAGATTTTGCTAATCCATTGCTATATAAATATGTTCGAAAAATTTGTCTATTTACTATCATAAAAACGCAATGAATGTTGTTGAACTGACGACATGAAAGCCATTCCTACTATTAGTGGGTTACGCAACTACCCCACAGGTAGCAATGATGATGATTTTGCCAAAGTTACTGCACGGGATGAGGTGCAAAATGTTTAAAGATGCATTCAAAGAGTCTCCACGAAAGATGATGACACCGCACACTAGGCACGAGTGATTTTACTCCCTGATTGCGATATAAGCCCGCCCATTGTATTACTTGGTACTTTTTGCAGAATCCAATTCTTTTTCTCTTATTTAAGTGTGCAATAAATAGTATTCTATCTCTATCTAATTATCGTAAAGCTATACGCTGACGCAGGGAGAAGAAGAATTCAAAGTAGACTGGCAATGGACTAAATGGATTTGAACACGTTATTATTATAAAAACTTACATCAGTGCTAGTGGTGATGGTGGGGAAGTCATCCCGTGAGTGGTAGCGGCTGTCAACGCCGTTACAGATACTATCCGGGATCACGTCTGGGGATACTGTTAGTGCTGCAATGGAAATTACAAAATCATTAGGAATTAAAATCTTTTCTGGACGTAGGTTAGGCTACAAAGTTTCAAGAGAGTCTCACAGACAGTGCTCACTGAGAACGTTTATAGGGTAAAATTTTCAGTTTTTTTTCTTAGTACAGTCGCATTTAAGCTATGTATGCCTTCTCCGGAATAATGCCCTATCTTAACTCCTGAGGAAAGAAGATATCTATTCCGTGAAGAAGATAGTGAGTAGTGACCTATTTTTGGTTTGGCATAATTTTATCGGTCCCATTAAGTATACTTTGTCTTTGTGTACTTTGTTTGTGTCTTTGTTTTTGTGTTTGTTTGTTGTTTTATTTGTTTGTTTGTTGTTTTGTACTTTGTACCTGTAATTTATAACTGAAACCTTCAATGATTTTCGATAAGTCACAAAATTTCAATTAGGTGTAACTTTCAAGGGTTGAAAAAGAGATTAAAAAATGAAGATCACTATTCTTGATTTGAGGCTCAAAATAAATTACTGTTAGAGGTTCACTTACTGGACCGCCGTCTTGGGGTTTCATGTTGCCTCATCGCCAGCTTCAAGAACGCTTCTTCAAGCGTGTCACAGTCGAACTTCCTCAGGAGACCCTCTGGAGAGTCTTCGGCTAAAAGTTGACCGTCACGGAGTAAACCAATCTGTTGGGAAAGATTTAATGAGTATTTTGTGTTTGAGGATTGGGAAGCTTTTACTAATCAACAAGATATAAAAACTGTTTCATGTAGATAAAAATGTATGGAAGAATACGATATGCTGTGCCGACCCCAAATAAATTTAAAAACTCGCAGTTCTGCGACTTTAAAATTTGTTTGTGGTCTGCACAGCATAAGTATCTATTATTATGATAATTATTAGAAAATAGTGTAGAGAAAATAATAAGCTAAGAAAAACAGGAGACATTTTTGTAACAAGCCTTGCGCATGTTGCATCAATGCACACATGTCATCATAGAAAATATAATGTCATGCACTGTGGTCATGCATAATCAGTCTATAATTTATTTATTAAGAAAAACACGGACTGTCTTCGCCATATTATGATTAACAATGTTATCCTTTTATGATACTGCCAAAGTGGCCTTTTTAGGGCCCCAGGTCTCCTAACGATAGTGTCACCGTGTGTCCCTATATTTCTGGATATCACCGTTTCATAGCACTGACGTTTTGTCACCCACGACAAGAAGGAACGAGTCTTCAAAGTAGGTTTTTTCAGCATCCTTAGGAGCCTTTCTTTCCTACATTTCCTTCTCTAGATAGTAGTATGTGATATCTTTAGTTTACCTTGTGTGCTTGTTTCGTCTCGTCAATGTAATGTGTGGTGATGATGACCGTCGTTCCACGTCGTGCTTGCTCGGCTAGGAAATCCCATATCCTGAGAACAATGAAAGATAATGACATGTTTTAATACTTGAATTAAAGACAATGGTAAGCAAAAAACAGAATGATATCTAGTGTGAATCTATAAAAGAAATAAAATCAGTTGATATTTCGTTTTAGCAAAGCTTTTAAAGAGTACTGTCAACCCAACCGTCTCTTGATAAATGGATGGAATTATCACCTTCGGGCTGACGCCTGAATTGTTTTACTGTGTGTGTAGTTTTATATCTTTGGTAATATCGTAGGTATAGGCAGATGTGGGTGGAAACGCCGGGAGGGGACGCCCTACGAGGATATATAGTGACCTTTTCTATCGGTGATGTTTTTTAGTTCAGGACTAGATGTATGAACGTAAATTGAGGCAAAAGGAGTATACAGGGTTATTGGTAAAACATTAACAACCTCTTAAGAGGTCATTGTACACATCAACAAAAATCAGCTGTTTCCTACATTTATGTTCGTATTTAATTCGTCAAAATGTAGGGAACGGCTGATTTTTTTTCTCGATTTCAGGTTTGGTCCCATAATAAAAGTTGTTCATAATGATGAGTACAATGATCTCTTAAGAGGTTGTTAACGTTTTACCAATAACCCTGTCTAAGGATTATGGCAGGTGGCGTTCTATAGTTTCTGCCTATCCCCATGGGAAGCGTGAGTTTATGAAGGTATCTGTGTATATCGTAGCTATAATTAATCGCCAGAAGTTGGTTTATCCATTATCATGATCTGCTGTAATTTTTTCCGGCTCGGTGGTTGGAAAATTGTAGTGTCTGTGAAACGCACAGATATAGATAGACCTAGATAATGCAAGTATCACGAACTGTATGAAAACCAAGCGTGCCATTTTTTGACTACCTACTATGACGTCAAAAGCTCGCGCTCTCGCTCACGCTTACGCAGCCAGCAGTACACAGGACTGAGCGCGAAAGTGGCGGCTTATGATTTTTTATCGTAAGCTGGTGCGATTTTTGGCACGCGAAGTAGTTGCTCTTGCGTTATCTAGGTGTATCTATATCTATGGTGAAACGTCAGTCTCTTAAAAACTGCGCAAGGCTTGTTTTTGCTTTTTATGTCGTAAAGAAAACTGGTGTCGGTTACACATCTATTATTATGTATTCTTTCGGTGCATGACGATTGGAATATATAGTACCGTACTAGCGTATTATAGTACCTACTGCTAAGTATTCAGTTCAAAAAGTTTTTTTTGTCTCCTAATTGCCTAGGATTCTCACCCTCTATTACATGGGATTCATGCCCCCTTATACGTGGGACTTTCGCCCCCTTATTCGTGTGACTTTCACCCCCTTATTCGTGGGACTTTTGCCCTCCGTTACATGACACTCTTGCCACCTATTTCATAAATCTATTGCCCCCTAATATATATGGGATTCTCGCTTTCAACGAAATGGGTCTCACACCCCCATTACATGAGATTCTCGCCCTCCATTAGGTGGCACTCTTGTAGCAAGACAGTAGGGGGCTAGTCTTTCCTCTTATGACATTAAAGGGGGTTTTTGCACCCTGAGAAATAGGTGTTTCACCCCCTTATGGCGTTAGACTCTCGCGGGTACACGGAACTCCTACTCTTCAGGGGTTATCTTTAGTGTGAGGCAACATTTTACAAAATTGGAATAAACAATATGTCGCAAAATGGCTGTTTTAAAGCAAAAAAATAATAAGCCCAAGGAATGTAGGTTAAAGTAGAATACAATGAAAGAAGTTGGTGGGAATTATAACTTAGCATAGTGACCTCAATGTGTGGTATTCAACTAGTAGTAATAATAGTGTTATGGGAACTATCGAGTGTTTAATGAAAATATTGACTGTCTCAAACTAGTCAGTCTCGTGGAGTACCTAGGTATAATTATTTTAATTATTGGGACGCGGGACGATAGTTAAATGGTGTAGGTAGAAGTTGAAGCTGGTTATTTTATGTCACCTGTTGCATGGCTGGCCCACTGTGTATCTATAGGGTTGAGCCGGCTCTTGGCCAACATTGTGGCGAATGTTGTGGCCAATACCTATGGGCATCATGTAGAGCGAGTGTTAGTGCTTACCTTGGTTTGTATTGGAATCATATCACTTGGTTTTAGTAGGTTTTTTATTTATCCTTTTGATAGATTCTTATTAGATTAGATTTTTTATTTATCCTTTTGATAGATTCTTATTTGGTAAATAAATGTGAGGACTTTGTAGGCCTTGTGGACTTTAGATCTGTAGACCATTTTATCAAGTACCTGGTACTTGTTGACAGGGCTACGCTGTCCTCCTATACCTACTGTAATTTGAAAATATTGTAAAAGTCAATTATTTGTAAAAAGAGTAACCGTGGAGTTTCTTGCCTGTTGTTCTCCATAGGAAATGACCAATTGGAACCGTGCACCTAGCTTCTGACGTTTAATAAGTGCCCATGTAGGTATAAGTGAAATAAAATATTTTGATTTTGATTTTGAATGACGTCAAGACAAGTCGGCGCGAGATCCGTGTGGTGTCGGTTTTTAACGGGGAAAACAATCAAATTCTGGGTCCCACTTCTCCTGTTTCGGCATAAATTAATAGGTAGGTATTAGAATAGTTATTGAGGCTCAAATGAGTTTGGGCGGGACACATCAGCCGCATGCACGATGACCGCTGGACAAAAACTTCTGGATAAAAAGAGGATCTGGACGCGTACCGCGAGGGCTGGTTCGACGTGGCGCAAGAAAAGAGATGGCGAGAGGATCTGGACGCGTACCGCGAGAGCTGGTTCGACGTGGCGCAAGAAAAGAGATGGCGAGAGGATCTGGACGCGTACCGCGAGGGCTGGTTCGACGTGGCGCGAGAAAGAGTACCTGGAAGGATTTAGGAGAGGCCTTTGCCCAGCATTAGCAATTATTCGGGCTAACTCGGTGGTTTCCACCACCGATTTAGCCCGAATAATTGCTTAATTGAAGTGGGAATGGGCGATACACATTGGTCTTAGAAAGTATAGGCGATGTGGCTGCTGAAGAGTTTTCGAATATATGACCACAGATATTTAAGGAATAGTATGGGTAGCCAATCCAAGTTGGTAGGTTACCACAATAATCTAGGACCAACAATCGATTTAGTGAAGGATTCGGCAGGATAAGGGCTGCCCTTATCCAGCATGATCGGTCGTTGTTACAGGACTGGAGCTGGAGGGAGGTCTAAGTCCAGCGCTTATAGTATCTGTATATTACTGATACTGTACTTACACTTCATTTTCATTCATTCTCATCATATTTATGATTTTCTTACTAAATATTATATTTCGCACTTTGGCTGTTACACAAAATATAGAACTCGAGTAGTTTCTGTGTTAGCGCTCTGCGAATCACTCTTAAACGAATCTTCTCTAAAGAATTAGGTACCTGATTATAAATTATTTAATAATTTTCATCATTTTACACAATAATATTCTTGTTATGACATTTAAGTCAAACGCGTCAATCTGATGTCTACTTATTCTTCTAATTTCCTATGCAGTCTAATCAAAGAAGGTCGCAGTAGGATTGTATTTTCTAAAAATCATTTTATATCGTTTTGGATAATCTAAATTTGGTTTTTATACTTAATTGCGTTGTCTACTAAATAATGAAATTCTAAATTATAATTATAATATTCTTAAACGCACTCTCGGCATTAACAAGGAGGTTATATACGTCTTGGCGGAGAAAACTGGCAGGTGAGACGGGGATGGCAGGAAAAAGAAAAGGCGGAGGGAGAACGGAGGAATTCGAGGAAGAACGGTTTGAAAAATTACGAGAGCGAGGAAGCTAAAAAACTCGGTAAAAAGAAAACTAAGAAAACATTCTTGTTAAGCAAAGACTACAATATGATGCTGTATTAAGGATAACGGAGAGCTGAGGTGTTTTGTGCGGACGGACTGTGTCGCTAATTCGACCCGACCGACGCCTGTTCTGCCGAGCCAATTCGAACGGTAACTGAGCCGTCGACTGGCGTCGACACCCGTTCCCCGGAGCCGTCCCGTAAGCCTACTTCCTATCCACTGTGCGTCGGAGTGCGTAGTGAGTGGGAGTGCGTAGTTGTAGGTTTATCTTTTTTTATTAAAATTTATTGAACTGTCTACTCCTTAATTATTTGTTAGGGATAAGTAGACACGACACGCTGCAGCGGGGGACCGGGTGGACGTCTTATACTACGGCTACAGCGAGACGTCAAGCGGTGTGTGAGAATTGTAGTTCGCCTTATCGCGACCATGTAGCCGTAGCATTATGGGTAAAGGCTCCTTCAAACAGGCGCGACACGCGATAAAATCGCACGCCACACAAAGGCACCGCAAGTCGCGCAACGAGCGGTGCCTTTGTATCGCGCGCGATTATATCGCGTCACGCGCCTGTTTGTAGGAACCTTAGATGGTATTGATTATTTTATGTATTACCTACTTTAAGATATTCTATGAAACGAGTACCTAAACCAACACGTGATTATACAATAATCAGTTGTTTGAAGAACAAATGCACAAATAACGCAAACCACGAGATATTAGCTCATGTTCTATTGATTTACTATAAAATAACATATAAGTAGGTACATGTGCTAAGTTCTTACAATGGGCCAACCAGTGGTGTAGACAACCAGTCTTACCAAGGGGAATCGTATTACCAGTAACGGGTTGTGGAGGTCAGATGTAAAATACTGCTGGTATTCAGCTGCATCCGGTTAGACTGGAAGCCGATCCTAACATAGTTGGGAAAAGGCTAGGCAGATGATGGTTTACCAAAAACGTTACCCTGTCAATGTTATTCAAACGTTAAAAGAATCTTGTAGCACCTCGTTTTACATCATTTGGGTTATGAGACGAAAAATGTTGCGTATGTTTGATTGTAAGTTTGAAGTTGTTGGAAAAATTGAACGATTTCCTCTGGTAATAGGTAGGTACTTTAATGGCAATGTTTGTAAATTGATTCGAGTCCCAACCTAAGTAGATTTCTTGGTAACAAAGCTAAGTAGGTAGGTACCTACTCTACTTATTTTTTCTTTTTAACTGTGTTTGAAAAGATAAGAAAATGAAATCAAATCAAAAATTGTTTTTTTTAGTTTTCATGGCGTTTTTTAGTTTCTGTCTATCGTCATGGGAAAAAGGAACCCATAAGGATCCCATGGGTTTTACTATGATTACATGGAAAGAAATAGGTACTTATGTTAATTTTTAGCATAAGTCTGTAAAATACTTATGTTACATACATACCTTAGGGGCCGTTCAAGTAGGTATTACTTAAGCAGATTTTTGCAATTATTAACTTACCCCTTCCCTTCCATGCTTTTTTTTTTGAGGATGGGAAATCATCAAATGACCCCTCCCGCTCTGGGTGGAGCGGAAGGGAGTGTCAGAATCTTACTGACTAAAACCCACCCGTGTTCCTTCCTTAGCCCGATCTTCCGGGCCAGCGGTAACTCTTTCGGACAATCCCGCTGACCCGGCAGGCTTCGGCCCTAACGGGCCCCTTCGTTGATGCTGACATCTCTTTGAGGCGCGCGTGGAACACGTACGCGCCATCCGGCACGGGCCTGGTTCTGATCGGACGGTGAGCTACCCATTACTCTCCGTCCGCAGGCCCGCGCCTACGGTGGCCGGGAGTCGTGACGCGGCTCCCGACGCCCGAAGCGTCTCCCGCGGCGGCTGGGATGGGAGGCTCTTTCACTCAGCCATCCCGCCACCTACTTCGCTAGCATGACTGCTTCGCAGAAGGAGGTGACTGCCTCCCACTCACTCTCGCTCCGGACCATGGCTTGAACCAGGGCCCGACGCGAGAGGTCGCCGCCGCTGCCTTCCCTCCCATGCTTACGTAAACATTGGTACATGCATTTTTCAATGTGTTCTGGTGGTTTCTTTATTGATTCATGACTGACCTCTATCATACATTGTAATACAGGGCAGTGTGAGCAGCAGTTATAGGTATGCGTTTCGTTTTCAAGCATAGACAAGTAGGGTTGGCATATGATTGTGTTCAAACCAAAATCGACTAAATTTTGTAGAAAATCCGAAAAAGTAAAAAAATTAATACTGCAGACGTAATCGCCATCCAGACCCCCCATTCCCCATGTCATCAAAAATAAGCAATGCAAAGACCCCTCCGCCCCCCTGTGGTGCTTACGTAATACTTGTATGGCCCCTTATTTGATGTTAAGCATAAAGTACATATTTACTTAACAACTACCTATATACTTGTTATTCTATAGTTATTTGTACTAGAACAAATTGACACAAGTAAGTACCTACCAGCTATTACGAGTTACGCTCAAAGTCCTAACTTTAATAAAATGAAACAATTTTATTCACATAATTAACGTGCCGCTACAATGGTGGGGCTATTAATTGGCCAGTAGGTAATCATAAAAATGATAACAACATAAAATACCTTTGAACGTTATTAGTTTTAATTTCATTGATGCGATGTTATGATCCGTGACCCCGACAAATGACCCCTGCGCTACAGTGTTGCTCCAAGATGCTATTTTAGAAAATTGTAAATAAATATCAGATGCTAGACGATCTTGGCACGGCAAGCCTTAGAGGTCGGACTTCAGGTCTTCAGATGAATACGTCAAAGACCAAGTTGATGACGAACAACGCACATCACAGGATCACTGTGTGGCGGGTGGGGAGGTTGAATACGTTAATGAGTACTCATCGACGTATTTAATAGACGGCAAAAGAAGAAAATATTCTTCTCAAAAGAAAGAAAAAAATCGCGTCCAATCAGACGCGATTTTAAGGCGCTGAATAGACCCAAATAGGCTTGTCTCCAACAATTTTTTAGCCAAATCTATACAGTTTGAGACAGCGGAAAAAATATATGTTAATCTTGAACATATTTCCTAAAACTTCGTTGTTTTCAAAACACGTTTTTGAAAAGTTTTCTCGATACAAAAAAATGGTAAACTAACCTCCTAAACTGATCTTCCAACAAAAAAATCTGAATTATTTACCAACGTACGTTGGTAAAATTTATAACAATAACGTATCATATCAAAATACAAAACTTGGTTGTCTAATATTTTTGACAACTCAACTTATTTTTAAGTAATTAATTATTTGGTGGTTTGTAAAAATGTACGAGCGTCGCGAAATCGCGCTTCTCTTTCTTATGTACGCAATCCGACAGTGATCGCTTAGGCGCGCTGCTAGACGGACGTATGTCGCTTTGCCTCGCAATCCGTTCATTTCATATTATCATCAAACAAAAATGTCGAAGGCCAGCAAAAAATCACTTCTATACTAACAAACCAATACGTCCCATGGAAGTAGTAATATAAGTAATTTTTATATTGACAAAACAGGTACACGAACAGAAAAAATGAAACTCTAAACAAATAGTTACTAGGCTATTTTGTACAACGCATTGCGTAAATTCATCGCTTATAACAAGGCTCTCTTGGTCTAGTGGTTTTTGCATAGATTCTGAATAGCGAGTATCGAGTTCAAACCCAAGTTGAGTCATATTGGGGAATTTGTAATTTGTTTTATTTTTTTTTTATTTTAGAAAATTTTCATTGTTTTTTTATTTATTTTATATTATTTTTAGTATAATTATTAATTTTCTTTTTGGCGAACAGTTCAGAAGCAGATGAAGCTTCGAAAATTGTTTTTCACCAGTTAGTTTGTAATAAGTATCATAATTAAATACAAAACTTAATTGTTTTTTATTTTTGACAACTCAACTTATTTTTAAGTACTTAATTAATTATTTTGTGGGTTGTAAAAATGTACGAGCGACGCGAAATCGCGCTTCTCTTTCTTGTGTACGCAATCCGACAGTGATCGCCACAGAGTACATTATAGTATACTGAAAGTGATCGCTTAGGCGCGCTGCTAGACGGGGCGTATGTCGTTTTGCCCCGCGATCCGTTCATTTCCTCGTATCATCAAACAAAAATGTCGGAGGCCAGCAAAAATCACTTCTATACAACAAACCAATACGTCTCATGAAAGTAGTAATATAAGTAATTTTTATATTTACAAAACAGGTACACGAACAGAAAAAATTAAACTCTAAACAAATAGTTACTATTTTGTACAACGCATTGCGTAAATTCATCACTTATAACAAGGCTCGCTTGGTCTAGTGGTGTCTGCATAGATTCTGAAAAGCGAGTATCGGGTTCGAAACCAAGTTGAGTCATAACAGGAAATTAGTGTTATTTTTTTTAGGGTTAGGATATTTTCTTTGTTTTTTTTTAAGTTTTAGGATATTTTTATTGTTTTTTTTTATTTATGTTTTTTTAGAATAATTATTAAAGTTCTTTACAGTAAAAAGAGACGTTTGGCGAACAGTTCAGAAGCGAAGCAGACGCGCGAATCCGCTTGCGCGACGAGACAGTTGCGCGACAAAGTTGAGGAAAATGAGATTTCTCCTTATCATCACGCATGTATTCTTTCAAAGGGTTGGGCAGGAGTGTATAGTACACCCACAATTCACCAATGCTTCATCATGGATATCGTTTATGATTTTCGAAAGTTGTAAAGCCGATAGAAAAATCGAAATTAAAATCCAAGATGGCGGCTGAAAAGATTTTTCAAATTCGTTTTCATGGTTGTCGAGGGTGCTGAAGCCGATAGTGAGGTCAAAATGAAAATCCAAGATGGCGGACGTGAAAAGTTTCAAATTTTTCATCATGGTTTTCGAGGGTGCTGAAGCCGATAGTGAGGTCAAAATGAAAATCAAAATGGCGGACGTGAAAAGTTTCAAATTTTTCATCATGGGTGTCGTTTTCATGGTTTTCGAGGGTGCTGAAGCCGATAGTGAGGTCAAAATGAAAATTCAAGATGGCGGACGCGAAAATGTTCAAATTTTTCGTGATCGGTGTCGTTTTTGTGGTTTTCGAGGGCGCTGAAGTCGATAGTGGGGTCAAAATAAAAATTCAAGATGGCGGACGTGAAAAATTTCAAATTTTTCATCATATCACATCATAGGTGTCTTTCCCTGATAGACTCAACCAAGTCTTTTAATCTTATTGAAGCTTGCCCATATCTTGGACGGCTATTTGTGTTTTGAGCCACTTGACAAAATTTGATAAATTTTTAGCTCCGTTAGGCTTTTCTGCTGACGTAATCCGTCTAAAAACTTCCATTGTCGGCACGGTTGGCGCAGTGGTTAAGCGATTGATACCGTTTCGCTACCATCACATGGGCGTAAGGTGAAAAATATAATCACTGTTCATTACTTTTATGTTATACAATAGTTCTTGTAGTAACGAAACGGCCAAGCCACATATTTTGACTAAGGTGTAGAGTTTGTGAAGTTAGGGCGTGTAGAGTCAGAAGCTTGGCTCTACATGAGATCTGATAACTTTTTGACAGTGCGAGCCATATGTGGTCTCGTCTTGGCAACATTTTACATGAAAATGTTTTTAGTGGGATTTTATAGTTACTTATCAGTTTAAGTTATAGGTATTTATATTACTTATTAGCTAATAGGCTAGATTGTAATGTAAATAAAATATCACCAACTGTGCTACTTTAAAAAAGAAAAAAAAGCGACTGGTTTTGCTGTTAGTATCAGGAATTTCGAGGGTTAGAAGCGAAAAGGGGTTCGCTGGGGCTGAAATATTTGCATTGCGATTCCTGTATGCACTTTTTCAAGGACGTTACTGTAGGCAATTTTCCGGCTGACTCAATTGATGCAGTGCTAATGGTATGATCTGCAATTAGCTGCTGAGGTGCAGATTGCGTTCGGATTGCCTGATTTTTCATGTTGCATTATAATATCCCTTTTTTCAATCGTTGCCCGACTGGGAACATGATTGTGCTGGCATTTTAATGTTACTGAATCACCAGACAAGTGGCATCGACCCCAACACTTGTCACCTTTATCATGCCGCCTATATCGTCAATGCATCTCCAATATGTGTTTTCATAATTATTGTTATCAAAACTATATTTATACAACTTTGTTTTTAGTATAAGTATGCGAAACCTGAATATAGTTTGTTCAGAATAAGTAACTGAATCGATTCCAATAATTTTTACCCAATGTTATATTTTTCTCAAAAATATAGAAAAAACTGGCCAAGTGCGAGTCGAACTCGCACACGATGGGTTCCGTACCACAAGGCAAAATCGCCGAAAAAAACACGTTTGTTGTATGGGAGCCCCACTTAAATATTTATTTTGTTTTTAGTATTTGTTGTTATAGCGGCAACAGAAATACATCATCTGTGAAAATTTCAACTGTCTAGCTACCGCGGTTCTTGAGATACAGCCTGGCGACAGACAGACGGCAAAAACGCCGAAAAAAACACGTTTTTTTTGTATGGGAGCCCCCATTAAATATTAATTTTATTTTGTTTTTAGTATTTGTTGTTATAGCGGCAACAGAAATACATCATCTGTGAAAATTTCAACTGTCTAGCTACCGCGGTTCTTGAGATACAGCCTGGCGACAGACGGCAAAAACGCCGAAAAAAACACGTTTTTTTGCGTTTTTTTTGTATGGGAGCCTCCTTAAATATTTATTTTATTTTGTTTTTAGTATTTGTTGTTATAGCGGCAACAGAAATACATCATCTGTGAAAATTTCAACTGTCTAGCTACCGCGGTTCTTGAGATACAGCCTGGCGACAGACAGACGGCAAAAACGCCGAAAAAAACACGTTTTTTTTGCGTTTTTTTGTATGGGAGCCCCCTTAAATATTTATTTTATTCTGTTTTTAGTATTTGTTGTTATAGCGGCAACAGAAATACATCATCTGTGAAAATTTCAACTGTCTAACTACCGCGGTTCTTGAGATACAGCCTGGCGACAGACAGACGGCAAAAACGCCGAAAAAAACACGTTTTTTTTGTATGGGAGCCCCCCTTAAATATTAATTTTATTTTGTTTTTAGTATTTGTTGTTATAGCGGCAACAGAAATACATCATCTGTGAAAATTTCAACTGTCTAGCTACCGCGGTTCTTGAGATACAGCCTGGCGACAGACAGACGGCAAAAACGCCGAAAAAAACACGTTTTTTTGCGTTTTTTTGTATGGGAGCCCCCTTAAATATTTATTTTATTCTGTTTTTAGTATTTGTTGTTATAGCGGCAACAGAAATACATCATCTGTGAAAATTTCAACTGTCTAACTACCGCGGTTCTTGAGATACAGCCTGGCGACAGACAGACGGCAAAAACGCCGAAAAAAACACGTTTTTTTTTGCGTTTTTTTGTATGGGAGCCCCCTTAAATATTTATTTTATTCTGTTTTTAGTATTTGTTGTTATAGCGGCAACAGAAATACATCATCTGTGAAAATTTCAACTGTCTAACTACCGCGGTTCTTGAGATACAGCCTGGCGACAGACAGACGGCAAAAACGCCGAAAAAAACACGTTTTTTTTGTATGGGAGCCCCCCTTAAATATTAATTTTATTTTGTTTTTAGTATTTGTTGTTATAGCGGCAACAGAAATACATCATCTGTGAAAATTTCAACTGTCTAGCTACCGCGGTTCTTGAGATACAGCCTGGCGACAGACAGACGGCAAAAACGCCGAAAAAAACACGTTTTTTTGCGTTTTTTTGTATGGGAGCCCCCTTAAATATTTATTTTATTCTGTTTTTAGTATTTGTTGTTATAGCGGCAACAGAAATACATCATCTGTGAAAATTTCAACTGTCTAACTACCGCGGTTCTTGAGATACAGCCTGGCGACAGACAGACGGCAAAAACGCCGAAAAAAACACGTTTTTTTTGTATGGGAGCCCCCCTTAAATATTAATTTTATTTTGTTTTTAGTATTTGTTGTTATAGCGGCAACAGAAATACATCATCTGTGAAAATTTCAACTGTCTAGCTACCGCGGTTCTTGAGATACAGCCTGGCGACAGACAGACGGCAAAAACGCCGAAAAAAACACGTTTTTTTGCGTTTTTTTGTATGGGAGCCTCCTTAAATATTTATTTTATTTTGTTTTTAGTATTTGTTGTTATAGCGGCAACAGAAATACATCATCTGTGAAAATTTCAACTGTCTAGCTACCGCGGTTCTTGAGATACAGCCTGGCGACAGACAGACGGCAAAAACGCCGAAAAAACACGTTTTTTTGCGTTTTTTTGTATGGGAGCCCCCTTAAATATTTATTTTATTCTGTTTTTAGTATTTGTTGTTATAGCGGCAACAGAAATACATCATCTGTGAAAATTTCAACTGTCTAGCTACCGCGGTTCTTGAGATACAGCCTGGTGACAGACAGACGGACTGACGGACGGACAGCGAAGTCTTAGTAATAGGGTTCCGTTTTTACCCTTTGCGTACGGAACCCTAAAAAGGTTAAAAGTTGGACACCAAGCGACACTAAGTAGGTTATCCAATCTCCGCGCCGAACGGTTGATGAGAAACTGATGGTGGTGGAGATGACAGTAGAAATTGACGAGAAGCTGATGGTGATGCAGATGACAGGAGTAGTTGACGAGAAGGATGATGGTAGTAATAAGGGGGCACGTTGATGGAAGTTAATTAAAATAGGAGAGGGTAGATTAGAACAAAAAGTATCTTCGTTGGAACTCATATTGATATGTGGCTGTTCCCCTGCGTTACCGGGTAGGCTACCTTGCCAAACACAAATATATCAATAAAGACAGCAACACCATAAGCCCGCGGGCGTGAATTTGATGGGAGTTTTAGTTAGACATAGGTCCGCTTCGCTTGCACCATAAATAACATTATTCAGTCTCTGTCAACTTCAAGAAACTGAATAAAATTGCAGGATGTTTTAAATTCGTTTAGCGTCAAATATATTTAGTGATTTGTGGTGCAAGCGGGCCTCATACTGTTACCACCTTCACCGCTTGGAGGTACTCCCAGATTATGCTATTGCTGTTTTTATTTCATTTAGCCAGCAGCTGTGCCACAACAAAAGACATAGCACAATGCAGAGATAGCCGTTTTATTCGCGCTACTTTCACTCTAGTCTTTCGCACTTTAGTGCTTTTTACACAAGTATCTTTTGCACAAGTGTCTTACGCTAATATGTATTACGCGCAATTGTCTTTTGATGAATGACACCCGCAAGTGTCCTTCGCGCAAGTGTCTTTCGCGCATGAGTATTTCGCGCCAACGACCATTCGCGCAAAAGTCCATTTGCGCAAAAGTCTATTCGCGCAAAAGTCCATTCGCGGAAATGTCATTTGCGCAGGTGTCCCAGATCCGTTTCTGAACTGTTCGCCAAACGTGTCTTTTTATTGTAAAGAACATTAATAAATATGTATTCTAAAATATACAAAATAAATAAAAAAAAACAATGAAAATATTCTAAATATATACAAAATAAATAAAAAAAAACAATGATTATATCCTAAAACTAAAAAAACCAATACAAATTCCCTGTTATGACTCAACTTGGTTTCGAACTCGATAACTCGCTATTCACAATCTATGCAAAAACCATTAGACCAAGCAAGCCTTGTTAAAAGCGATGAATTTACGCTATGCGTTGTACAAAACAGCTTATAAGGAACTATTTGTTTAGAGTTTCATTATTTCTGTTCGTGTACCTGTTTCGTCAATATTACATTATAAAAATTACTGACTTTACTACTTCCATGAGATGAATAATAATATAAAACAGCGCCATCTATTGGTTCATTGTTAATTATTATTAACCGCGTCACCGTGCCTGACTCGGTAGTTCACTGTATCACCGCCCTTTAAGAATGGCGCTAGGATATCGGAGAAATAGTGGGCGTGGCTAAAAATACCGAAACATCGGAACTCAATTTCGGGTGACAGCCCCTTAATTAATAATCGTGGGTATTGTACAGATTTGGTGCTTATATGCGAGACAAACATTAATTTACTTTAAGATTAAAAAAGAATAGGCGTCAGATTTGGATGACAAGTCAAAGGAAAAATACATAAAAATGTTCTTAATTTAAAGATTATAATAATTACGCTATTTAAAAGTAAATAGTCTTTCATTCATTAATCCCAGTTAGCATCCCTCCGATGCTAACAGTATCTACTGACAAGCCTTCCCCTTTTTCTTTTGGTTGCCAGTCATTGGTTGTGTGTAATATTCCTCCTACTTAGATATTATTAAATAATTTAAGGGGCTTACTACAGAACCTGAACGCAAAAAACGCTAGTTTTAGAAACAATAAAAGTATAATTATGATCGATTACAGTAAACAAAATCTGAAAAATATATGATATTCTTCAGGATTTAAGGTAGGTACTCGTAGATACTGTGTCGTAAACATAATACAACTTCTTCTTCTTAGCGTGTCGATAGTTATAATTTGATACGATAGAAAAAAATCATGAAGATACCTCTAAAAACTTTATTTTTACAATAAAAACCATACTAATATACATACAATCATTCAGATTTTTTGTCAGATTATCTACAAGCAACATACTAAAACAATACTGTATAATTTTTTAGTCCAAACAATAGATTTTTTGTAATTCAATTATTGCTTCATATTTTGCAATAAATTACCAGCGTTGTGTCATCGCGCTTGTCTTTCTTTTCTATGCAGTCCGACAGTGACCGCGCTTTAGGTCATGTAAGCCCCTTAATGTCTTTGCATACGTAATAATATAACGTTTCGGATTCACGTTCATCATTTCAGCCGAAAAACGTCCACTGCTGGACATAGGCCTCCCCCAAGCACTTCCACTTCGATTCACGTTCATTGTGCGATTATTGTTTTTTTTTCTACAAGCTTGAACTGGATTCCACTCCTGGGCAAAGGCCTTCCCCCATTCCTTCGATAACTTTCGATGTTGTGCTTCAGCACGTCAATTCTTCAGGAAGCCATCCAAGGTGTCCCACAATTTTTCCCTCCGTCTGCCGTTACTCGGGACCGCGTATCATAATCAACCTATAAAGTTCCCACTGCTGGGACACAGGCCTCCTCTCCAGAGATGGAGTGGGCTATCTACCACGCGGGCCCAGCGCGGGTTGGTAGATGTCACATGTCTTCGAATTTTTGGTTCGAGGACATGACGGTTTCCTCACGATGTATTCCTTCACCGTTTTGAGAGCAGTGGTGATGAAATAATTTACACAAAGTAAAGCGCCTGTCTGGGCTCGAACCTACGACCTACAACTCGTAAGTCGCGGCCGTTAGCCCTGCTCTCAGGACCGCGTATACCTAATAATAGTAAATTTTATTTAAAGTTTTTACAACTAATTTTCTTTACATAACATTACGCCTGTACCCCCTGAAGGATAAGACAGAGGTGTACCTATAGTACAGTCACGAGCACTAATATGTCAACACTTGGCAACTTTCAATTGCGATTTTTTCGTGAAATGACGAATGCAACGTTGAAATACGACACTTTACATAAACCTATGGGTTCGAAAATACTATGTTCGTAATAGCATAAAATTTCATTTAAAAATAAAGGAGCAAATTGCCTTTGATTAAAGCCCAGTGTATACATACTTATGCTCGTGACTGTACACCCACATTTCACCAGTTATGTTTAAGTCCCATGTAATAGGGGGCGAGCCTATTGCCGTCAACCGGGCACAAATCCAGACTTCGGGCTGCTACTAAGAAACTCCAGGTGGAAAAACCCAATAACACTTTACCCGAACCGGGAATCAAATCCACGACCTCAGGCTCAGTAGAGCGCTTGCGACCACTACACCAATGAGGCAATCTTTGATGTTATTAAATAACTTGCAATTTATTGTCCTCATTCGTCATTTTCCTTATAAACCATTCACCTTCTTAAGAACAAGTAACTAATCAAATTAAGAAAAAAAAAAAACACAATCACACAATCAATGACTATCACATCAACATCAACAACCAGCAACGGAGCATGCAACGATTGCGCAAACGCACGTAATTGCGATCGGTTGCAACAGCCGACAATTGACGACCGCGACATTGCCAAGCCGAGTGACGCAGTGTGGATTGTTCCTATAGTGATACACGTAATTATATGCAACGGGTCATATTGCTTCATTTGGCAAGAAAATACTGAATGGTAGAATTAGCATGCGACATAGCAGCTCATCTAGTTTTAAGACGTCATATCAAATTTATTTGTAACCGACGAAAAAACGAAGGAGGTTCTCAAGTGGACGCGTATATACATATATTTTTTGATATATGACCACGCATAACTTTTTACAGAGTAGTCCGTTTTTGATAATAATTTTTTTTATTGGAAAGGGTCCCCGAAGTTGGTCCTATATAAATTTGGAAAAAAAAAATCCAACCCTAAGGGTAGGAAAAGAGGGGATGATTGATTGCTCACTCATTGCACTGATTGTAATGTATGATAACGCATAACATTTTACAAAGTAGTCCGATTTTGACAAATCTTTTTTCACTGGATAGGGTATCTGTAGTGGTATCTGGACAGGTATATACCTCGAAGTTGGTCCCGTATAAATTTGGAAGCAATGACGAAAAAAACTACTCAGCCCTCTGAGCGCGTGAAGTGTCGACCAGCCGCCGCCGGCGAGAAATTCCCTTAATTGGAATTATTAAAAAACCAAAAAAATCAGCTGCTCCCTACATTTTGATGAGTTATGCGAACATAAATGTAGGGAACAGCTGATTATTTTTTCGCGATTGCAGCGTTGGTCCCTTAGTAGTTGTTCATAATGAGTACAATCTTCCATTTTGGTTTGTCGCATTTTTTCAATTTCAACCTAATTGTGTGTGTTTCAATTATTTGGTGTATTGGGATATGGTTAGAAAGAGGGAGACTACCGAGATGACGACTGATAGTATGAAAGAAATGTTGCGCCGTCCCAAAATAAATTGGGATAAGGACCGGAGAATAATAATGAATAATATTATTTATTAATAATATTTGGTGTGCGATAAGTGTGAAAACAACCGTTAGTATACCAGCGAATCCAGCGATGCTATTCTGTAAAAATCTCACCGTGAAAACTTAGGTGAAGTGAGCGTGGCGTGAGCTGTCAATAGTGTCAATTCCTAGCAAAAACTAACTCATTTCACCTAAGTTTTCAAGGGGAGATTTTTACAGAATCGACCGGCTGTACCCTAATAGCGTAACACACTATCAATCTGAATCTGAATCATTTTGAAGGATATTGCTAATCCATTGCTTCTTAAGTTCGAAAAATGTATCCGCTCAACAACGTAAATAACGCAATGAATGTTGTTGAACTATCAAAATGAAAGCCATTGCTACTGATGGTGTGTTACACAATTCCCCGCCTGTTTATATGCCTTTTTACGACGCATGCGTTATTTTTATCAAAGGTTAGGAATATACAGAAAAAATATTTCCTGTGTTCAATACTATGGTAATAAAATATTTTATTAGAATTTGCAATTGGTTGAAACCTGAAGGTCAGGTCTTGTATGTACGTCAATTTAATATCTTCCTATAAAACGTTGAAAACATAATAAAAAGTTGAAAGACGAATTTAATAAAAAAATAACGCAACTTGTATACGGTAACATCTATGTACCAAAATACTGATTAAAACCAAATTCGATCTAAATAAATCTAGATTAACCTTAAAAACTCCGACTAATGAGATACATCTATAAAAAACTGGGCAAGTGCGATTCGGACTCACACACGAAGGGTTCCGTACCACTAGGCAAAAACGCCGAAAAAACACGTTTGTTGTATGGGGGCCCCCTTAAATATTTATTTTATTCTGTTTTTAGTTGTTATATTATATGTTTGTAGTTATTATATTGTTATAGCGGCAACATAAATACATCATCTGTGAAAATTTTAACTGTCTAGCTATCACGGTTCATGAGATACAGCCTTGAGACAGACGAGACGGACAGTGGAGTCTTAGTAATAGGGTTCCGTTTTTACCCTTTGGGTACGGAACCCTAAAAAAAATGCTGTTCCGTACATTTTGACCGCGTAGTTATGGGCACTTGTCTATGAAACAGCTGATATTGTTTTTTCAGCTGATTAAAAATTCCAGCGGGTTCAAAACCATGTACCTACTAAATACGTACTAACAAGTTGCAAGTCGATGTCTGCTCCAAATTAAATATTTTTTATCAATTCTCTTTTTTGTGCCAAGATCGCCAATCGTATTAAAAAAAGTGCAGCCTAAAAAGTGACCTATCACATTATTGGCGTCATTTCCTAACGGATTGCGATCACAGTGACGAGATAGACTATGATTTGGCAACAATGGCTGACAAGCATCACTGAGCACCTTACAGCACCTAAGTGTTGTAAAGCTATAAAAGTAAGTTGTTTAATAAGTAAACATGGATGAATTGCTTTTTGAAGAAGAATTGCGGCATAATGAAAAAGAAATATGTTGTTGCATTTCTAGGAAGAGGGCGACGAAGTCGCTGGCAAAGTGTTAGTCTACAATAGTGTATTTGTTATTTTGTTTGACTAAAAGAAAACTCTACTCAAGTATGTAGACAGGCTAATAAAGAATTGACGAAAAATAGTATTTATTTTATCAAAAAGGCAAGTTTACTTAAGACAGAACCACTAATTGTCCAAAGGAAGCCCTTTCAGAGACAGTCTCTAAGTATGTCATGGCCAAACAAAAGAAAAAATATTCCTTTTAAGGTAACATTTCTGAGTTTTATGACATGTGAATTGAATTGTGAAACCGTTTCTCTGTACTAAAGGGTCAGGTGTGTTGGTTTCTCTTGACATTGATTCTGCACAAGGATGAGAAATATTTGTCTCGTAACGTTTACAAGCTGTTTATAGGTTAACTGAATATTGTAATCGGTGACTTTTTGAGTATTCGCGAAGGTCTCTTCCGAGGTGATCATTTGTTATTTTGATCGCTTTATTAAAATGTCATATTTTAGAGGTTAGACGGATAAATTGTTAGTTTACGAGGAATATGAACATATTTACAGTTGTTTTCGCACGTTTTCGGACCAGGAACGTCTTATAACGACAAAGGGGTCCGCTTTCTTGTTTATTTTTAAGAGCATTTACGACGTACCATTATTTCATACAAACTTTCAAGCCCTTGTTATTTTTTGAACCGATTTTAATGAAACGTCATATGCATAAGGTCTTAAAAGTTAGTTAAAACATTTTCGAAAAATAGTGTTACAGCCAAATTAGACCGATTTTAAATTTTCCATATCGCACACCTAGATCTAAACAGCGATTAACTCAAAAAAACACTTTTTTCAGGAAAGTTGAAAAACTGATTACTATGTCCATATGCACTGCAGGAGTTTGCTGTATTGATCAATACTTTTTAAGTTGAGTAATGCAACTATTTTTGAATCTGTTTTGTTGGTCGCTAGGTAGTGAGTTAGGGAATTCGATGGTATGCATAGGTACCTCAAAAATTTAGATTTTAGAGTTAGCTCTCTTTAGATCTAGGTGTGCGATATGTACAGTCACGAGCACTAATATGTCAACACTTGGCAACTTTAAATTGCGATTTTTTCACGAAATAACGAATACAACGTTGAAATACGATACTTTACATAAACCTATGGGTTCGAAAATACTATGTTCCTTATAATATAAAATTTCATTAAAAAATAAAGGAGAAAATCGCCTTTGAATGAAGTCAAGTGTATACATACTTATGCTCGTGACTGTACTTACAGAGATTTCCAGTTATCTTTTTTAAATAAGACATTTCGAAAATCTTCTTTACTAACTTTTTAGACCCTTTGTATCCTGCTTAGGCGTATGAAGTAAATTCCATTAGTTGAACTTTTGCGCCGCAACACTTGCAAGTGTCGGAAATTGTTGTTGTCTACCACACACTTGCAAGCGCGTGCGCCCACATACGCAACGTCTGAAGTTAACATGTCGACGTCTTTTGAATTTATGTTTAATCTTATAACACTCCGTGCTCTAGGATACTTGAAGAGCAGAATGTTTATCAACGTATATCCATTTTGTATAAGAAAAATATTGTGTCATAATCATAATGCGCACCTCACGAGAGGGGCCGAACGTGTTAACTCGCTCTAAATAATTATGTACCTATGTATATGCAATTACATTATCAACCTACCTATAATGTCCCCACTGCGGATACTCACGCCTCCTCTCTGTGAGAGGGAGTGGGCCGTAATCCACCACGCAAGCACAGTCCGAGGTGCTGGACATCACGTCTTTGATTTTACATAACATCAAGCCTGTATACCATATTTCGCCAGTTATGTTTAAGTCCCATGTAATAGGGGGCGAGCCTATTGCCAACAACCGGGCGCAATTCCAGACTCCTGGCTGCTATTGAGGAATTTCAGATTGAAAAACCCAATAACACTTTGTCCGACCCGGGAATCGAACCCAGGACCACATGTTCAGCAGTAGCGCTTGCGAACACTAGACCAACGAAGCAGTCATTAATATGTGTTAATAACGAGGAAGTGAAAAAGCAATTCAGTTAGAATTGTTACACTTTCTATTGGTATAAAATATAGGCTAGTACAATAGAATAATTGGGCTCTGCGTACGCGACACTCTCAATGAAATCAAAATGTATAGCTAGGGTACTTCCTGTTGACCTAGAATCATGAAATTTTTCAGGAAGCAAGGTCATGTAGCACAAATAAAGGAAAAAATCCAAAACCGTAAATTTATAGTTACATAAAAAAACCCGTGATAAATTATTTACATACCTACAAATTTGTACGGAACCCTCGCTGCGCGAGTCCGACTCGCGCGTGACCGGTTTAATTTTCATTGTTTGCACCTTGACAATAAGGAGACTCGTCATCTTAAACCTTGTTTGTTTTAATAAAGTTTTGGTAGCCTTGTAAAGGAAATGATTGCGTCAAGCCATTGCGCATGTCAAATAAATAAAAGACGCACGAAATTATTATGAGTGTTAAAAGCTAATGCACGTCATTGACGACAGAATATAAACAATAATAAATTCGAACAGATTTATTAAAAACGTCATGACGTCGTCGTCGGAAATGCGCCTAAACCGGATCGTCGTCGTTTTTGTTTTGTTTCAATGTCTGTGTTTCAAAGTGGCAGTGGGGTGGCCATGTTTGTCGAAGTATCGATGGCGATGGCCGGTGGAGCAGACGAGTACAGCATAGCTATTCACAACCACTCGATACACTTCCGTGCCCTATCGAACATCAATCAGTGTTATCGCAGGAGTCCTCTACACGCTGTTCACAAGTCCAAAACTCGAAATCTGTCATTTTAGATACGATTACGATAGCTGTAAAATGTATGTGTAAACAGTGCGCTCGCTATTCGCCTCGTGGCTCGCCTCGCGATTCGAGTGCTCGCGTTGTGGCTCGCGTTGTGAAAATACTTCACCCCGCGAATGTGTGAACAGTAGTTCGCGAAGGCCCATGGTTCGTCGAATCGTTCGTCGAGCCACGAGGCGAATAGCGAGGATTGTGTACCTAAATGCGGTATCAGACAGATGGTTGTGAAAATAGAAAACGTGTGCGGTCGGGGGAAATCTGTTAGGAATGGTTAGGAACGAAGTTCCTTCGCGATACTCGCACGCATACACACACAAACTCGTATATATAATAAACAGAGAGAGAGAGGGAAAGTGTGAATTTAAATTAAACCATTTACACACACTTTTGAATTGTCAAAGAGTCGGTTAGTTAGTCAGAAAGTTGAAGCTAGTTGCCCATTCCAAAACGAAAATCTCTATGGAGAAGAACGGAAACTCTATCAATATAGGGTGACTGGTAATTAGTGACTGTCACTAATTACCAGTCACCCTATATATTACAAAATCCTGGGCACATTATTCTTGTTGCTTCTATAAAGTTATACAGCGTGACATATTTGGGTCGAGTAGGTATTGAAGTTTTGTATGGGAGAGCTGATCATTTTTTCGCGATTACGACGTTGGTCCCATGGAGAAAGTTGTTCAGTTTGTTGGTCTTAATATGACCACACATTTCTGATACACGCTGTATAACGGAAATATTACACATGGCGGTGACTAGCAGTTTACATCGTATCCTTAGTCGAATGGCCATTAATAGGGCTCTTTCTTTCCACATCAAAGTTCACTTTCAGACACGTTCTTTCATCACGTTATTGGGCAATCATGACCGAGCAGTTTCCTTCTACTTACAGTATAGACTTTCGTCATATTTGGTAAGTACCTAATATTCAAAAGATTTGTTTGTCATTCTTCAGTTGATTTGAAAACAAGAAGGCATTCAGTTTGTCGTTCAACAACTTAAACTTGAAATTAACTCAAATTCTTTATTCAAATATTATATGATATCCAAGCAACGCAAAGATAAAAATATAAAACGTGTGCGGTCGGGGACCTCTGTTAAGAACGAAGTTCTTATGAACGTTCGAACGAACTTACCAAAAGTCAAATTCCATTGCAACCAAAAACGTATTAGGACGTTTTTGTTGCAAATGGTCATTCAAAAATCAACTTAGAATACATTGCACTAAAGTAGATAACTGATAAGTGGTGATTGATGGAATGTAAATTATCTAAGGTTATGAAAATTGTTATAGGTATTATGATCTGAGTTATTGCATGTAAATATGATACGTGACTAGAAATAAAAGAATTCATGTTTTTGAACATTAGATAGAACTTATTTGCATGTTATTAAAGGATTTTTATTATAATTAGTCTTCTTGGTGCGTCATCTGCTTAGCTTTTTCCCATGTTGGGGTCGGCTTTCAGTCTAACAGGATGCAGCTGAATACCTACCTACTTACCATTCTTTTACATGGTGCGACTGCCTATCTGCCACCTCCACAACCCAGTTACTGGGTAATACGATACCCCTTGCTAAGACTAGTTGCCAGACTTTTGAACTTCTGACTACCCGTAACTATACAATACTCTCAAAGATCTACGAATGACAGCCGGGATCAGTGCTTTCAGGAGCACGGAGGGATCTCGATATGTAAAGGATGGTCACCCATCCACGAACCGGAGGGGCCCGTGGCTAAATAATGACAGCCGTACAGGTCGGTCGATCAGGTTAAGCTACGCTTGCCACGGTTGGTCTGTGGATGGGTGACCATCTTTACATACCCCTCCGTGCCTCGGAAAGCACGTTAAGCCGTTGGTCCCGGCTGTCCTTCGTGGATCTTTGACAGTCGTTACAGGTAGTCAAAAGCCAAAAAGTCAGACAACCAGACTTACCAAGGGATATCGTATTGCCCAGTAACTGGGTTGTAGAGGTCAGATAGGCAGTCGCTCCATGTAAAATACTGATATTCAACTGCATCTGGTTAGACTGGAAGCCGACCCCAACATAGTTGGGAAAAGGCTTGGCAGAAGAAGGCAGAAGACCCATCCACGAACCGACCTCAGCAAGCGTAGCTTTACCCTCAATCGACCCGTGCGGCTGTTATTATTTAGCCTCGAGCCCCTAGAAACAAATACTGTCCAAAATTAAACTTCAAGGTGACTTCTTATTCCAAGAGAGCTAGGACTACCGAATAAGTCAGCTTTTCCAAAAGAAATTCATTTGGTCTCTGACGTAATGATATTGATGGACAATAGATGGTATATCGGTGATCAAGCTTCACTCATTGTGATTTAAAACAATGGACATCCGCGGTAAGACAATACTTATTATGTTATTTGGGCAATGTTATTTCGTATTGTTAAGGAAAGGAAGTTTTTGGAATAGTAGTCTTATTGTCACAGTATGTTTTGCCTGTGAAAAGGGACACGTCTGGCAGACCCTGGGCACACAGATAGATAGGTACACCTAGGTAACGCAAGAGCTTCGCGAGAACTTCGCGTGCCCAATATCGCACCATCTTACGTACAAAAATCGTAAGGGTCAGTTCACACCGAGACACGACGCGACGCGCAGTTTTCAAGATAGAAATACAATTACAGACCTTATCTACTACACAAAAAGGTACACAATTCAGTGTCTGCCTACTACGTCGAGCTACGCAGCGCGGCGCCGCCGCCGCGCGGCGTAGCTCATTGAATTGTGTACCTTTTTGTGTAGTAGATAAGGTCTGTAATTGTATTTCTATCTAGAAAACTGCGCGTCGCGTCGTGTCTCGGTGTGAACTGACCCTAAGCCGCCATTTTCGCGCTCAGTCCTGTGTTCTGCTGGCTGGGTGAACGTGAGTGCTGGCGCTAGACCCATACACGGGCGGGCGGTGGCGGTGGGTCGAGACGAGTGCCGCACGCGGCGGTGTCTTTGAATCGATTTGATTTTCCCATCACTAAATTGTGCTTGTGACGTCATAGTAGGTAGGCACGCTTGTATTTCATACAGATCGTGATACTTGCGTTATCTAGGTCTATCTATTTATGTTTGTAATTTATATGGTGTACATAATAAAGAGTATTCTATTCTATTCTATCTATATCTGTGCAGGCAGCACCGATTCTAACATTAATAATACCAGCCTAATATTGCCTAGAGAAGGCATTCATGAGAATTGATAACTACTCACACACTTTCAATCTCAATCTGAATCATTTTGAAAGAAATTCCTAATCCATTGCATGTTATGTTTGAAAAATTCTTCTGCTCAGCAACATAAATAATGCAATGTACGTGGCTGAACTGTCCAAATGAAAGACATTGCGATCGATTGCCATATTATGCGTGTTACGCAGGTTTCCTCACTGCTGATTGATTAATCTTAACCAGGATATGAGTTATCTTCTAGGTTGCTTGTTGCAATAAAATGAGGACGATGTGGAATGGAAATGTTCTGTTATTGGATTTATAGGTTATTCGAAATCAAGGTGCTATAGGTTTTTCGAGATATCGCCAAGCGGTTGTTCGACTCTTCACATGACCAGAGGGCTAGCTTCTTTCTTGGCCAAATAAGCAGCATCGCCATACAACGTGGCAATGCTGCCAGCTTTTTGGGCACTGTTTCTGCTGTTGACAACGATGCGGACGAATTTTTTGATGCCCTAAAATTATATTTGCTTCTTTTTTCATATACATGTAAAGACGCCAGCACATCAAGCTACTACAATCTGTCAAATTTATTTAATACATTTTCAACTTTATTGCTAATTTATAAGATTCAAAGTTGATTGGGAAAATTTGACAGTTTCGGGTAGCTTGATGTGCTGGCGTCTGTACATATTATTATATTAAATCAAGGTGTAAGTGTATATCTCGGTGAATCAATGAGATCAGGACTTACCTACACAGTTTGAAAAGCTTTTAAAAATATACTTTAGCTTACTTATTGTACTTTTCCATAGGTTCTAAAAGTAGGTCCACTAACGTTCATCAATTATAGTGGGACTTTGGCATGATGGTAACCAAAACTGAAATGTTCATAAGTGTAAAAATTCTAGAATGAATTTGTACACTTATGAAAGTTTCAGTTTTGACATCCCGTAAAACCCCTGAAAAAGCGATGACGCAAGCCTTGTTTTTTGTAACAAAATTCAAATCTACTTACGTAGGTATCTACTTATAACTCAAAATGGCTTTTTAATTTTGAATGTAATTTTCCTGCTGTAAATTCAAGAGTTATCAACATATTTTATTGTTGACAAAAACCTTGAAACGTTCCTTTGTACTCTGATAAATCTATGCGACAATTCACACGTCATTATTTTATAATATGACACATTTTTTGCTTGGCAATGCGTAATTTATGAAATGTAAGGTAAAGCTTGCACTGCGTCGGTTAGTTCCGTATGTTGAGTAAACGTTTTGAAGAATGTCTGTTCACCTCATGTGTTCGAAGCACGGAAACAATTTTGGGTAAGCGATCGTGGCCGTAGGTACTGCAGAGATTATAGCCTATTTGGTGCTTACATGCAACCTCCGCGAGTCTGTCATAAATCATTGGTAAGAAATACGAAACAAACAATAATTTTGTTTAAGAACACAGTAGGCGTCAGATTTGGCTGAGAAGCCAAGGGAAAAAGATATAATTTGTTTTTATGAATTTAAAGATTATTAAAATTTAAATAATTTCGCTATATAGAAGTAAATAGTCTTTTATTCATTAATCCTGGTACAGTAGCACCCCCCGATGTTATAATACTGTGTATTTATCGCTCGTGCCATCTTAGGAAAATGGATGATTTACATACAGACCCTTATTTTAGCTAAAGGAGAGAGAGAAATCCAGAGGAACAAAAGACAACAAAGTATTCTAGATTTAACGCTGTTTAAAATGAATCCTGTTGCTTTCTAGAGCCTAATTTGCCATGCCAGCCATGATTTTGTACCTAATCTGTAATCATTGTGTACCTAATCTGGGCTAAACAAATTTTATGTTCTGTATTTCTTTTCTTTTATAGAGGATTTTTGGAGTTCTGCGCTTATCATCTCTAATCTATCCAGGATAATATGCTTAGCGATGCCACAGGACTAACTAACTTTGTAACCATTCCATTTAGGTACCATCTGTACCTACTAAAGTACAACTTTGAAAACCTTGTTCTATGTTTAAGAATGATCTAATCTCCTATAAGGATACTTGAATGGATCTTTGTTCAGGCATTTTTTCTTCAGTAGGTAACGTATCAACTAAATGCGTCATCAACTTATAGGTATGCCTAGACACTTATGACAATTAGTTATCGACGACAATCGTTTTGATAGCCGTTTATCATACTTACCAAAATGAATAGTTTTAACTTTAGCACATTATTCAGCAAAAAAACAGTAGGAAAAAATCTTTATGTAGTAATCAGTGATCATTTTTATTTCCTTTTGACTTAATAGCATTACTTTGTGTCAAATAGTGGCTATAATTGAGATAATTAGCGTCAATATGTCATTTGGAGTCTTCATTTGAATACGAATTATTACATATTAATGCAAATATTATGAGTAGGTATATACGTGACGTCAATCTGTCACTTGTAATTTAATAGGAACCATTACATACTAATGCAAATATTGTAAGTAGGAATATATATAGGTACGTAACAGATTTTAGTCCAATCTTACCAAGGGTATCATATTACCCAGTAACTGGGTTGTGGAGGTCAGATAGGCAGTCGCTCCTTGTAAAATACTGGTAATCAGCTGCATCCGGTTAGACTGGAAGCCGACCCCAATTTAGTTGGGAAAAGGCTAGGCAGATGATGATATACGTGACAGAATTTGACTAATAAAGTCTTTGTTCAAAGTTTTAAATTTGAATTATTCTTTTGTTAAGGAAGAAAGAAAATAAGTTTATTTGACCTAGGTTAAGTAAGGCACACAATATTCACACAAAAAAAAAACAGATAGGAGGTGTCGTGTGCCTCACGGCTGCGCCAAATAGGCCAAGTATGCCCTAGGTTTAACGATAAATTATAGAAATACTAGCTGCGCCCCGCGGTTTCACCCGCGTAAATGTCGATCCCGTGGGAATATTGGGATAAAAATATAGCCTATATGTTAATCCAGGGTGTCAGCTACCTCCATACAAAATTTTGTCAAAATTGGTCCAGCCGTTTGAGCGTGAAGAAGTAACAAACATATAAATACACACACACACGGACACACTCACAAACTTTCGCCTTTATAATATTATAGTGTGATTGGTCATGCTGTAAGGTTATGCACGAAGGTAACATATTTGAAATAATTAATCTAAAGACATACAGGCATACAGGATGGCATGACATCGACGCGCAAACTGTAACCACGTATTTAGCACATGATTCTAGCGTAGGTATATTTCACGGCTAATAGCCGAAGTGCGGCTACACCTAGTATTAGTCGGGTACAAATGCGGCTACACCTAGTTTTAGCCGGGTGCAACTACGGCTACACCTAGTTTTAGCCGGGTACAACTGCGGCTACACCTAGTTTTGCCGGGTACAACTGCGGCTACACCTAGTTTTAGCCGGGTACAACTGCGGCTACAACTAGTTTTAGCCACATGAGGTTTGTGTGTACTTCGGGAGGCGACGTAGGACGATGCAAGAGCGAGCAAAGGGCACCTCGAAGTTAGGTTATTTTAAACCCCTTACACAGAAAAAGGCGCCCTGCGAAGCGGGGTTCCGTCGATGTAGGATGCAAGAGCGAGCGAAGGGCACCCCGAGGTTAAGTTTGGTTAAAACTAGGTGTAGCTGCACTTCGGCTATTAGCCATAACATTTATGTACATTTTTCGTCGGTTATCAAAAAAAATCTGCTGTTTCATAGAAAAGTGCAATACCTACGCGGTCAAAATCTATGGAACAGCTATTATTTTTTGTTCAGAATCATGTACTTACAGGTTGCACGTCGATGTCCCTGTAGTTATTCTCCGCTATAGCGAACCATTTTTTGTCTTAAAAAGTTTTTGGTCCTTCAATCCTAAAGCCTAACCGTTGCTTTGAATTAGAATATTTTGTCCATGCATATCGTATCGCCATTCATATTTTCACTAACCTTTCTCTCAACACCGGGTCCAATCCAACTGTCGGCTCATCCAATATAAGGAGTTCAGGTTTATGCACCAGGGCAGCAGCCAACGACACCCTTCTCTGCTGACCCCCAGACAGGGTCTTAATAAGGCGGTTTCCACTGGGCAGGTCTAGAAGGTTGGAGAGGAACTCAAATCGTTCCACCATCTTTTCCATCTGCATGCCGTAGATCCGGCCGAAGTAGTATATTGCGTCGCGGACGGTGAATTCGCCGACTAGCGCTATGTCCTGGAGGAAAAAAGGATTTTTAACGTAAATCAGCATAATATCGTAATCCTCTGCTAGAAATAAGCCTTTTCTAAGTTGTGCTTTGGAAGGGTTGTTCCTCCCAATATCGTCGACTGTATTTTATTATAAGTAAATTATAGATTTAGCAGTACATTTCAGCATCTGTTTAAAGATATACCACCGTACGAGTATATATTTCACTAGATATTGTCACCAGTCAAAGCTGCATTCAATTTGTAAGATATGAAGGTCGATGCAATCACACATGAGACTTCTAAAGTGAGCAATGTCGAAAACTCATCGGCCGCCATAAAACACTCGGTGTTGCAAGTTTCTAAAAGCGGCGTTAGATGCTTTCCATTCGGTGGGTTATTTAGTAGATAGAGTGGCTCGTGGCTAAGTAATAACAGCCGCACGGGTCGATCAAGCTTAGTTACGATTGCCGAGGTTAGTCCGTGGATAGGTGCCATCATTACATACGAAGACCCCTCGTGCCTTGAAAAGCGCGTTAAACCGTTGGTCCTGACTGTCATTCGCAAACTGTTTTTCAAACTGTAGATCATTGACAGTCATTGCAGGTACCCAGGAGTCCTGAAGTCTGACAAGCAATATTACCAAAGGTACGTAGTACGGTAAGGAAATCGGATTAGGTCAGTAAATCGGATGAAGAGGATACTGTTATTCAGCTGCATCCGATTTGACTGGAAGTCAGCCTTTAACATAGTTGGGATAAGGCTAGGCAGATGATAAATTATGATGATAACTTAAGGTAGTATGGCACATACCTGAGGCATATATCCAACCCTGGGTCCGGGCACACCGCTGCCCTTCTCCCCAGGTCTTCCACCGAGGACCCAGACATTTCCACTGTCTAGTTTCCTCCTGCCCACTATGCAGGACAATAACGTGGTCTTGCCACATCCTGAAGGTCCGAGTAGACCGTATCTGTGGAAAATAATTGATTATAATAGATTTTTCACGAGTTTCGATAATTTACGAACTTTTTAAAGCGTAACCAACGATCACAATTCTCAAATAACTCCGCAAGTCTGCCTTTAGATCTACCAACAGCTGTGAGTGCTTTATTTTTGAAGTGAAAACTTCTGGGCGTTGGGAATTTTTTGAAATAGGAAAAACCATTGAAATCGCGCCAATGTTACCGTTAGCGACATTAAAATGCGCGCGAGCCAGATTAGAAAAAAAAGTTTGTGAAAAAATAAAAAACGCGCGATACGCATTCTGCCTTCGTTCGTAATTGTTTACTCAAAATGGTATGTAAATAAATGAACGTACTTTTCTTATTCATAAGTTACACTTACTTATTCTTTCATAGAGGGTGATAAAAAGTAGTGTCCATCTCGGGAGCAATACTATTTTAGGCACACTCTCGCCTTCAAAATAGTTGTTTGCTCCCTTGGCAAACAATCTACTATTTTAACATTGCGATTATTAGTACTTACATAATTCCCCTATCAACAACCATGTCCATATCCTTAAGGACAGGCTTGAAGTCGGCTTTGCCAGGCCTGCCATAGTACTTGTTGGCTTTCTCGATGATCACGGCGGCTGAACAGACCGCCATATTGGATTGTGCGTGCGCTGGTCCCGATTAGAATGATGACATCTTCTTTCTGTTGACAAGGAAATGATTTTATGTTAGTAAAGATGAATAAACTGCTCTCATAATGGTGAATGAAAACATTGTGAGGAAACTGGAGTCTCCGGACCGAAAACGCACTGGACCTGTGTGGTGCATTACGGCTTACTCCTCCTCACAGAGTGTCCCAGCAGTTGGAAAATTATAGGCTGATTACATGTTTTGGCAAGGACACTACCAGCCGCACTACCAGTAGTGTCGTTTACAATTAACGACATTACCAAGCTTATTTTGGATTAAATTGTACAGTCAATTGTAAATTCTGCATCTTATGTGACATGAGATGCAGAAGCGGAGGGCGCCGGCATCTAATACCAGTCAAATGGACTAGGGCGGCTTTACTCAAATGGACTAGGAGCAAAGAGAAATATATTGGTGTGTAGTCACAGGCGCCGTTCGAGTCGTATTTTGTTTATTACACAATGGCTGAGGTTAAAAAATACAGTACAGTTAAAAACCCCAGTATTTTTTTCTTCCATTTCTCTTTCTTCCATTATAGTGAAATAAAAACAAATAACTACAAACGGCTTGAGAGCCCTGGCGCGACTACAAAACTATTTCTTGAACGATTTGTGGTACGACGATCTTGGATATGTCAAATGACGTCACAAGCAAATCAGAGACCGCAGACGTTCCATGTTAAACTTACGTAGTTTAACATGGAACGTCTTCACTTCAATAGTCTATTTCTAAGTAATTATTGATGGATTTCAAAAATGTTTTCAGCGATTTATTAGTTTTTATCTATTTTTTAATACTATTACGTTAAATATAGTATTAAAAACTTCTTCATTGTCTGATGGTCTGCCGGTCGATTCTGTGAAAATCTCACCGTGAAAACTTAGGTGAAGTGAGTTTGTTTTTGCTAGGAATTGACACTATTGACAGCTCACTCCACGCTCACTTCACCTAAGTTTTCACGGTGAGATTTTTACAGAATAGCACCGCTGATGTCCAGTTTGTGAAAAACAAATGAAACTTAGTCGCAAGTACCAGACAAAGATTGTCGGTTCGGTGATTTATTGATGACTAGAACTCTGTGACGAACATGGTAAATGCGTACGGACCTTCTCGGTAATTAATAATTAATCGATTGAGTTATCTTGCTGCGTCTGGCATACACAATTGTTTTTATTGAATTGTTGATTTACCTACAAAGTTCTGAGCCAGCTTATGCATAGTTATGTGAAGTGAAGTGTCATTAATTTTCAGTCTAATCATCTTTTATGTTCGTGTCTAGTCTAACACCAGGTTTACAATAACCCAATTGACTCTTTCGTTAGAAATCAGGTTCAAGAACCAAAAAAGAATCTATCCATACAAATAAGCAAAAATGAAGATGCTTAAAAAAATTATACGGTACTAATTTTGTGTCTGTCTGCCTGTTCCGGTTAATCTCCGAAACGGCTGCACCGATTTTGATGAAATTTGATATGGGTGTACTTTGAATCCTGGGGAAGGACATAGGCCACTTTTCATCAACATAACACGCAGCAAAGTCGCGGGCGGAGGCTAGTAAATATAAATAATAAGTATATGGACAGTTCATTTGCAGACTGATGAAAAAGAGGTCTTTCATTTTGATGTTGACTTCTAGCACTATTATAGCTTAGTTGGGAGGGTTTTCAAGAAAAGTAGGATAAATGCGCGCACGTAAGTATGTGTTCAGGTGTAATCGCTTTACATGCCAAGACATCTCAGAGGAAAAGGTATATTTAAAATTGTGAGCACTTTTTTAAGAAGTAAGCAATTTGAGCACCCATATCACTTATGAGCACTTCCGGTCGTCACGCGAAAATAGTACTTAAACGTACAATTATACATAATCTCCAAGGTTTCCCTCGTATTTAACTGTTATTTCGTGAATTACATGGCTGGAAGATAATTCTTGAACGTGCAGCAAAGCGGTTGTTTAGAAGTGTTGATTATAAGGTATAAGTTACATTTCAGTGCTTATGATACTGGTTATTATGAGGTAGATTTTTATCCTGAGCTAGGTTTAGTTGTGTTGTGGCCTTTTAGTATGTAAAACGAAGACAAACCAACCAGGCATTTCTTTAACTTTCACTATCAAAGTTATATATTGCAGCCATCTTGCACCGCATACCTTGTCACCTGTAAAATATTTATATTTTTTCGTGTTATTTTTGCCATCGACACGCGTACACGCCGAGAAGATGATCAAAGTCACTTCTAAATCCGCACAGTCAGTGACAAGTGTCAAAAGTCTGCTTTATCTACTACGAAAACAAAAGTGAACTTGGACAACTACTAGATTCAGTTTTTACAGAAGAATAAGAGTTATTCCGGTCTGATCCCCTGAACCCCCCCCCCCCTCCTCGATCCCCTGCTTGTTGGTCTTCTGTTTTAATCTCTGTCGATAACTATAAACTTTCTCATTCCGGTTTGATCCGCTTTTTCTAAGCTGGGCTCTAGTTGGTTGCTGCAGATCCAATCTGGCCAGTGGGGTATAATCGACCCTGCATCCTCCAAGGTTTAGGTAAATGAGGCAAACGACAGAGCTGTCCAACTGGTCACTAGCGTACTGATCGGACAAAATATTATATTTATCGGCACGAGAAGAAGACGATTTCTGCAAGTCATACAAGAATTTACCATGAACTTAACAATGCGGATCCTAGGACCAGAATAGGCTATATGACTGGTTTCTGATAAACATCTCAGATTATTTAATGGTGTCTAACGAACCCACAAAAACCTATTAGGTACTTCAAATTGCATAATGTATTTCTTTTAAAAAATAGTAAATAAAAATGTACTGTTTAAATAAGCCGCCAAAACGCTATCTTTAACAATATGGCGTCGTGACCTCACGATTCACGTAAACAAACGTTGAAACGGTCGAGATACTAGACAAAAGTCATCTGTTCTGTCAACGATAGACAGAAATTTACTAAATCATGACGTCATCTTAAGTTCAGCCAATCCAGACCGTTTTCGATTACGTGGCGACAGATTTAAAAAGATGAAGTTTTTTCGGGTTTTTTTTTATAAATAATACATTGTTTTGTAGTAAAATTAATGCAAATCGATTTTAAAAGCGATAATCTATACGAGTGTCAATAATTATTATGACCTTATTTTTTACATTGTCAAATAGCCTATTCTTTGGAAACAGGCAAACCGCGAACTGCGTTGAAGGTGAAAGAGAAAAGCGGAAAACCAGTTTTCTAGGGTAACTACCACCATAATTGCGTAACGCACGATCACAATCTGAATCCTTTTGAAGGATATTGCTAATCCATTGCTTCATATGTTCGAAACATTTGTCTGCTCAACAACGTAAATAACGCAACGGATGTTGCTGAACTGTCAAAATAAAAGTCATTGCTATTGTTAGCGTGTTACGTAATTACCCGACAGGGTGAAATTTATTTGCAGAAGTGTTTCATGGGATAGTGAAAATATTTTTTTTTTATTAAATGCTTTAAAAGCTATATTAAATTGCTAAAGCTACTTAGATCGCTTCCTAGTATTTCAGTTTGATTGATACAATTATAATTGATACTATCGTATGCAGGCCACGAACGATAGTATTGATGTAGGTACGAATAATAATTAGTACTTATAATAATTAATGATGTTACAACGTCAAGAATCTATGATTACGAATGACATTCTATTAGAATGACGAAGATGCATCGTGATTCGTTTCACAATAAAGAAATGGTGTATGATTTTACTTATCGAATTGTATCGAAGACAGAATTTTCATAGTCGAAAATGGGATATTTTTTCATCGAACCTTTAATAATTCCAATTTTGCTTTCCTAATAATGTCAATGAATCCTCTAATATAATGAACGCGCCTCTAACTGCCATCACCTAGCATATAGCGCTCCCGACCGCTACCACGGACCGCTCGCTTCGCTCGCTCGGCTCGCGCGGTTGTTCACAGCTAACCGAACCTAACATGTTTGGTCGGGGTACCCTAGCTTAGTTACTGCGACCAACTCTGCGACAAGGCCAGAAAAAACGTTACATTTTGCCTGAAACGAATGTGTAGGTACTGTGTATGTATGACTTAACAAAAAATCATTATATTTTATCTGAAATTAACGAGTTAATACTGTGTATAACGCTTGTTTACAGTACCTGAATTAGTAAATGTACATTAATAATTACATATTAAAAAAAAAAAGATTCGCTGAGGACAGGATTCGAACCTGCGCGGGTATAACCCATTGGATTTCAAGTCCAACTCCTTAACCACTCGGACACCTCAGCTCTATGATTCGTTGTTAAAATTGATGATTAAAAGGCATTCAATAGTATGTAATGGGTAAATAATGGATTTGTTTGTACACGTGTAGATAACGATAAAGCTAACTTAGTAATCTTTATGAAAAACATCATAATGTATTCTTTGATTAATGTATTGTAGATAATTATGTAGTGTTAACATTAGAGACACTTGCAAATGGTTTTTCAATGGATTTGATCTTTGGTCTTAAGGTCATGTTCAATAAAAGTTCGTTTCAATAATTGCCTTAGTTTACATTTATCTACACAAGTCGTGGGCATCAGCTAGTTTATAAATAAAATATTTAAAAAAAACGTTTAACCAACTAAAATAAAAAAAAACTGGTAAAAGGACCAAAAACTGTTCACGAGTTACTGAATAAACAATACATCAATATCATCACCATCTGTCTGCCTTTTCCCAGCTGTGTTGTATCGGCTTCCAGTTTATCCGGATGCAGCTGAATACGTATCTTACATAGAGCGATTGCCTTATATCTGACCTCCACGACCCAGTTACTGGGTAATACGAGTAATACTATACTATACCCCTTGTCAAGTCTGATCGAAACTTAAGCTGGTGAAACACAACATACAACATAAAAGATGCAGATGATACGAAGAGCAGTGGTGGCCCAGTGGTATCGGCCGCGACTTACGAAATGTAGGCCGGGGGTTCGAACCCAAGCAGGCACTTTACTTTGTGTAAATTATTTCAACACCACTGCTCTCAAAATGGTGAAAGAAAACATCGTGAGGAAACCGCCATGTCCTAGATAGAACCAAGAATTCGAAAACGTGACATCTACCAACTCGCACTGGGCCCTCGTAGTGGATTACGGCCCACTCCCTCTCACCGAGAGGAGGCCTGTGTCCCAGCAGTGGAAACATTTTTTTTTTTTTTTTTTTTTTTTATTCAGCCTATACTGTCCCACTGCTGGGCAAAGGCCTCCCCCAAGTCCTTCCAGGAACTCTTTTCCTGCGCCGCCTCGAACCAGCCCTCGCGGTACGCGTCCAGGTCATCTCGCCACCGCTTTCTGGGTCGACCTCGGCGGCGCCGTCCATCTTCAGGCACCCATTGTGTTTTTTACTTTTGCCCAGCGGTACTCCTGCATGCGGCTGATGTGACCCGCCCAATCCCACTTGAGCCTGGCAGCCTTCTTGCCTACGTCTATTATACCCGTTTTGGAACGCAGCATGGTGTTCCGAATTTTGTCCTGTCTTTTTACACCCAGGATGCTGCGCTCCATCGCTCTTTGACAAACGCCAAGGCGGAACTTTTGCGACTCGGTGAGCGACCAGGTCTGAGCACCATAAGTTAGGACGGGCAGAATACACATGTCGATGAGTTTCCGCTTCAGGGAGATCGGCAGATCACCCTTCATTAGCGTCTTCATGGACCAGTAGCTTTTCCAGGCGTTTTCAATTCGGCGATGGAAACATTATAGGCTGATTATGCTATATTTAAATATTTATTACGTACAACACAACTAATCACACCAGCCTCATTATAAATACGATTGCGTGAATACCCCGCTGTAACCATCCCATAAACGTCTGACGAGAATCATCCAGAAAAGACACGGCGACATTTTTGGCGTCGTCGTTGAGTCATTTGGCGACTTAACGTCAGTGAGTGCGAGTCCTTATAAAAGTGTATGGCTAATTTACATTGCTAAGTCAGTGTTTAGAAGGAAACTATTGATTTCAATGTGATTGTTGTCTACGCACGACGATGTTTTAATCGTGATTTCTTATAAAGGAAAGTTAGTAGTAGATATCGTAAAGAGGATTTGATTTGAATGATGTATAATATTGTTATGTAAAAAAAATGGACGTCTGTGGAGCTGTCCGTCCGACATAGCTTGCAGAGTAAGCATACTGAAGTGGCAGTGGACTAGCCATGTCTGTCGAAGGACCTATGGCCGGTGGAGCAGACGAGTCCTGGAGTGGAGACCGCGTATCGGCAAGCGTAGTGTGGGACGCCCCCCAGCTAGATGGACGGACGATCTAAAGAAGGTGGCTGGGGTAGACTGGATGCGGAAGGCGGAGGACAGGGTGCTGTGGCGCAGTCTGGGAGAGGTCTATGTCCAGCAGTGGACTGCGATAGGCTGAGTTGATTAAGTTGTCCGTTTTTACATACTAAGTACGCTTTGGAATGGGCGACTAACTTCATCTAAGTAGTTGATCGACTCCTTGACAGTTCAAAAGTGCCTGTAATTAGTTTAATTGAAATAAATGCTTTGAGTTAGAATAGTTGGAATTCCCTGATCGTGCTCACTTTTTTGAGGGTATTCCAATCTGCCACACTATGTTTTCTCACCTTGGGACAAAACAAAATGTTTACAATTTTAACGTCCACTTCGTCCCACCTGTGGTGCTTACTACTTGGTAGGGCAGTGAAGAATAATCCTTTTTTTGACCTCGTCCAAAAATCGCAATAGGGAATGGGCTATCCGCAACCAGAATGATCGGGACTGCTATAAGATGGTTGGACAATCTTATAACACTCGTCAATGGTCGTGGACAAAACATGAGTTTGAGTTGAGCTGCACGATTTTTGACAAATGCGTGCACTGACTGGACAGGTCCTCTCAATCTGTGTGGTTCTTTCCTCAAAAGACCACCTCAGACATCGATCTACATGGTCTTCATATAACCTGACCAAGATTCGGCCTTTCTTCTCAGAGTAGTCAGATAGGAAACACCGACTACATCTAGTTTAAAAAAAAAAACATGATTGACGTGTAAAAGTGTTTGTACAAACCTACTTACAAAAAATAAAATCATTTCATTTCATTTCATGAAAATTAAACATAGAATTTTATAACTACAATTCAGTTATTGTATGTTTATTAATGTATGTAATGTTTATTTATGTAAGTACTTCTTAAAAAAAGATCATCATTATCTGCCTAGCCTTTTTGCAACTATGTTAGGGGTCGGTTTCCAGTCTAACCGGATGTAGCTAAATACCTGTATTTTACTTCGAGCGACTGCCTGTCTGACCTCCACAACCCAGTTACTGGATAATACGATACTTCTTGGTAAGACTGGTTGCCAAACTTTCGGGCTTCTGACGACCCATAAGGACTGTCAAAGATCAACGAATGACAGCCGGGACTAACGGCTTAACGTGCTTTCCGAGGCACGGAAGGGTCTTGGTATGTAAAGATGGTCACCCGTCCAGGGATCAACCGCGGCAAGCGTAGCGTAACCTGATCGATTGGCCCGTGCGGCTTTTATATGTATAACTTCGCCACGAGCCCCCTTTAATAAATGGGTCAGTTTTATCTTGAGCTAGCTTAACGTAGTATGCAGTTTTAATAGAATAGGAGGTCAGTTAATACTGGATTTGTTACCACTTACGTGCAGCCTACTGTACTTAAAAAGTCTAATAAGCCATCTGAGAATTAAGATAGCAAACTTTAGAAAACGAAAACGTACAATTTGGCTCTAAGATAGAAACAGACAACTGCATTTATGGGGTAATTCTCACGTTCTAAAATACCACTAAAAACACACCAACTTAGAGATTATCTTAGACAAACGGCTCGAAGAAAGCGCCATGGTATTATCACAGTTATGTTATAATTACGTAATGACATTACGCATTCATTATGTACATTTATGACGGCACGGTTGGTGCGATTGACTGCTGCGCTGCGTGTCGCGGATTCGATTCCCGCACGGAACAAATTGTATGACCTACAAGTAGTTGTTTCGGGTCTGGCTGTTTGTGTATGTGAGTTTAAATGTTTGTAAACGCACCCACAATACAGGAGAACTTGCTAGTGTGGGGCAATGTTTAAAAAAAAAATATTATGACCTGTCGGTTGTAATATTTGGTCGCTGTACTGTGGGCGAATAATTATAATTAATATTGTAGAGAAATTGGTAATAGAGGTCGTCATTTTCTGGGTAAACACATGGATAGCTTATTAGGTATAGCTGATATGGAAATAATGTCAAAATTGCCACCTTTGGCAATCATCATATCATCATCACCTGCCCAGCCTTTTCTCAACTATGTTGGGGTCGGCTTCCAGTCTAACCAGATGCAGCTGAAGACCATTATTTTGTATGGAGTGACTGCATATCTGACCTCCACAACCCAGCCACTGGGATTACCCAGTAACTGGGTTGTGAAGCCCGAAAATCTGACTACCAGTAACGATTGTCAAAGATCCACGAATGACAGCCGGGACCAACGGCTTAACGTGTTTTCCGAGGTACGGAGGGGCTCGGTATGTAAAGATGGTCAGGGTCAACCATCCACGGACAAACCGCGGCAAGCGTAGCTTAACCTGATCGATCCACCCGTGCGACTGTTATTACTTAGCCACAAGCCCTTTACTTAGCTACAAGCCACCTTTGGCAATCATGCCTGGCAAAATGATTGGTGATCATAATACGGATGATATAGGTAATACTCGTATAGTTCTCTGTTCTTCCACTGCTGGTACACAGGCCTTCTCTCTGTGAGAGGTGGTCCGTAAGGGTGAGCCGTAATCTACCGCGGGCCCAGTGCGGGTTGGTAGATAACACACGTCTTCGATTTTTTGGGTCCAGGACATGCTGGTTTCCTCAAGATGTTCTTCTTTACCGTTTTTGAGAGCAGTGATGACGAAATAATTTACACAAAGCGCCAGTCTGGGTCACCCATAGATATATGAAAGAAGCACTGTTCTTAATAGACCATGTCAAACATGAAAATGTCGCTACAAAAATAATGCGGAATTTACATTTTATTCGGATATCGGAGTCTATGCAAATTCGGCGACGGAAACGGTGTCGTATCCATAGTCAGGCGTTCAAACCTGTTGGTTTGGCCCACTGAACTCTTTCGGCGTCCGCACACAGACGTGGTCGTATGTTTACACGTGCGCCGAGCCTTTATTTAATGAATGTGCGTGTGTGCGTGTGATTGATGCGCTTGTCCAATGATACACGTGTTTTTTGATGATGTGTCGATTTTTTTGTACGGTATTTTTATTTGTGAAGTCATTCATGATAAGTGTACCTAGTAATTTTTTTCTTGGTTGTTTTTATTTACACAGTATTTAGGCAAGAGAGAGTAAACCTGTGTCTGCACACATATTGTGCTCTATTGATATCTTCCGCGTTGATGACTGGCCATTATGCCCACAGTCCGGTCAAGAAGGTTAATATGATGTCAACAGCAATTTTAATTGATTTTAATGCGGTAAAACCGTAGAAATAGGCTTTCGATTTGGTGAATAGTAAGGATTAAGTTTATATATGATGATGACAGTTAACAATTTACCTGATCAAGGATTACAAGCCACGATCACGGTCTTGATAGACGCAAAAATTAAAACAAATTCAGTCATGAGACGATAATAAAATAAATAAATTAGTATTTCAAAGTCAGCCAATTAATTCCTAGGCGTCCCAACAAACGTGTTACGAATTATTCAAGAATTGTTTGGTCAAAGACGAAGAATGATCATTGTGTAACATATTAGAGGGTTCGCATGTTAGCTGGTTGTATGCAGGGTTCGCTGATATACAAGCTGAAGTTAGAATCGAATAGAATACTCTTTATTACTCTTTTTATTTTTTGATGGTCTTTCTCTTTTTTTCTCTCTTTGTTTCTCTTTTTTTTCTTTAGTTTTGTCATGTTTAGATAGGTATCAATACCTATCACGCTTGCGGAGTTTCGCTAGTTATTTTAATTTGACCCGGTATATCAGTGGGTTATATATCACGATATTGTATATTATTTATTAATTATTCAGGAAGTTAATAATTATGTTATTAGAACATAACCTACGTCTCGAAATAGACCATCATAGATCCACATAAAAATAGGTACCTACGCTTTGAAATAATATATTCCAAACACGTTCTTTTTACATAAAGAGGACAAAAACACCAATAAAATGATATACTCATGTGGTAAAAACATAGTTATTCCTTATTATTATACTAGCTGGGCTCCGCGGTTTCTCCCGTATAAGTTTCGATCCCGTGGTAATATCGGGATAAAAAGTATCCTATGTGTTAATCCTGGTTATAAAGTATCCGTGGGAAAATTTCATCCCAATCCGTTCAGTAGTTTTTGCGTGAAAGAGTAACAAACATCCATCCATCCTTACAATAAACTTTCGCGTTTATAATATTAGTAAGATAGCAGAAAACGTTAATTCCGTTGTTATAGTGATATTAAAACTACACTAGTTTCTTTTTTCAGACCAAGAAAGTCTATCAGTAAAATTATATATTGTAATGTACTACTTGGACTCAACTGCAATTGCCAAATAAATTAAGCCGATCTTTCTAAAAAATGCAAGTTTAATTAATTAATTTAGTGAATTAAATTAATTATTTGCAGCAACGAGATTGTAAAGTCATCTATACTTAATAAAAGAAAAACTAAATTACAATAAAACCGAGATTACTGTCATAACATCGACGCATCTAAGTACATCTGCCCTCAGATGTATTCAATATACTTACCTCATCATCATCATCATCTTCCTGCCCTTATCCCATGTTTACTTGGGGTCGGCGCAACACGTTTTCTTCTTCCATTCGCCCCTGTCAACCGTCACGCTATCATTAACTCCCTTCTCTTTCATATCATTCCCCACACAATCCATCCATCTTTTCTTCGGCCTTCCTCTCCCTTTCCATCCATCAACATGTATATTCATCACTCTTTTAGTCACATGCGTTTCATCCCTTCTCATCACATGCCCATACCAAGCCAAACGATTTCCTTTCAACTTTTCTGTCACTGGTGCCACTTTCAAACTTCCTCTTATATACTCATTTCTTACTTTATCCATTCTCGTCACTCCACACATCCATCTCAACATTCTCATCTCCGCTGCATGCAATCTTTTTTCATCCGTCTTCTTCACAGCCCAGCATTCGGACCCATAAAGTACGACAGGCCTTATATACTTACCTATGTTGTATTTTTTTTTTAGTGAAACAGGACCAAGTCACTGCCTTCATATTATAACGACCGGTTTGTCTTAAATTTAAATCATTTTTGATCGACATCCGACAAAGTAGTAATATTGACACATCAAACATCTAAGGGGCCATTCCCTTATTTTTAAGAACGTTCACATTCTAAATCTGTCAAAACTAACTCTATATTTCACATTCTACATTTTTGACATCGACATTGGCGCTGAGATGAGTTATTACGACTAGAATTTGAACATTTTTAATTACGGGAACAGTGTAAAAAAAATGATGTGTCGACAAAAGCGTGTCGGCGGCAATGGACACAAGCACTCTCGTAGATACTTGATGCAATGCGTTACGTGTGATCTCGGATGACCGGAACACAATGAGCCAACCTTAGTTATGTCATCGACCTCGTATCTTAGCGAAATTGTCGACTCAAGTGGACAACGACATTTTTGTTAATTGGTGCCCTAGTGGCTGTGTCGAGGTTCTTGGCCTAGGCTAGAGTGTAAAGAGAAAACCAGGAAGTTATGGTCAGCTGTTGTTAAAGGTTGGCGGAAACAAGTACTCCATGGAAGGCGGGTGGCCATCCTCAGCACATGAAGAGGGGTGTCGTGGTGTCTTAAGCACATACTAAACCCTTCTTTGCAGTGGACCACAATCGGGCTGACCAATGATTCCGCTTGCTAACTTTTATTTAAAAAAGAAGGAAAATGGGTATCATTTACACGAAAAGACTATTGCCCTACGGAATTTAAATGCTTGGAGAAAAGACATAAACGCATGGCGTGTAAATATGTCTCAAATGGCAGTCTGTGTGTTATTAATTTCTGCGTAACTAATGATTTTGTTCCGGTGTTCAAGTTTCGATGTACCTACCTATGTATATACGAAGCCGGTTTAGATGTAGGTAGGTATTATTGATTACTAGCTTCTGCCCGCGGCTTCGTCCGCGTGAAATTTCTTGTACCTACCCCCACTCCGTCGCAACACTTCGTATTCGCTTAGCGTTCTTTTTTCTTTTTAAAATTTCATTCTGACTTTTTTTCTTTTTGCTCGGCTCCTAATAGCGTGATATTAAATAAGAATTCTCAAGAATTGGGCTATCAAATGCAAAAAGATTTTTTCTAATCTGACCGGTAGTTCCAGAGATTATCGCGTTCAAACAAACAAACTCTTCAGCTTTATTATTAGTATATACTTATAGATATAGATTATTTTCTTTGAGGCGTCATATATCTTTTATCTAAGGAATAAAACTTTACAGTTTGACAGCTTTTTTGTTTTACAGTTTATTTATTCTTCAAAACTGAAGCATAGCCATTAACAGCTTCAGGTGGAATGACAGTTCACTTCAAGCTCATTGCACCTATGTTTTTTTTTAATAGACCAGCTGCACTCAAGCGAAGTCGGGGCGTGACATAAAACACGGAAATAAAAGAAAAAAAAAACAAAAGAAGATCTGCCGCAAGCGCCATTCAATTAACAAAAGACTGACGTACTTATACATTATTACAATATTGATATCTTACATAAATAATTGAAATGTCACACCGTGTGATGAGTGAAAGTGACAGCTATGGTGGCTCGTTATGGTGTGATAGGCAGCCAGTGAACAGGGACGAGTGAATACGTGATTTGGGGATTGATCGCGACCGTGTAAATGTCTTCCTATGTGTTTAGGTTATGTGTGTACTGTGAAGGTATAGGGAAGGTAGACTGGCTACTTTAAGTGTTTGGCCAGACTGGCAGCGGGGGCGCGGCGCGGCGAACTCAAAAATATGGACTTCCTTTGAGTGTCCATAGTGCGGAGCGCGCGGACATTACACGCCATAGCTCGTTCATACAAGTGGCCGCAGTGGATGCGCGGCGCGGGCGTCTTCATCCATATCATATTTTGACAAACACTGGACACGACGACAAGCAGAACGCAGCCGCGCTCCAGTGCGGACAGGCAGACCGCGCGCGTTCCCGCACCCGCGCCCGCCCTCGCCCGCGCCCCAGTCTGGCCAAACACTTAAGCTTTTTTAGGTAGCCTGGTAGAAGCAAGAAAGCGAATATTCCCAAGATGCAGCTGTCGGAAAACGTAGTTCCACGGAGAAGAGGAATAGTTTTTAGTTTATTGAGGGTTTATTGTTAGTAAATTTCTGGAATGGAATATATCTATGCAGGGGCTCGTGGCTAAATACTAACAGCCGGTCAATCTAAGGTTAAGCTACGCTTGCCGCGGTCGGTTCGTGGATGGGTGACCATCCATTACATATCAAAACTGTGCCGGCTGTTATTCGTAAGATCTTTGACAGTCGTAACGGGTAGTCAGAAGCGCAAAAGTCTGACAACCAGTCTTACCAAGGGGTATCGTGTTACCCAGTAACTGGATTGTGGAGGTCAGATAAGTAAGCGGTCGCTTCAGCTGCATCCGGTTAGACTGGAAGCTGAATCCTACATAGTTGGGAAAAGGGTAGGCAGATTTATATCTATGAAAGTACTTTAATAAGGGACTATAAGGTGTCGAAAGCAACAAAGTACCTCGGCACAAGGTGGCAATATAGAAGGGTAAAAACACCATTTATCGTAACTGCTTCAATACTCTTGAAATAAATCAAAATACAGACGAAATTATTTGCATATACACAGTGTTGCCTATCATGCATTTTAAATATATGAATATTTTTAAACGGTTAGAGAGGCCTGTTGACCTTATAGTAAGGTTATGGTGGATAATAAATTCGAATAAGATTAGTGATAATTACTATCGCTCAGGGATGGACAATTTTTTATCAAATTTTATTCAGTTTTTTTCATTCAACTTTTTTTGTGTTTTAATTTTGTTTCTTCTATTCGATTGACATTATATTCTTACTAGCTTCCGCCCGCGGCTCGCCCGTGAGGTATGTCGATAAAAACTATCCTATGTCCTTCCCCGGGATGCAATCTATCTCTCTGCTAAATTTTATCGAAATCCGTTCAGTGGTTTAGGCGTGAAAAGATAACATACAGACAGACAGACAGAGAGAATATTTTCGAAAAATAATGTTACAGCCAAATTAGACCGATTTTAAACTTTCCATAGAAATATAGATTTTCAGTTATCTTTTTTACCGACTTAAAAAAAAAGGAGGTTATCATTTAAATAAGACATTTCGAAAATGTTCTCTACTAACTTTTTAGACCTATCCTGCCGCGTATGAAGTTTCAATACATTTCGAAAAACAAGGGCTAGAAAGTCTGTATGAAATGCCGTACGGCGTTAATCGATTTTTATAAAAAAAACAGTCATGTGATTTGAATCATCGATTTAAATCAACCAACCCTGCCACTACCGGACACCCGTAGTGGCTTACAGAGGTCACTCTCGAAAACGACCAGTTATGTGCAACGACTGTTACTTAATAGGTACGTATTATGTATGTAGATACATATGTGTGGAGAGGCCCGAAAGTTCAAATGGTGACATAGACATTTTTCAATGTCATTCTGGTGCTAGCGAACTGAAGAGCAGTGGTAACAGCTGCATCTTAGCAGCGGCATTTTACTTCGTGTAAATTATTATCACCACTGCTTTCAAAATGGTGAAGAAAAACACCGTTGAGGTCGGCTTCCAGTCTAACCGGATGCAGTTGAATACCAGTATTTTACATGGAGTGACTGCCTTTTTTTTTTTTTTTTTTTTTTCGCTGAGAAATGACGTTACGCATCTCCGCTCGTCGGGGGAAGAGACGGAGTATGTGGGACTCCCTGCCAGGGTGGCAGTATACCCACTAAAACTCAGCGGTGTTCCCTCATCGCCTTGATGGGGAGGTCATGGGAATCCGGCTCAGATGGAGTGACTGCCTATCTGACCTCCACAACCCAGTTACTGGGTAATACGATACCCCTTGGTAAGACTGGTTGTCAGACTTTCGGGCTTTTGACTACCCGTTACTTCTGTCAAAGATCCACGACCAACGGCGGAAGGGTCACGGTATGTAAAGATGGTCACCCATCCACAGACCAACCGCGGCAAGCGTAGCTTAACCTGATTGATCGACCTGTGCGGCTGTTATTGTTTAGCTACGGGCCCCGCAAACACCCACTGCTACTAAAACAAAAAATTGTGGAGAAAACTCGGTCTTATAATCTTTCTAAAATCTTTGTGGGACAAGACTGGCTGTTGGTAACTAGGTAAACAATACTACTTCCTCTTTGAAAGCAAAGGTTAAAAAAATTTGCAGATAAAATCAGAAATATAAACTGTTTGTTGTTGATGATGCGTAATGTGTTAACCAATGATCGTAATGTCGGAAATGTTATCCTATTTTAGTAATTGTTAGGGTTCCGTACCCGAAGGGTAAAAACGGGACCCTATTACTAAGACTGTCCATCTGTCTGTCTGTCACCAGGCTGTATCTCATGAACCGTGATAGCTAGACAGTTGAAATTTTCACAGCTGATGTATTTCTGTTGCCGCTATAACAACAAATACTAAAACAGAATAAAATAAATATTTAAGGTTTCTTTAATTCCCATACAACAAACGTGTTTTTTTCGGCGTTTTTTGCCTTGTGGTACGGAGCCCTTCGTTGGGCCAGTTTTTTATAATCATACCAGCCTTAGAAAATAAAGACTAATGCCTGTTTTCACTAACACTAATTAACTAGTGTTGGAGAAAATGGGTAATATTATAAAGTTTTGGTTTCCTAAGTAGGCGGTGAAAGGTGACACAACAACGGCTGTCCAAATATCGAGTGTTTATTTACATCTTAACGTCAAATACTGGTGAAAATTACAGATTTTCATGACTACCGCTTTGACGGAACCGCTCTCCTGGAAAACCGTATTTTTAAAAGCACGTAAGAATTAATGCTGATGCTTTATGCTGGCAAGTGGCAACCTAATAATGGGTTGATCAAATAGTTTAATACGTGACTTGACAAGATTATCTTCTAGGTATGTCTGATTCTGATTGTCTGAAGTGTCTCAAGACGAAATTCTTTGACCAGTGCGTGTTGCCAGTGATGACTTATGGCTCTGAAACGTGGTCGCTCACATTGGGCCTTATAAGAAGGCTAAAAGTCACCCAAAGGGCAATGGAGAGGGCTATGCTTGGAGTTTCCCTGCGTGATCGAATCAGGAATGAGGAGATCCGCAGGAGAACCAAGGTAACCGACATAGTCCGAAGAATTGCCAAACTTAAGTGGCAGTGGGCAGGGCACATTGCTCGCAGAACAGATGGCCGATGGGGCCGAAAGGTTCTGGAGTGGCGACCACGTACCGGAAGACGTAGCGTTGGAAGGCCTCCCACAAGGTGGACCGACGACCTTGTGAAGGCCGCAGGAACCCGTTGGATGCGAGAAGCACGGAACCGGTCGAAGTGGAAGTGCTTGGGGGAGGCCTATGTCCAGCAGTGGACGTCTTTCGGCTGAAATGATGATGTCTGATTCTCTAAGTAATTCACAAACGATCCAATCGTGCTACTATTTAATTTGATCACCAAATTATATTTAGCATTGAAATAATTTGTAATACCGGAGTTTCCTTCCTGATAACCAATATGGCGCCTGTTTAAATTCGATTCACGTTGACATACAAAGGAAGCGTTCATGTCCGATTGTTGCTATCTTAGTGTCAAATAATAAATTATGAACGAAGGAGGAAAAGTAAAGTAATTATCCGAACAGGACAAAAAGAAAAAAAAGTTTTATTTTTCATTAAAAAATAAACATATTCCTCTTTATTTGTAAAAGTTTTTTTTTGTTTCCTTTAGCTGTAAGTCTTCCATGATGTACCTAATAAATAAATAAAAGTTGCTTATAGCTAAGTAATGATTAGCGCCTGTTTTACCATACATGTTTGACGTTTAGACGTCTCTTAACATTTATCAACGTTTATAAACCCCTACATTATTAATTATTATAAAAATACTAGCTGCGCCCCGCGATTTCACCCGCGTAAATGTCGATCCCGTGGGAATATCGGGATAAAAAAGCCTATATGTTAATCCAGCGTATCAGCTACCTTCATACAAAATTTTATCAAAATTGGTCCAGCCGTTTGAGCGTGAAGAAGTAACAAACATAAATAAACACACACTCACAAACTTTCGCCTTTATAATGTTAGTGTGATTTAATAAGTACTCATTTTTTATTTTGTAACTATAACATTTACATAATTTATGCTAATACCTATTTAAAATAATAATAATATGTACATTTATATGAAAAAAAATAAGCAAAATGATCATAGGGCATCAAAAAATTCGTCCGCATCGCTGTCAACAGGAACAGTGCCCAAAAGGCTGGCAGCATTGGCACGTTGTATGGCAATGCTAATTCTTTGGCCAAGAAATAGGCCAGCCCTCTGGTCACGTGAAGAGTCGACTAACCGCTTGGCGATATCTCGAAAAACCAAGTGGGCACTCGGACCCCATGGCCCTAGTGTTTCAACCCCAAACGGCTCGAACATATAACTCCCAATCAGGTTGGAATATTTTCGCCGTTTGAGGTTTTTTTTTAATAAGTACATTCAATTTTAGTAATATACCTACGCATGTAAACACACAGACACAAATAAATATAGCAAAAGTACCGTGACGGTCAAAATTATACCTACACTTTTTTTGGTTTAGCTCTCATTCGCCAAATTTGCAGAGTACCTATAACGTGCGGTCTGTTAGGCAAGCTTATTAAGGCGACTACATGACCTAAAGCGCGGTCTTTGTCGGACTGCATAGAAAAGAAAGAGAAGCGCGATGACACAACACTGGTAAATTCATTGAAAAATATGAAGCAATTATCTATTTACAAAAAATCTATTGTTTGGACTAAAAAATTAAAACACTAGTGTTTTAGTACATTGCTTGTAGAATCATCCCCTTAAGTTAGGTACAATAGAAAAATTAATTGTGTCTCATTAGTGACATTTGAGCTCTTATGGAACTTCGCTCTAAAACAAATTTAATTTAATAGCCTAACCAGTTTTACAAATTTACAATTGGTACCTAGTTCCAGAGATTTCCCCTACATATAAACCAACAAACAAATCTTACCTCTTTATAATAATAGTAATAATTATAACAGTGCTGTACCTATAAAATTAATTAATCTATAGGTACCTACTTGTTCTTGAAATAAACTGCGAATATTTGTGACTTAAATAGATTTACCTTATATAATTCACAAAATGCCATCTAAGGACGTCCGGTATCACCATTGCCAGGATCGCCCAGAGGACACGGTGGAGCACACGGTGGAGGTCTGCCCCGCTTGGGCGGAGCACCGCCGTGTCCTCGTAGAGGCGATCGGCAGCGGCGGCGACCTCTCGCGCCCGGCCCTGGTGCAAGCCATGGTCCGGGGCGAGAGGGAGTGGGAGGCAGTCACATCCTTCTGCGAAGCAGTCATGCTAGCGAAGGAGGTGGCGGGACGGCTCAGGGAGAGAGCCTCCCGTCCCAGCCGCCGCGGGAGACGCTCCGGGCGTCGGGAGCCGCGCGACGACTCCCGGCCACCGTAGGCGCGGGCCTGCGGGCGGAGAGTAATGGGTAGCTCACCGTCCGATCAGGACCAGGCAGGCAAGAGATGTCAGCATCGAGGAGGGGCCCCATAGGGCCGAAGCCTGCCGGGTCAGCGGGATTGTCCGAAAGGGTTACCGCTGGCCCGGAACATAAAGGGCTAAGGAAGGAACACGGGTGGGTTTTAGTCAGTAAGAGTCTGACACTCCCTTCCGCTCCACCCAGAGCGGGAGGGGTCATTTGATGATTTCCCATCCGCAAAAAAAAAAAAAAAAAAAGGACGTCCGGTAAAGAAGTAGCATAATATAACTAGCATTTTCTGAGGTCAAAAAAGATACGATAGAAACGGGGTCACATCACTAGTTTTGTTAATTTATCAATATTCATGAGAAAAATTTAGATTGCCACTCAAATTGGGCAATGCACTGGCCTCAGAGTGCTGGTTCAAATATGTTTGTAAAACTTTCAAATGTTGTAACTATTTTTATTTTAAACTAATATTTTGAATTATTGATTGAGGACGGTTATCGGGACATTCACCTTTGTTATCTGCATATTTTGTCGCTTTCTTTGAAGGTTAATTTATTTTATTACTTTTCCGATTTTGAAATATTATACAGTGGTGATTAGATTCAAGGGCTGATTTTTCCAACGCCAGATAACTTTATCGGAGGAATAAATTTTAATTTTTGACAGTTTTTCCATACAAAAACTGTCAGACGTAATGTTTTTTTCTTTTTTATTCTTTTAAAAATCAGCCCTAAATAGTACAGCAGTTTATCACAAGTTGTTATCAGGCATTTAAAATAATAAAATAAACAATATTACTAACAATAGAAAACTGAATTTTTCAAACAAATTAAGTAGGTAGCTTAAAAATTGGCACGAAATAAATCGTCCTTGATAAGGCACTAGACACACGTGGGCGTTGGTATCAACAATTGAACACAAACTTTATGGTATTGTTATCAAATTATGTTGTTAATACTAAATCAAAAAGAAAAACCCACAGCTAGAATGTTAATTATTGTTATTTTAATTGTGTATGCAGAATACGTGGTTTCAATTAATTTGTAATCGTACTTATATTTTTATTGCTGAATGGGCCCTTCTATTGTATTAAATGTAGAAGAGCAAGGTTTTTCTATTCTAGTATGGATTATTCATCACCACTGCTCTGAAAAGGGTGAAGGAATACATCATGAGGAAACCGGAATGTCCTAGAACCAAAAATTCGAAGACATGTGATATCTACCAACCCGCACTGGGCCCGCTTGGTGGATTATGGCCCACTGCTGGGACACAGGCCTCCTCACAACCACATAGTCAGCCTACAATGTTCTTACTGCTGCAGCAGTAAGAATAGGTTGACTATGTGGTTGCCAATCTAAATTATAGGAATAAAGATCACGTCATCTTAATAAAAAAAAAACCTTAATTTTGTTCACGTTGAAATCGGCGTAAACAATAATGGGCAGATTACTTAGAGAGCACTTAAAACAATCCAAGATCAAAACAGAACGATTTGCTTAACGAACTATAATGGTTGTAAATTTTCCGCGATTTTTTGACGCCGTAGTTAGGTAAATATTTTTTTTTATCGACTTCACAAAAAAGGAGGTTATCAATTCGACACGTAGGTAATTATTGGAATTGCATTATATTCACATAATGACAATCTATTAGGGCTTCCAAACAAACATACAAAATTTTATAGACGTATATTATGTTTGTCCACGCATTTCTCCGCAACTATTATCATTTCATTTCATCAAAATCGATTCGGTAATTTTCAAGTATTTCCACCGTTTGGTTGGAGGAAATACAAGTATGCAGTTGCGTTTGCGAGTTTAACGAAGTAATGGGTCCGTTCCGCTCGCGGTGGAAACCGGGCTTTAGTCTTGTGGTTTACAGACTAGCTTGTCCATGGGTGCAAAAAATGGAACATTATTGTCATACAGTAAAATAAACACATTATAATAGGTACTTAACTATGTTTTTTGGTTATGCCACCGAAAAAAAAACTACAATGCTAATGATTATCGTTGTCGTGACAGTGAGAAGACTATCACACAGGGTGTAATTTTTTAATAAATTTGATAGTTTGACCACGAAGAATGTTAAAATTCCTCGTGGTCAAATCAGTTTGACTACTAAGTTAGACCACGAGGAAGGGACCAGATATTCATCATCATCTGCTTAGTCTTCTCCCAATTATGTTGGGGCCGGCTTCCACGATGTTATGTTGGGGTGACAGTGGGAAAATCAATACTCAAAAACTGGCCAAGTGCGAGTTGAACTCGCACACGAAGGGTTCCGTACCACAAGGCGAAAACGCCGAAAAAAACACGTTTGTTGTATGGAAGCCCCCCTTAAATAGTTATTTTATTCTGTTTTTAATATTTGTTGTTATAGCGGCAACAAAATACATCATCTGTGAAAATTTCAACTGTCTAGCTGTCACGCTTCATGAGATACAGCCTGGTGACAGACGGACAGTGGAGCCTTAGTAATAGGGTCCCGTTTTTACCCTTTGGGTACGGAACCCTAAAAATGAAATGACTGAGTGACTCAGCATATATTTAATTTATCCTCTGAAAACTCCCTTTTTTAATAAATCTTTCTGAAGTTTTCTTTAAGTTTGGTCGCTTAATTAAGCTAAGCATCACGATCAAATAGGTAAGGTTATACATAACTGCAATGGCGTGCGAGTTGCGCGAGCGCTGCATCCAAGTTGGTCGCAATAACCTCTTGGCTGTTTAGTATTTTTAGGACACTAAAATGGTAATTATTTGAGGATCACAAAAGAGACCCGTCCCTTATTATTTTAAGAAATAAAAATGGAAATTATTTAGGGTTCGATTGAAAACATGCCTTCAATAAATACTTTGCCATTTCATGTGCCAGTCATAAGAAGCTGACCATGCTCTACAGTGAACCTTTACAGGCCGCTACGGTGACTCAATCTGACTCAATCCATCGAGAAAATGTGGGTGTGACGTAATGTGTCATGGCGCGTCTGATTGTTCTTGCCAGGCCACAGAATAAAAAACTTTTGCCGGTTTCTCGCTGTTTGATTGTGAAACTCCTTGTTGGTTATGCTCAGTTCCTTGTCTGTGGCCTGTATTATAACATCTGAGTTAAGTTCAAATCGAAGAAAACTATAACATAACGTCACGCCTGTTATACTCGAAGGGTTAAGCAGAGCTACCTATAGTTCACTCTCATTTGGCCAGTAATGTTAAAGCCCATGTAATAGGGGGCGAGCCTATTGCAATCAACCGAGTACAAAGCCAGACCCCGCGGGTTGCGACTGAGAAATTCCTAAGGGAAAAACCAAATAACACTTTGCCCGACCCGGGATTCGAACACAGAACCTCTTGCTCAGCAGTAGCGCTTGCGACCACTAGACCAACGAGGCAGTAAATCAGGAAAACTTTAAACTATCGAATAAGTAGAGATTTATACAACATTATTTTTAGTATACGCGAAACCCGAAACACGTGTCTAATACCTGTTTGTGCGTACAAAAACATGCTCACCAGCGCCGCTCGCGCCGCGACGTCCGCCTTGCGCTCATTGATAGTACCTAGGTACTTAACCGTTCGGCGCGGAGATTGGTGTCGCTCGGTGTTCAACTTTTAACCTTATTTTTGGGACAAAATATAACATGGGGTAAAAAATATTGGAATCGATTCAGTAACTTATTCTGAACAAACTATACCTATTCAGGTTTCGCATATACTAAAAATAACGTTGTATGTTACTAGGTGTGCACTCAAAACGGTGAAGGAAAACGTCATGAGGAAACCGGCATGGCCTAGAACCAAAAATTCGAAGACATCTACCAATCCGCACTGGGCCCGCTTGGTAGATTAGAGCCCACTCCCTCTCAAAGAGAGGACGCCTGTGTCCCTGCAGTAGGAACATTATAGGCTGAATATGCTTTACGCTTATAAGGTGTAATCCGTCAGTTCTGAATAGATTCAAGCTTGATCATTCATCCTTTTAGATTACGGTTTTTGCCACCTAAAACTTTGAAATTAAAATTGTAATAAAATGTTGAAAAAACAGTTCGGTAGAGTTTTTGATAATTGAAGAGGTCTAAAAAATGATTAGTAGGTATTGTAACGGCTTCCATTAATTATAATATATTTTTAACCATACTCAGAAAACTCAGGTAGGTGACCAATTGGTCAATACAAATATCAAAACAGTAGGTACATAGAGCAGTGTTCATAATCTCAGATAATTTACATTCCATCGCCACTTGATCAGTTATCTACTTTATTGAAATGTATTCTAAGTTGATTTTAGAATGAACATTTGTAACAAAAAGGTCCTAAGTTTTTGGTTGCAAATGGAATTAGAACTTTGTTCACTATGACATTCAGTTTGTTGTTCCATAACTTGAAAATGATCTCAAATTCTTAATTTAAATAATAATATAGGTACGCGATTTACGATGTTTACGTGGCTGGGCATAGACCATTCACATAACCTCAATATACCGTCGTCGTTAATAAGACTTTTTACCAATGTTTACAAAGGCAAAGTTTGCGCGTACGCATCTAATTTCTAATGTATATTCAATATACAGTTAGAGGATCGGGGTCATTGTACAGGTGACAGTTAGCTAGGACAACAGGCATTGGTAATGAATGGTAAAAAAAATCATTAATTAGTTTAGACTTATTGCTTTTTACTGACCTGCATTAATTCTCTAACAAAAATATTAAAGGGGTTTATTTAAGGTTATAATACACTAGTTAGGGCTGATTTTTGAATCGACAGATAATTTTTATTCGTGGAATAAAATTGACGTCTGACAGTTTTTGTATGGAAGAACTGTCAAAAATTCAAAATTATTCCTCAGATAAAATTATCTGGCGTTGGAAAATCAGCCCTTAGTCATTCTTCCAAAGAGTTTATTCCACTGTTTGACAATATATACTATTAATAAAGCTGAAGAGTTTGTTTGTTTGAACGCGATAATCTCTGGAACTACCGGTCAGATTTGAAAAAATCTTTATGCATTTGATAGCCCAATTCTTGAGGAAGGCTTGAGGAAGGGTCATAGCGTGATATTAAATATCACGCTATGACCCTTAGGAGCCGAGCAAAAAGAAAAAAAGTCAGCATGAACGCTAAGCGAATACGAAGTGTTGCGACGGGGTGGGGTACAAGAAATTTCACGCGGACGAAGTCGCGGGCAGAAGCTAGTATTTGATAAAAATGATATAAACTTGTCTCGTTATTATCTAGCCCTGTACGGGGATAGATTTATTCAAGAAATCAAGTAGGTATCTTCATTTTGAATAAATACATCCAGTAGTTTTGTCATAATATTATCTATACCGTGTTATGTATATTGCGTTGAGATATCGACACCCATCAAGTCTGTGGAGTTTCTCTAGCTAATTTATTTTGACCCTGTATAAGATAGAGGATTTTTTATTTTTCTTTTCTAAACATCATCCATCTGCTCCTAGTATTCTAATGCCTTGTCTTTTTAAAAGTTTACCAGCCTGCAAAGGTGAATGGCAACCTACTTTAAATTATTGACGGCAAACAGCTAAGTAATAAAATATTTGTGACTTAGGTACAGACGGGCGCACATCAAGCTACTACAATCTGTCAAATTTCTTTAATAGATTTTCAACTTTATCGCCGAAGCATAAGGTTCAAAGTTGATTGGGAAAATTTTACAGTTTCGGTTAGCTTGATGTGTTGGCCTCTGTACCTATTAAAATACAAGTTCATACTTGGTATTATTAAAGTAGCAAAATAATGTCTACAACTTTGAATTTAACATAGTAAAGTGGTGTTTATCACGCGAATACCAATCATAGTTTTTGTTGACAGTTTGTACTTGTCTTTATAATGGCAAAGGCATTGTATGCAGTCAAGAATAAGGCTTTAAATCTTAATGATTTGTTAATGGGTTTAACATAACATCATAATCATCCTATCCCCTAAAATTATACCTACTAATAATTACTTCTACTTATTTATTTTTATCAATCAATCATTTATTTTGTTAACATAGGTATGGAATGTAATCATCTGTTCCCTACATTTCGACGAGGTATACGAACATAAATGTAGGGAACATTTGTTTTTTTTTCGCGATTTCAGGGTTGGTCCCATAGTAAAAGTTGTTCATAATGATGAGTAGTGACCTCTTAAGAGGTTGTTAATGTTTTACCAATAACCCTGTATAGTACGCAGACCCGTAATACAGTACAATACTATATAAAGTACGGTTGGCAACCCTGATGTACTATAGGTACAGGTACAGCTCTGTCCTCCTCGTCGGGAATACAGGTGTTACGTTATGTTATAAAGCACAAAGATTGGACTTTGGACACCACCTAAGCAACGATTAGATATAATCAGCCTTACAGCCATTTTTAATGGCTAATTTTACGGTCTGCATGCACGACTATGGTTTGCACGCAGTGGACCATGCCGCCATGCCGTCGAAACGGGCACATCTGCCGTTTGATAAACACGCAATCTTTTTTGCTTTACTGGAAATTATATAAGACCTGCAGAGAGAATCTTAAAAATAAACTTTTATCACATCTATTCAAAAAGAGCTAGTGTATTTTTCGTAAACAGGGACTAAAATAGCTCTTTAATCCTTAAGAACTAAAAGTGATTTGAATTTGGAATGTGGATATTGTTAGTAAAAGTTCCAACGACTAAAGAAATCAATCACGAAAATTGTATGAACAAGTAACAGGCTGTATGACAAAGTAAAACGCGCGCGAGTAAAATAAAAATAAAATGTGAAAAAAACAAAAACGTGCAAAAAGCATTCTGCCTTCGTTCCTAACTTACTCTTTACTCAAAATTCTATGTAAATAAATAAACGTACTATTCTTTTTCAGCTTATGAAAAAGAATAGTACGTTTATTTATTTACATACTTCTTATTTATTTTTATTTCATAGAGGGCGATAAAAAGTAAAGTGTCCACCTCGGGAGCAACACTATTTTTCTCGAGTGGCGTACTTTGAATCCCTCGCTATTCTAGAATCCTTCGCTCCGCTCTGGATTCAAAGAAACGAGAGTGTTTCTTTCCTTCAAAATAGTTGTTTGCTCCCTTGGCAAACAATCTACTATTTTGGAAATTGTTTTGGATTCTATTCTAAAATCCTTCGCTCCGCTCTGGATTCAAATAAACGAGAGTGTTTCTTTCCTTCAAAATAGTTGTTTGCTCCCTTGGCAAACAATCTACTATTTTGGAAATTGTTTTGGTTGATATGTTATTTATGATTATGGCAAAGGTCAGTTATGTGGCAGTAGTTTTGAGAGATGGTGTGGTATTAGGGGGCAAGGCGGTGCCACTGCCAAGACAAAGTAAACGAACTATGTAATAGGGCACTATCATATCTTTACTCAAAGCGATGCAGCTTATTTTCGAATCCTCATCGTGTTCATAACTTACCGAAACACAATTATGATGGTAATATATTTTTTTGGTATTTTATAATCACTTAGTGAAAACCTACAGTCAGCCTTTTTTTTTTTTTTGGGTGGTGAATTATCAAATACCTTCTCCCGCACTGGGCGGAGCGTGAGGGCGCGGCGTGTCACTTTCACTGACTAAAATGCACCCGTGTTCCTTCAGTTGCCCTGTGCCAGGAGCGACCCTGGCAGGCATTCGCCCTAGCGGACCCCGTTAGTTATTGCTGACATCTCTTTGAGGCGAATAACAAACGTTTACAAATATATAATTTAATAAACGCGACTCTTTCTTTTTTAATTATCATTAAATCTGTTTCCCTGTTATTTTTAGCACGCTGCATTATGACCTTGCTGAAATAGCTAAACCAAATAATGTTTTAACAGTTTTTTGTTTAAACCACGCAAGCACTCAAAGTAAGTAGGATGTATTTTTTACTGTAATATCCATTGTAATCTTTATTTTAAGCTAAGTTGAATAAACTATTACCTAAGGCGCGAATGACGCACCAAAGAGGTTCTAGTGATTGATAATAATAGTGTAATATAACACATACGTAAAGGCTACATGAATGACTGCATAGTCAGCCTTTTGTTCCCAATGCTGGGACACATCAGGCGTCGTCTCTGTGAGAGGGAGTGGGCTGTAATCTACCACGAGGGCCCAGTGCAGTCTGGTAGATGTAACCAGCCGGGCGATTCTGTAAAAATCTCACCGTGAAAACTTAGGTGTAGTGAGCGTGGAGTGAGCTGTCAATAGTGTCAATTCCTAGCAAAAACAAACTCACTTCATCTTAGTTTTCACGGTGAGATTTTTACAGAATCGAACGGATGGTCTTCGAATTTTTGTTTCTAGGACATGCCGGTTTCCGCACGATGTTTTCGTTCTCCGTTTTGAGAGCAGTGGTGATGAAAACTATTTACGCAAAGTAAAGGTTCGAACCCACGACCTACAACTTGTAAGTCGGGGCCGTTACCACTGAGCTACCACCTGCAATTAATGACTACAAGACAAAAAAAATAGGATTACATCACATAACGTCTTATTACGTATTTATTGTGGACATCCGGCGATTAAAATTATACTAGCGAAACACCCCTACTTTGCACAGTTTTTACGACTTGACACAACATCGAGATATCTTTACTAAGTACTTATACAACGTTACTTTTTACTTATACTAAACTCGAAACTCATTGTACTCATTATTTTGAACAACTTTTTCTATGGGACCAACCTTGGAATCGCGAAAAAAAATCAGCTGTTCCCTACATTTTGACGAGTTATACGAACAGAAATCTAGAGAACAGCTGATTTTTTTTCGCGATTTCAGGTTTGGCCCCTTAGTAAAAGTTGTTCATAATGATGAGTACAATGACCTCTTAAGAGGTTGTTAATGTTTTACCAAAAACCCTGTACAGAAGAAGTATATCAATTACTCACATGCCATCCTAGAGCACGCTGAATGTGTCATGTTCCTATAATTACATTGGCACCTGGTTAGTCCACCCCCATATGGGTCCAACAAATCATCTGCTTAGCTTTTTCCCAACTACATTGGGGTAGGCTTCCAGTCTAACCGAATATAACAAATAAAAATAGTTTTGATGATAGTATTTATTGACCAAATTCACTTGTACAAGTGTCTTTAGATGATCTAGGTACTTACTTCACATCCCCGGAAAACAACTTCACAAGAGCTCTCAAATCAAATCAAATGTAATTTATTCTCCCTTCAGAACTGTTCGTGAAGGACTGATGTTTCCGTGCCACGGAAAGCACGTTAGGCAGTTGGTTCCGGCTGTCATTCGTGGATCTATAACAATCGTTATAGGTCAGAAGTCAGAAGGTCTGACAACCAGACTTACAAAGGAGTATCGTGTTACCCAGTAATTGGGGTGTGGAGGTCCGCTTTACAGGTCTTCACACAGCTTTACAGCTTCATCCGATTAGACTGAAAGCTGACCACAACAAAGTTGGGAAAAGACTAGACAGATGACGACTTTTTCCCGGGAAACAAATAGGTACCTTCAAAGTACGAACAACAAATCAAAGACCTCAAAACTCCCTGCCGGCAAACATTACGGTAACCTCATTGGCTGACACAGTGCTCCCTGCCAACCGGTTGGTCGACCTACAGACGAGAGTCGAGACGTAACGCATTATGTCACGGAATGCATTCAACTATATCTGTGATACCGAGTGATACCTGTTAATGTTTGTGTTGGTTACGGCAGATGATGGAATGTTTTGGATGGATTTAAGGCGAAAGCGTCAGCTTAGCCCGTGTTTAAATTTTCTTACGTTTTTTGCAATTTTCAGGATATGACTTGCGGCCGTAACAAATATTTATTTATACCTACAACGTTATTTTTAGTAGGTATATGCGAAACCTGAATATAGTTTGTTCAGAATAAGTAACTGAATCGATTGCAATAATTTTTACCGCATGTTATATTTTGTCCCAAAAATATTTAAAAAAGGTTAAAAGTTGAACACCGAGCGACACTACGTAGGTTATCCAATCTCTGCGCCGAACGGTTAGGTACCTAGGTACTATTATCAATGAGCTCAAGACGGCGCGGCGCGGCGCGGGTGAGCATGTTTTTGTACGGACAAACAGGTAACTTAACAAGCTTATAACTTTGTGATTTTTCATGATACACTTTTGAAATTTTGTACATAGATTCTTTACATAAAAATACTAGACACGTGTTTCGGGTTTCGCATATAATAGTAAAAATAATTTTGTAGAATTATACCTAATCATAAAAATTAACAATATATCTCTAAGTTCATATTATGTAGGTACCTACCCTAAAGATGACTATTTCAAGAAATCATGACTTTTGAGGCTTAAGGAGTTGTCTTGTTGTAGGAGTTCCTAGTTGTTATTGTTGATTCTAATGATTTTTAACAAACTTCAAAAAAGGAGGAGGTTGTCAATTCTGTTGTTATAGGTACAGAGTGGGCAAAAAATCGTGGATCAAAGGAAACAGGGCGATAGTTGGGGTTTTGCAGTAAAAAATATCAGTGTGGCAGAGTCCTAACTTGATCTCCTTAAAAGTTACGACAACTTGAGTGTTTACATTAAGGTTCTAAAGTTACAAATAATTTTTCGTGAGACTTAAAAGATATTGAAAATAGTGCCAATACTGATATAATCATGCTACCCACTGTCATGAAACCATTGTTGTATTGTAGTGATGATACTTTTTTTTGTTTTTTTTTTTTTATTAAAATAATAGGTAAGTATAAAAACATTTAAAAATATTTTTTTTCCTGTAAATAAGCCCAACTATCGCCCTGTTTCGTTTGATCCACGATTTTTTACCCATCCTGTATATATTTTTTTATTTAATGATGTGAATTAATCTGTCACTGACCTGCAAAAATTACAAAATACAAAAAAACATTACCGCATATCCCATATAGGTGAATTTTGTGTCGTTGAATAACAAAGGCTTTTCAGACCTAATAGATTATTGTGTTGAACACACACTGTTACTTGGGCTAATTTATGCCAGGACAGCTGGCTTGGCAATGTTCCATTGTTTCAATTAACGAGATATGGACAATTACTATGTTTGCTCACTGCTACTAGTAGGTACCTACTAGTGCCAACAAAAGAATCAGCTACAGTTTTCCGTTCGATAATATTGCGAATTCCACCACCTGTAAATCCATTGTGAATGAGCATGCATCATCAATAATGATCATTGAAAGCATGAGAACTGATCACAATGCTTGCTCAAGGCGTTATTGGCGATGTCAGGCTTAAGAGCGTTTACGCCGTACCTAAGGCATTTCATACAAACTTTCAAGCCCTTATTTTTCGAAATAAATGAACCGATTATAATAAAACTTCATACGCATAAGCAGGATACAAAGGTCTAAAATTTTAGTAGAGAACATTTTCGAAAAATAGTGTTACAGCCAAATTAAACCGATTTTAAATTTTCCATAGAAACAGAGATTTCCAGTTATCTTTTCTTAAATAAGACATTTCGAAAATGTTCTCTACTAACTTTTTAGTCCTTTATATCCTGCTGCGTATGAAGTTTAATTAAAATCGGTTCATTCATTTCGAAAAATAAGGGGTAGAAATATTGATTATAAAATCCAGGTTTCCTCACGATGTTTTCCTTCACTGACGTCTGTGATGTCCAAGATAAACTTAGATACTGACCAGGGGGGGCACACTTAGAACTGTTACAATTTCCATAGACGACAGCGACATCTGGAGTTTGGAGTGTTAACAAAACTTGGCAGCCATCTTGTCTTGTTTGTCAAACAAATGTCATTGTCGCCGGCTGTCCAGTGTTACCAACTTAGTGTGGATTTTCCACTGGTGGTTTCGTAGACAGAGTCAACTATAGACTGCTGTATATCTTCTTTTTCATTCGCACAAGAAAAAGAGAAATATATTACCGTCACTAGCAAAGAAAAGAGACAGAGTAATTATATTTCTGTCCCTTACTGCGTGTCGGCTAAGCACATCAATGTGCACAACAAGTTTGACGTTTATGCATGAAATCAAAATGAAACAATAAAAACTACACCGCGATTAAACGGAAAATAAGACCTTTTTCGTGCATAATTCAATAATAGTACATTTGCGCAACTGTGAAAATGGTAAGGTGCAGTGTAATAAGCTGTAAAAATGATAGTATGATGAAGATTGCCAGAATTTTTTGTCCCTTTCGGTGACACGGAAACCATGAGTCTATAGATTACTCTGTCTACGGGTGGTTTCGACCCCCCTTTTAGTGGCGAACTATTACTTTTAGTGGCTGGTGGTTTTTCTAGTGGTTTAGTAGAATTCAGTTTCAATTACTGAAAATGCTATCACTGAACCACTAAGCCACTAAAACGTTACGAAATATATTATTTTTACTTCATTTAATTTTCAGAAGTATTTACTTTTACTGTGTAGGTAAATTCTAATAAAAGTTCTTTAACAAATCAGTACCAAAGAATCATTTATTATAAATGTGAAACCAACAATGGTGCAGACAAAAATTCATCTGAAGAAGACTAATTTTAGAATATCAGTTTTTATCCTAGTTATTGTTCTTATTGAATAATGTTTATGTTCCTCATCTTGACTTGTTGATTTACTAATTGTTGCATTTGATGCTCGAGTCGGGATGAGGGCTGCTGTCTGATCTTCCCTTTTGTGGTTTGGATTCGTTTTATAGGTGTATTCAATGAACGGATTTATTCTTGTAGTAAAAAAGGCATTTATTGTTAGGAATTACAATCGGTTTTTTAGTATAAAATATAGGTAAAAAGTGAGAGTGAAAAAAATGGCGCGTGCGGTGCGAGACCTATGCAGATTGTCTTTCGTGAAGTTGGTGGGCGACGCTCTGCGAGGATTGGCCGGCAAGCTCGACACTGATTGGTCGATGTCGTTCGCAAACACGCCGTCAGCGACAACTTCAGGTGGCCATCTTGCCTCTTCATACCGAAAGATGGCGCAGGCGGTAACATAGGCCCGGCCTTGGAAGGAGCAGGTTCCAACAGGATCACAGCACATCAGATACTGACAGCGGCACTGGCAGCGGGCATATTTTTGAAAACGCTCTGCGTGCGACGCCTGACGCCGTGAGTAGGTCAGCTACTCTTGAGATTCCATCAGCACCTGGATGAATTCGTATAATCCTTCCTAGTTTCCACCTGAGTGGAGGCAGGTTATCCTCTTTGATAAGAGCGAGTTGATTGAGCGTAATGGAATCTTGATCAGTCTTCCATCTAGTCCGCGTCTGCAGCTCCGAAACATATTCTGTGGCCCATCTCTTCCAGAAGCTTTGTCTCATCTGCTCGATCACGTCGTAGCGCTGCAGGCGATGACTCGGTGTAGCAGTCAAGTCTTGGCAGGCTGGAGCGGTCAGTGGCCGGCCGATGAGAAAATGGGCGGGGGTAAGGGGTTGTAGGTCATTCGGATCTGTGGACAGAGCTGTTAAGGGACGGGAATTCAGAATGGCTTCAATTTGTGTTAACACCGTACTGAATTCCTCGTAAGTGAGATTTGCACCCCCCACCACTCGTCGCAGGTGGTGCTTACACGATTTCACCCCTGCTTCCCACAAACCGCCAAAATGAGGAGCGTACGGAGGAATGAAGCTGAATTTAATATTGTTATCTGAAGCGAAATCACTAATATCTTTATTATTATTTTCAATGAACGAAACGAATTCCTTTTCAGCCCCTACAAAGTTCCTACCGTTATCTGACATTATCTCGGCTGGCTTACCCCTACGTGATATGAAACGTTTTAATGCGAGTATGTAATCCTTTGTTGAAAGATTTGTAACTAATTCGAGATGAATGGAACGTGTACATAAACAAACAAATAAACATATGTAACCTTTAATGAGTTTAGCCCCCCTACCCTTACGGTTCAAAATCATTATTGGCCCGGCGTAGTCCACGCCGCACCGCATAAAAGGGAAGCCGGGTTCCAGGCGTTCAGCCGGCAAGTTACCCATAAGAGGCTGTATGGTCTTCCCTTTGATGCGTGTGCACGTGACGCAGTCGTGTACCGTTTTCCTCGCCAGGTTTCGCCCTCCGAGCGGCCACCAAGCCTCACGCACACAAGCCAGCAGGAGCTGAGGTCCACCATGCAGCAATTGTTTATGTTCATGTGAAAACAACAACACTGTGAATCTATGCTTACTACACAATAGCACTGGATGTTTTTTATTATTATCGAAATGTGGCGAATTACTTAATCTTCCGCCAACGCGTATTAATTTAAATTCATCAAGAAAAACATTCAAACCTATTAATCTTTTAGATTTTACCACCGATCGCTTAGTTAAATCATTATATTCGTTGTAAAATGATTGTATTTGCGCGAGCCGTGCGAGCATTACAACGGAGGCGTCTAACTCATCGACAGATAACGAACCGGTTCTGCGATGTTGTTTACTTGCACGTGTGTTACCTATAAAACGTAGTACATAGGCTGTCGCTCGCCGTAACCGATTAAATGTGGAGAATCTATTAAAATCTATTACACCAGCATTATTATTTGAATTGCTACACACCATACTAACATGTTGTGCCTTTAATTCGGGCAATTGATCTTTATCTATGGAAATATCGCTTGAATAATCGAATTTATGTTGTTGTAAGAAGGCTGGCCCGTGCCACCACATAGTATTGGTTTGAAGCTCGTTTAGAGAAAGACCTCTCGACACAATATCAGCCGGGTTATCTTTACCGTTAATATGCAACCAAATTGCATCACCAGTAAGCTCGTTTATTTGTGACACACGATTCTGAACAAACGTTTTTAAACTATGAGGTGACATTCTGATCCAGCCCATGACTATGGTGGAATCAGTCCAGAAGAATACTTTAGTGAACGTCAGTCTTAACGAACTTATGATTTTGTGATACAACCGTGCGCCTAGTAAAGCGCCACATAACTCAAGTCGCGGAATGGTGCATACAGTTTTGACTGGCGCGACCTTGCTCTTAGTACATAACAACTTCGTTACTATAGATGAGTCGTCCGTGTAAGTACGTACGTATGCGCATGCACCGTACGCGTCTTGTGACGCGTCAGTGAAAATATGTAACTCACTATTATATGCATTACATTCACTCATGACGTAACGAGGAACACGAATATTACCTAATGAGGACAAGTCTTGTAAGAATCGATTCCATAAGCATTCGATATCATTAGGAATCGAATCATCCCAGTCGATTTTACATAGCCACAATTTTTGAAGCAGTATTTTTGCTATAATTACTGTCGGCGACAAAAGACCTAGTGGGTCATAGATTTGTGAAATAACCGACATCATACTTCGCTTAGTAATTTTATTAGATTTATTTTCTAAGTTGGTGGTGAAATAAAGTTCGTCTTTATCGACTTGCCAACCTAAACCTAGAGTTTTACTTTGGCAGTGTTCCCCGATAGCCAACTCTTTAGATGCCTCTGTGTTTACGTCATAACTGAATGTCCACTTCCGCAAAGGAAAGCAGGCCGATTTTAGAACCTCCAAAGTTTTTTCGCATGTTTCTAACAAAACTTGGGGATCGTTATCACCAGTAATTAAATCATCGACAAAGAAATCTTCGTTTATGACCTTAGCAATGACCTTATCTTCAGTTTCCTGTGCGAGTTGACGTAAACAACGCATACTTAAGTATGGAGCTGACGCGGTTCCGTACGTAACAGTGTTGAGTCGGTATATACCTAATTCATCGGATGCATTTTCCCGCCATAAAATTAACTGAAGGTTGCGCTGATCGTGATGCACCAGTACTTGCCGGTACATCTTCTCCACGTCAGCGCAGGCGACATACTTATATTGCCGAAAACGGAGTAGGATAGAAAGAATATCGTTTTGAAGAGGAGGTCCTATCATCTGTATATCGTTAAATGACTTATTTGAAGTAGTTGTGGCACTAGCATCAAACACTACACGCAATTTCGTGGTCGTGCTGTGTTGGCGGTATACTCCGTGATGCGGGAGAAAATAGTGTGGTGATGCGTATTCGCTTATTCTAGACATGTGCCCTAGTTCAATATATTCCCGTATAAAGTCACTGTATAACATTTTATAAGAAGGAGACCGATCTAACTTGCGTTCTAATGATAAAAAACGAGATTTTGCGTTTTCATATGAATCACCGAGCGCGTCAGCTGATTCTTTCAATGGAATTTTCACTGAGAACCTACCACTACTATCTCGTGTAGTAGTGCTAACAAAGGATTCTTCACACTTACGATCTTCTTCGGTAAGAATAGGAACCGAACTTACAAGTTCTTCTAGTTCCCAAAATTTACGTAATTGTGTATCTATATTCGACTGCTGTATAAAATTACACTGAATATTATTGACGTTTGATTTATTATGAATGGGACCTGAAATTAACCATCCTACTTTCGAATTCTGTAGATACGGGCCATTGGATAATCGAATTCGATCCACATCTAATAAATCCCAAAATACGTCCGCACCAATCAGTAAATCGATTTCTGATGGTATGTTGAACGTAGGATCCGCAAGACATACGCTGTCCGGGATGTGGATTGCGTCATAGACAATATGAGTTGCCGGCAAACTCGTCGTAATGCACGGCAAAACAAAACATCTAAGAGAAATACTAAAGTTACTCGTTTTTGATCGCATGTTGATATCGCATAATTTATTCGATTGTGAGACCGACTGTCCCACTCCCGATATTCGTATAGTGGACTGTATTACTGATACGTTTAAACGTTTACAAAGCTTTTCTGAAATAAAGCAGTTTTGACTACCGCTATCTATCAGCGCTCGAGCTGTATGATATTTATTATTACTACCCATGACTTCGACTAGTGCAGTGGATAGTAATACCTGCGGTAACGGTACGGAAGGCGCATTATTGACTAACAAATTATTCGCACATGATACAACAGAGACCGGTTTATCGTCACCACTCGCCGCTGACGATGCCGGTATGGTTGCCATAACATTGTTGTTCTCGTTGTGCAATAACGTGTTGTGTTTCTCCTTGCACTGCTTGCACGGCCCAAATATGCATTCGGTAATTAGGTGACCTGTACGTAAACAATTGCGACACATGTCCTTGGTACTATCAATAAATTGAATTCTGTCCGGAACTGCCAAGTTTAGGAATTTAAAACAAATAAATAACGGGTGATTTTGCCCGCACATCAAACATGGCTGTTTTGATGTTTCGGGTGTACCGGTATTTTTACGCGTCGACACATAGCTATGTGATTGTTGTACTGCAGCGCTCGTGTGCCTTTTATTATCAGACTTATTGTTAGGTTTACTATCCTGTGTACTTCGAGTTTGGTTACTATGAACCATATCTAACATATCGGCACGATTACGTAAAAAACATAACAAATCATCTAATTTGGTTTTGGTTTTATGAATACCAGTAGAAATTGAGCCTAAGTAATTCTCCCACTCACGCTCAGTACAAGAATCTAGCTTCGATACTATGATGTAGATGACCAAAGTATCCCACGTTTCAGTGGGCTCGTCAAGGGATTTGAGGGCTCGTAGGTTACGTAACACTACATCGATTAATTCTCTGATTAAGGAAGGGGATTCCTTGTTAATGGATTGTGCAGCAAACAAAGATTTCACATGGTTATGGATTAGCAGACGATTATTATGGTACCTATTCTCCAACAACTCCCATGCGTGGGTATAATTAGCGGCAGTAAACTCTAATGCACTTATAACCTGGAGTGCCGAACCACTGAGCGAAGATTTCAGGTAATGGAACTTCTGAATTGCGTCTAAATCACTTCGTTTATGAATCATAGATAAATATGAATTTTTGTACTCGAGCCAGTGATCATATGAACCGTCGAAAGAAGGGAGTGTAATCTGAGGTAATTTAATAAAACTAGAATTACTATAATGCGCGTTTGAACAATTAACACTATCACTCGCATCTTTTATTTTTACAACATCGGTTAAGCATTTTGCAATGGACATGATAGTAAAATATTGATCCTCAAAAGATGCCCTATATTCTAGTTGTTTCTCTAATTCACTGTCGTCTAATATTTGATCGATTTGATCTTGAATGTTGGTAAACGCGGTTAGCACATTGGAGACCGACTCCATGCGTAAGAGAAGTTCAGCCTGCTGTCGTTCAGACATCTTAACGTCTTCATATTTCGCAATATATTTTTCAAATAAAGTTAGTCGACCTTTTAGTGTACCCCTTTGCTTTTTGAGATCCCCTAAGTTCGAAATATGACCAGCGTCTGTGTAATCGTCGTCCTTCATCTTAGCGGCTTATGAAATACAAAGGTTACTCACGGTTAAACACCAACTGCTGACCAAGATGGTAGGCGGCACCCGCGGCACGAGTTGCGAACAACGCGCGAATGCGCGATGTAGGTACGTAGGTACAACACTGGAATTTCAAATCACAGTATGGTATTACACAATTGAAAACGGGATAGGAAGAACAGGAACGACCGGCCTGACCGTTTCTTGCTGATCCTCGATTCGATGCGAAGATCCGGCTCGAAAGGACCAATGTTGCATTTGATGCTCGAGTCGGGATGAGGGCTGCTGTCTGATCTTCCCTTTTGTGGTTTGGATTCGTTTTATAGGTGTATTCAATGAACGGATTTATTCTTGTAGTAAAAAAGGCATTTATTGTTAGGAATTACAATCGGTTTTTTAGTATAAAATATAGGTAAAAAGTGAGAGTGAAAAAAATGGCGCGTGCGGTGCGAGACCTATGCAGATTGTCTTTCGTGAAGTTGGTGGGCGACGCTCTGCGAGGATTGGCCGGCAAGCTCGACACTGATTGGTCGATGTCGTTCGCAAACACGCCGTCAGCGACAACTTCAGGTGGCCATCTTGCCTCTTCATACCGAAAGATGGCGCAGGCGGTAACACTAATAATATTGCATGTTGATTTACTGATATTTAATATTTTATTATAAATAATAACTAATAATAAAGAACATTTTTAACTAATATAACTACTTTAATTACTGTTTTCTTTCGCAAAAACCTAAAATTGTGTTAAGTGGAAATTTTAGCGAATTTTGGAGTAGGGCCGATTTTTTGTTAGTGGTTTTCGAAGTTGAATCTGGTGGAGAGCTAGTTTATCTGTTGGCAACACTGCGGCCATCCGCCATATTGTCAATTCCGGCTTTCCCGATGTTGATGCACTTCCCGAATTTCCGAGTTTATCTCAGTTATTTCTGTTTTAATAGTTACTTGTTACTGTTATTGGTTTTGTTGCTACTCATAGTAAGTAAGTATGCATATTACTATGAGTAGCGAGTCAATATACGAGAGAATATTTGAGATAGTTAACTAATAAGCATTGCATATCTATAGGTAGGTGTATATTTATATCTATAGGTAGGTGTATAGCCTTAGTTCACCCGCCAAACTCAAGGTGGCAGCACTTTCCATACATGCAAATTTTACCACAGAGTTGTTACTCTTTTCATATATAGTTACTTTACTCTTTGATACTGACATCCCGTGTCATAGTTTAACTTAAAAAGTTCCAACATTATAAAATTACATTTAAAAATAACTTTTGGCTCAGTTATTATTGAATCCATATTCTGTTGCAAGAAGAGGTTCCATAAAACTTTGGACCACCCTGAATATGAATACTGAATAATAAATCAGTAAAAAAAAAAGAGTAAAAAAAAAGCCAGCCAGTCAGTAAATAAATGTATTTTCTTTCTTCCTTTTTTCTCTACAAAAAACCCTTAAATCATCTGCAGACTTCACAGCCAAACATTGCAAAAGACACCATACAAAAAAAAAACTCGTAATAAATCGAGCATCGGATTCAGAATAAGACATATCAACTTTCACTGAGAGGAATTCCGGTTGCGTTCGTAATACTTGATCATCTCACGCGAAATCTTAACGTTTTGCTAACTCATAACATGTGAGATCGTGAGTGATAAACGTTTTTTTTATCTTTGTGAATCTTTTCGACACGTTTTTTTATGCTTTTTTGTAGTAAAACTTTGTGAGGGATCTCGTCCCGGGAAGTACTTCCTACTACCATGTCTTTTTCTGCCGCCAAACAGTCTTGTTATGTTCCAATTTCAAGTGTCGTTGTAATGAAGACAAAAACTGCCACTTGCTCACTTCAAATATCGCTAGTACCCGTCGAATTTGACAGCTAGCTGTTAGTATCCATACATTTTTTTTGTAAACGAGACTTCTTTTACGCATAGGTAATTAATAATCATTACGTCCTCTTGCGCAGCAGTTGACTGGCAAAATCAGCACACGTTGGAATTAGGTAGGTACAGCCGCCAGCACATCAAGCTACTACAATTTGTCAAATTTCTTTAATAGATATTCAACTTTATCACTAAAGGATACGGTTCAAAGTTGATTGGGAAAATTTGACAGTTTCGGGTAGCTAGATGTGCTGGCCTGGCGTCTGCATTAGCAAATATAATTTAGCAATTCCAGGCCCTATGACTAAGCGCCACAAGGACCACAGTCGAAGCTATTATGAATAGTCCTATTTGTATGTTAATATTTTTTAAACAATCGCTTTGCTGCTGTGTGGTCGCCAGACTTAAATCCAGGGTTTTTCCATGTCATACAAAAAGGATATTCCGGTTTTTCACGTACTGATCGAACTAGGGATTCAGCTTGTGTTCTGAATTTTTAATAGAGTTACTTCTTGTTAAAATGCTGATCTCATACCGTCATCGAATAATTTTAGGCGTGACTCTGTACTGCGAAGTCCAACTGCCATTGAGCGAGACACATTCCAGTATTACTGGACGCGAACCCTCACCTTAGAGCGGTCTCCTCACCCTTAACTAAAACATCGGGGTCAAGAGCGGGCCCATTTAGTAATAAAAAAAATAAAAAATAATACAAGACTAGCACAAGCGTAAAGCATTGTCTGTCGTTAAGACAGTGGTCGTCGGGAGTCAATAGCTGATTCCCGGCCACCGTAGGCGCGGGCTTGCGGACGGCGAGCAATGGGCAGCTCGCCGTCCGGTAAGGACCATGCAGGCCCGGGTCGACGGCGCGTTGTGTTCCACGCGCGCCTCAAAGAGATGTCAGCACTAACTGACGGGGTCCACTAGGGCCGATGTCTGCCAGGGTCGCGGGTTGTTCGAAAGAGATACCCCTGTGGCCCCTGGCACAGGCAACTGAAGGAACACGAGTGGGTTTTAGTCAGTAAGAGTCTGACACTCCCTTCCGCTCCGCCCAGAGCGGGAGGGGTCATTTGATGATTTCCCACCCAAAAAAAAAAGAAAAAAAAAAGACAGTGGTGCCGATTCCCTTGTTCACAAACTAAACTAAATTTTAGTTCTGTGCATCTTTTTCTTTCTATTTCATTAAGATAAAAACTTTTTACAAAAAAAAAACAACCGACTTCCAAAAAATACACTACAAATTGAAAAATAACTTTAATTTCGGAAGTCGGTGTCTTTGGTTCCGCATTTTCGTTTAATGACACCGACTTCCGAAATTAAAGTTATTTTTCAATTTGTAGTGTATTTTTTGGAAGTCGGTTGTTTTTTTTTTGTAAAAAGTTTTTATTTTTCACTTTTTAGTGGGTCAGTTTGTAATTACAAGCTTTTTTATCTAAGTTACAATAGCCTAATGTCAACTGCTCATCACATGTTACAAAATATTGCTTTTCCCGATGCTGGGACGTTTATTGTTGAGGAGTTCTCCTGGTAAGAGCCAGGAGAACTCCTCAACAACCACTCACCATACGCATTGTAACGAGCATAAATTGCTTAGCAACCATATTAAAGTAACCGAATCGCAACCCGTGAAATATTTGTCATTGAGTAGTTCCGATGGCTATCTGTGGTCTTCATCATCAGCTCCACTTTACCAAATGATGATTTCCGAGAGCAAATGCTCAAGTTACTTTAATTATTGAGTAGGTCACACGACGAAAGAGCATTGCTAGAAATGACGCGATTACTCAACTTAAATTCGGTTTCAAATTGACGCATCAGCATGACTAGTAGGTAGTGGTCGTCCTATGTAAAACTACAATCTTAATTAGGTATTATTATTGTACGAACTGAACATTTTGGCATATTGAACCGTATGAAGTAAGCCCAACAAAAACTGCTGTAAATCGTCCAAACACAAGGTAGCTACTGTAAACTGTTGAGGAGTTCCCTTAACTGTCCTTCGTCTTCATCATCAGACCCCGAATGACAGTCACAACCATGTAGGTGTAAAGTTCTCATCAATACAAATTAATCAAGCCCAAACACAAGGTAACTGCTGTATACCGTTGAGGAGTTCCCTCGACTGTCTTTCGGCTTCATCATCAGATCGACTCCAGGCCTTCATTAAATTGTAGTGCTTTAAAATACCTAATGAAAAAATTAACAAAAGCACTAGTCGCTCCTACCATATCTCCTTTCCAACAAAAAAAGAATAATCAAAATCGGTTCATAAACGACGAAGTTATCCGCGAACACACATAAAAAAAAAAAAAAAAAAAAATATACGGTCGAATTGAGAAACCTCCTTCTTTTTTGAAGTCGGTTAAAAAGGACAGTACTTAGATTAATTTTAGTTTAGTCCTGTCAAATGAATCAGCGCCTGACACTATTCCATACAAGTTTAGACATAATTAAAAACTTGCCTACTAAAATTACGTCAATTTACGTCAGGCGCTGACTAATTTGACAGGACTAAACTAAAATTTATCTTCTGTCCTTTTCTTAATGAACTAAAACTACGTTTTTTTTGCAACCAGTGTTGTTTGGGCAAAGATCTCCCGCTTTCGATTGTTCTTTGTGCGTTGTCTTCTCCGGCCAATCTCCCGTAAACGTATCTAGGTCGTCTCGCTTGTGGGTAACCATAACAACAATAAATTGCACAATAAGGCTTATTTCTAAGCCTTATTCTAGATCAAATGTCTGTGGTGCCAACGTCGATGCTCATGTTATGTGTCAGTCGTATGTGCTCGTATTACACATCCGATACGCGGCGGTATTTCCTAGCCAGTTGCCAACACGTAACACTTCGACGTTTGTTATGATTCTGATACGAATCAAGCTGACAGAAAGTACCTACTTCACACTTACCTACATACGTATTTAAGTGGTCCTTTTTGAAACTAAATTACGAATATCATCATCATCATTTGCCTAATAACAGCCGCATGGGTCGATCGATCAGGCTAAGCTACGCTTGCCGCGGTTTCTCCGTGGATGGGTTTTCTTCATATACCAAGACCCCTCCGTGCCCCGGAAAGCACGTTAAGATATTGGTCCCGGCTGTCATTCGTGGATCTTTGACAGTCGTTACGGGTCGTCAGAAGCCCGAAAGTCTGACAGCCAGTCTTACCAAGGGGTATCGTAATACTCAGTTACTAGGTTGTGGAGGTCAGATAGGTAGTCGCTCCATGTAAGATACTGGTATACTGGTATGCAGGTGCATCCGGTTAGACTGGAAGCCGACCCCAACATAGTTAGGAAAAGACTAGGCAGATGATGAAACTCTGATCATGTTAAAACAAAGGTAGACTATCCATAAAATACTAAACTATAACCATCTATATAAATGCGAAAGTGTGTCTGTCTGTCTGTTACCTCTTCACGCTTAAACCGCTGAACCGATTTAGATGAAATTCAGTATAGAGATAGTTTGAGGCCGGGGAATGGACATAGGATAGTTTTTATCCCGATAGTCCCACGGGATTGAAACTTATGCGGGTGAAACCGCGGGGCGCAGCTAGTTTTATATGAATGAAATCACAGACAGTAGGCTAGTGTGGTATGCACATAGGTAGGTAATCTAAACACTACAGTTTCATCACGTTTCTCTATTTTATTTACGACGACAATAAAGCTAATTATAATTCAATAAATAAACAACTAATTGTTCTTGTAAATACGTGCCATTATAGTTTAAACAATTATGCTAAGTATTGTTTTAAAGAACAATTGAATTGCATCTGATCATCATGTTTACAATGTGTAAATAATTGTTTTTTCTGCATAATGTCATCATGGACTTCTTCGGTTGGTATACATGTGTCATTCATTAATTACTTGCATTTTATTATGCCTTTAGGGTGTGGCAGCACGCCGGGTCAGCGGGACTGTCCGAAAGGGTTATCGCTGACCCGGAACATAAAGGGCTAAGGAAGGAACACGGGTGGGTTCTAGTCAGTAAGAGTCCGACACTCCTTTCCGCTCCACCCAGAGCGGGATCATTTGATGATTTCCAATCCACAAAAAAAAAAAAGGGTGGCAGCACGTATTTTGTGGTGGCTGTGGGACCAGTCTGATCTCAATCTCAATCTGTCAAAAATGACAGATTGAGACTGAGATGAGCTAATCCATACTAATATTATAAATTCGAAACTAAGTCTGTCTGTATGTTACCTTTTCACGCCTAAACCACTGAACGGACTTCGATAAAATTTGCAGAGATAGATTGCATCCCGGGGAAGGACATAGGATAGTTTTTATCGACACACCTCGCGGGCGAAGCCGCGGGCGGAAGCTAGTTTCCCTATATTTTTGTCAAGTTTTTAATAAGTTGATTTATGTATGTGAACTCATCTCATAGAAATTGTATCGAAAAACAAGATGGCTGCGTTAGTTCCGATTTCAGCCACGCGCCAAAAGATCCAACAATTACCTACGACGACTTTAGCGAACCATTGGAATAGCAGAGGGGTAATTCCCATAACTTTAAGAATGTCCACAGTCTGATCTCAGTCTCAATCTGTCAAAAATACCTATAATTTCCCTACATTTTTGACATTGATTGTCGCTGAGATGAGATTGCGACTGGATTTTGAACGTTTTTATTTGTTTTAAGTTTATGTAAAACAACTATGTTTTTAGGTTTAAAATTAGCATTTCGTGTTCAAATAGCATAAGAACGATGTTTGCAGAAACAGTTTTATTTGCTCTCCTAATTATTTTTTTGCCTTTTTTGTTGTCTTTTTTGTGTCAAGTGTTTATTAGTGGAAACTTGTAAATGGCCTTCAAATGCATAGATATTGTTTAAGAACACTGTCTATATTAGCTGTAAGTTTCTCGAATAAAATAAAATAAATACCCTGGTCTTTCACTTTTTCACAAAAAGCTCTATTGTGTAGGTAATTCTGATTGATACGTGGTTTAATAAAAAAAACAGTGGCACTCCCGGAATGCCGACAGAAGTGAAAACAAAACACAAACAGAATACTTTGCCATCAGTCACTGACATATCGGATTTTAAAACCGAGTACAGCCCAAAGACAGCCAAACACATCCGAATGTAGCGCGGTGTCGGTAACAGTGTCGCGAGTTCAATGGTTTTTTCCCATCTCAAAAAATGCCCAAGGCGCTTATAGAAGTTTTCAAAAATTTGGTACTTAACTTGATTTTCATAAGTTACGATTTGTTTTTCTTTTTGTTAGCCTACCTATAATAGAATAGAAATAGGTACTCTTTATTATGTACACCAAATAAATTACAGACATAAAAATAGAAACAGCCGGTCGATTCTGTAAAAATCTCACCGTGAAAACTTAGGTGAAGTGAGTTTGTTTTTGCTAGGAATTGATACTATTGACAGCTCACTCCACGCTCACTTCCCCTAAGTTTTCACGGTGAGATGGTTACAGAATCGCACTGCTGTACATAGGGTGACACAATGGGCGGTCTTATCGCTAAAAGCGATCTTTTAAAGACAACCTTTGGATGGATTAAAAAGGGGAAGGACAGACAAATACTGTAGGTAGTCTGTGGTGTACCTATTACATAATACAATAAAACATACATAACGTATATTATACTAATCTAAATAAATATATACATATAATAATAAACATGAAACAGGAGCAAAGAAATTATGATGATGATGTTTAAGGAGAGAGGAAGTGCTTTTTTATCATAATTTTAAAAGTGGACAAAGATTGAGCACGCCTTACCGACACGGGCAAGTCATTCAATAACCGTACTGCTTGAACAGTAAAAGATTACATATATATATTGCCTGCATATATTGTGTCCCACTGCTGGACAAAGGCCTCCCCTTTTTCCTTCCAAACCCCGGTATCTTGTGCAATCTCTGGCCATGTTGGCCCTGCAAACGTTATTAGATGGTCACACCGCCTTCGCCGTGGTCTGACTCGACGGCGATGTCTACCCTCAGGCGTCCAGGCGACTTACGATTATATAATAGTTATTATACTATTCAAATGACCATTTTAAAACCATTAGGTACTCATTCTGAGACATGCATTAGGTATAATTAATTTGTTATTGTGACTGTATACCATAATCCGGGTAGGTAATCAAGATAATTGTTACACCTATGAGCATTGTATGTTATAAGTATTATCATCATCGTTTGTACTGCCCTTTCTTACCTATCACGGGGGTGCCCCGCCAAGACAAACCAAGCGAAGCGCAAGGGCACTACCTACCTACCTTTTCTCGAAGCACTTCGTCGTCGAAATTTGGTATGTAAGCTAGTAATAGTAGGTACACAAACAACAAAAAAACTGTAAAACTAGGAACTTTTACCCTCCAACCCCTTAAACTAGGGGATGGAAGTTTGTACGAGACTTCCGCAAATTTTGATATAGACTCCTTGTAATAAATAATAAAATACATATTTCAGGATTTTTAGCAAAGAACCCCAAAAAATATATTTCATAAGCAACTTTCAAAAAGATGTGAAATCCCACCAAAAACATTTTCATGTAAAATGTTGCTAAGACGAGACCACATATGACTCGCACTGCCAAAAAGTTATCAGATCTCATGAAGAGCCAAGCTTCTAACTCTACACGCCCTAACTTCACAAACTCTACACCTTAGTTAAAATATGTGGCTTGGCCGTTTCGCTACCATCACATGGGCGTAAGGTGAAAAATTTATTCACTGTTCATTACTTTTCTGTTATACAATAGTTCTGGTAGTAACGAAACGGCCTCAAGAATTGGGCTATCAAATACGAAAAGATTTTTTCAAATCCGACTGGTAGTTCCAGAGATTATAATTTAAGAACAAATAATTGTAGGTACTGTAGGCCTACCTTCTCGGAAATCAATAAAAGTAAATAAATACTACTATGATTTTTTTATTGCTGAATGGGCCTGCTCTTGACCTGACCACCCCTGATGGAAGCCGATGGATGAGGGAAGAGCGTACCTAGAAGATTGAACTAAAATATACCTAAACAGTTGCCCAGCTATTTTACACGACGCCTAAGTAACAAAAAATAGGTACTCGCTGAAGTGTATCAACATCATGCGTATTCAGGCTATAATGTTCCCACCGCTGGGACACAGTGGGTCCACCACGCGGGCCCAGTGCGGGTTGGTAGGTGTGACATGTCTACGAATTTTTGGTTCTAGGACATGCCGGTTTCCTCACGATGTTTTCCTCTTCACCGTTTTGAGAGCAGTGGTGATGAAAAAAATAATACAAAGTGAAGTGAAGCGCCTGTCTGGGTTCGAACCCACGACCTTGTAAGTCGTGTTCGTTGCCACTGGTCCACCACTGCTCTCGTCATGCATAGGTGCTTAGTTCCTTATGTAAATTCGGCAAATTACAAATTAGCAAATTTTAACCCGATAAATATGAATTCTACGAAGGATGAACAACATACACGAGTTCCTACGTAAATATCAAAAATTAGTACTAAATTATTTCTCACTAATTACCAAAAACTACACTGAACTCCAATAGATATTTGCTTTATACAAAACTAATCAGTTTTACCAACAGTCCTTGGAAAAAACCCGAACCGCATACTAAAGGTTCCGTAGCACGTATTAAAGTGCATCATCTGGGCTTCTTTTTATTATTTTCCATGAAAGAGCGTATTTAGTAAAAACAGCGAAATAAAACCTAAAAACTGTTAAAAAAAACAGTGGCACTCCGGGAGTGCCGCCAGAAGTGAAAACTTGAACAATTACGTGTGTATTTTTTAATCGTCTTATAAACAAAACACGCGCGGTGTCGGTTACGGTAACAGTGTCGCGAGTTCAATGGTTTTTTCCCACCTAAAAAAATTACCAACGCGCCAAAAGAAGTTTTCACTTCAAAAAGGTACAGACCTGTGAGAGCCTGTAACAGACAGACGAAGAGACAGGCAGTTAGACCGACCGGGGACGCCGACGCGGCGACGTGACGTGGTCTTAGCCTAATACCAGTAGTGGCCCTGTTGCCAGTTGTGGCACATTGTACGGAACCCTGAAAATTCCTCAACAGCTTTGATATAAGACGTTAATTGTTCAAATAAACATGAATACAGGTACAATACAGGTAAAGGTCCTATATTTATTTTAACACATTACTTAGTTGATAGTAAATGTGTTTGCTATTGCTGGGTACAAGAAAACAACATTATGCTGACATTAGCGCAGTTTTCCCGTTTCCTATACGTTTATGTTTCGCTCGGCAGATGATTTCCGCCAATCCGCCATCTTGTGGAGAAAGCGCGGTTAATAATTTTAAAGAGGATGCTCTAGATTGCTGTGCGTAGTTTTTCTACTTTTGAGTTTTTATAGTTCTAACAGCATATTATATTTGGTCTAGAAAGACTTGCTTATTCTTAAAATACCTTAAGAATGGAATTCCTTGTAACTCCAGCAAATCCGAATTATTCTATGCAGAATTTCCAGAATGGTTCTTGCCAAAAAAAAAAACATTTTCAATATTTCTTTTATAGTGTGCGCTCTTGATATCCCTAAACAAATTAAGCTGAATATCAATTCTTTTTGAAAGTCAAAAGTTACAATAGACAGCCCCCAAAACGATCAACCTTGACCATTGCTAAGGCCCACTTGCAAAATAAATGCGTTTAGCGCTAAAAGGATTTAAATCATCTGTTTCTTTTAATGATAGAGACAGAATAACACAATTTAAATATGTTTAGGGCTAAAGGCATTTAGTGATTTCATTTATACCTGACTAATAATACAAAAAATATAAAAACAAAAGGACACTTGGCGTCAAAGTACTCGTCCGTATCGCTGTCAGTAAACGTGCCCAGAAGGCTTGCCAGCCTTCTGGGCTGGCTGCCGCATTACAACGTTTAATGGCAATGCTAATTCTTTGACCATTTTCAAAAACGATTGAAAGAAATAGAAAGATGTTTTTAGGTTGTGGCCTGATGTTTAAGCTAGGAAAAAGTGGCGCAAGGAACAGTCCATTTGGGACACTACAAACTCTCCTAAAGCGAATGAAAGACTGACGTAGATTTTTTAAAGTACCACTTGTCATTGTATATCATTGTCGTCACTGTATTACATTTTTACAAAGCAAAACAAACAATGGATGCACCTTACGTCCTACAGACGTGCGAAGAATATTAATAGTGCGGACGCTTAAATTAATTAAAGTTTGATCAATGCGATCTTCAATGCAAGGAAGATGAAGCAAGCCAATACGGAAATATAGGTGTTCAGGTGACCTTTATGTCCAAAACAATTGTTTAAAATTGATGAAGGACACTGTGGGAGTCAAGAACTGAGCAAGGAATTCTACGCATCCATTTGATATATAAAACGTCTTAATAGTTTCGGAGAAAACCGTTTGTAAATTTTGTGATAGACAGACATCGAAGTGATTTCAATAGATGCGACAGTGTTCAAGCTGCCCAGCCTTTTCCCAACCGTGTTGGAGTTGGCTATCAGTCTAACGGGATGCAGCTGAAAACCAGTATTTTACTTGGAGCGACTGCCTATCCGATCTCTACAACCCAGTTTTTCTACAAATATATATTATCTGTAATTTATATGGTGTAGGTACTTAATAAAGAGTATTCTATTCTAATGGTTGTGGGGGTCGGAGGCAGTCTGGGTAACACGATACTTCTTGACAAGACGGGTTGTCAGACTTTTGGGCTCCTGACTACCCGTAACGATCCTGTCAAAAATCTTCGAGTGACATATCTATATCTATACGAGTTTAAGTATATAAGTATATAAAATTCAAAGCCCTGACTGACTGATATATCGACGCACAGCCTAGACCGCTGGTCCCAGAAACATGAAATTTGGCGGGTGTATTCTTTGTGAAAAGTAGGTATCCAATAAGAAAGGGTTTCTCGAAATTCCACCCCAAAGAGGGTGAATGGGGGAGGGTGAAGTTCACCATAAAACCGGAAATCGCCGAGACCCCATCTCAGTAGTTCAACCTGTATTTCTAGAGGTCAGCACATAACAAAGGGGTCAGGGACGCTGGTATTGTTATCACAGACGTATTATTATTGTTACACTCGTAAACATAGCAATAAAATTTAAGTGGAACAATTCAATTGACTATAAATTAAATATTATCATGTTTTTAAAGAGATTATTACTGTTAAAATAATGTACATTTATAGTGACCTGTGACAACACTGGTTTGCCATGTTGTTGTATTGTCTGTGGTCATATGGAGCAACCGCTCATCTAGAAAAATGTGATTCAATAAAAATGTTTTCTCTCAAGGCTAAATAAAGGTTTTATTCTATAATTATAACAATTACTACACGCTCTCAGCGCTACTGCTGAGCATGAGGTCCTGAGTTGGATTGCCGGGTCGGGCAGTGTTTTTGGGGTTTTCCTTCAGGAATTTCTGAGCAGTAACAGCCCGGAGTCTGGATTTGTGGCCGGTTGAGGGCAATAGGCTCGCCCCATGTTGCATGGGACTTAAAGATAACTGGCGAAATGTGGGTGTGGGTACACCTCTGTCAGTCTGTCTACTCCTTCGGGAAATACAGGTGAGATGTTATGTGTGTTAGTATTAAAATGGTGTTTTACATCAACAGTGACTTTAAAAATATGTGTGTGGCGATCATGTAAGTACGTATTAGCTGGGGTCATAGAAGCGAGACAAGGTTCTCGGCTGGACGTAAAGGGACTCGACGTAAAGGACGCCGTTGGCCATAATCATACATTCAGCCTATAATGTTCCCACTGCTGGTACACAGGCCTCCTCTCTGTGAGAGGAAGTGGGCCGTAATCCCCCAGTGCGGGTAAGTAGATGTTACATGTCTCTGGGACATGCTGCAATTTTGGAAAGAGGTTTTGGCTTTCTGATTTTTTTTGCAAAGTCTGGTACTTTTAGAGGCTATGCCTAATTGACCAGTAAGCAGCAGACCGTGATCATATAGTCCCTCCTCAGTGCCCTAAATAAGGCCCAAAGTCATAGCACCTTTTTTCCGTGGGGATATCCTCATGGATGCCCTGCGTCGGGGAAGAATAGAGGGTTTTGTCGGACTCCTACCGAACCCCACTGTTCCTTCTGCTACCATAAGTTGGGGGCCCGGGAGATACTTGTACTACATTCGCTCCACCCCTGACTGGAAACTCATAGCACCTAACTCTACTGTCTCACCCGTCCCAAACCGACCATCTTGCACACAATCTCAGTTGGCACATCATCTACAATTACTCTTTTGCACAAGAATCGAACCGCACACATACATATCCGCACTTTAGCTGGCTCAAGGGCGGGTTACACCGTGCGACGTGAGCTGCTTCAGTAAAACCAAGGTTAATTTCACTGGCGGTGGTCGTAGAATACCGTATGTAACATTTTTGTGGGCAGTCAAACGGTTTAATGACACTTCTGTGCTCGTGGTATGCATGGTTAAGTTGGGGTGTTCTGTTTATTCATAAAGCATCTAACTATGGTCAGCGGGATTGTCCGAAAGGGTTACCGCTGGCCCAGAATATAAAGGGCTAAGGAAGGAACACGGGTGGGTTTTAGTCAGTAAGAGTCTGACACTCCCTTACGCTCCACCCAGAGCGGGAGGGGTCATTTGATGATTTCCCATCCATAAAAAGAAAAAAAAAGCGTCTAACTATAACAAGGGATTTGGTAAAGGTTTTTGTGCAGCTCGCTGTTTTTTGTTTATCCTTGTCCTGAAATAATCAGACTTTAATGTGCCCACTGCTGGGACACAGGCCTCCTCTCGGTAAGAGGAAGTGGGCTGTATAATCCACCACGCGAGCCCAGTGCGGGTTGGTAGATGTCACATGTCTTGGTTGTTTTAGTTTTAGGACATGCCGGTTTTCGCACAATGTTCCTTCAGCGTTTTGAGAGCAGTGGTGATGAAATCCATACTAATATTATAAATTCGAAAGTAACTGTCTGTCTGTATGTTACCTTTTCACGCCTAAACCACTGAACGGATTTCGATAAAATTTGGCAGAGAGATATATTGCATCCCGGGGAAGGACATAGGTTAGTTTTTATCGACATACCTTGCGGCCAAAGCTGCGGGCGGAAGCTAGTAATGTATACAAGGTAAAGCCCCTGCCGAGGTAATCGAGTGGTAAGAAGCGAGACTCCTGTATCACGAAAGGCTCTTCTTACCCCTTCGGAGAATGTATACGTGGGTAAATAAAATAGTATTTACCTAATTACGCTAGAGTCACTGACCCCTGCGAATGTTTTTATTAAAAGTACGGTAAGTAAACACAGCAAAATGAAGGACTAAAAATTAATTAATGCATTATATAAAAAAAAAAAAACTAGTAACTGCTGAAGGTTGCTGATCCTTAAACCCATTAAAAAAATGTACTTTGTCATTAAAACAAAAACATCGAGAGGAAACCTGAGAGCAATTCTCGTAATTTTAAGAACGTTCACTGTCTGATCTCAGTCTCAATCTGCCATTTTTTCTATCAGAATACCAGCGCTGCGACATTTATTTTTTAAATGTCGCAGCATTATGCTGAGATAGGTGCCTTTTGACCTCGTATAGGACTTTGTTTCATTTTCCTTTTGTTATTTTTATCTATCTTGGATTTTTATTTTACTGTGTTTAGTTTAGTTTGTGATCTTCCTGTACGAGTCGCAATAAATACTATTACATTTTTTTCTTTCTTTCTTTCTTATTTGTTTGTCGCCGAGATGAGACTTCGACTAGATTTTGAATGTTTTAAATTACGAGAATAGGCTATTTGACAATGTAAAAAATAAGGTCATAATTATTGACACTCGTATAGATTATCGCTTTTAAAATCGATTTGCATTAATTTTACTACAAAACAATGTATTATTTATAAAAAAAAACCCCGAAAAAACTTCATCTTTTTAAATCTGGCGCCACGTAATCGAAAACGGTCTGGATTGGCTGAACTCAAGATGACGTCATGATTTAGTAAATTTCTGTCTATCGTTGACAGAACAGATGACTTTTGTCTAGTATCTCGACCGTTTCAACGTTTGTTTACGTGAATCGTGACGTCACGACGCCATATTGTTAAAGATAGCGTTCTGGCGGCTTATTTAAACAGTACATTTTTATTTACTATTTTTTAAAAGAAATACATTATGCAATTTGAAGTAATAGGTTTTTGTGGGCTCGTTAGATACCATTAAATAATCTGAGATGTTTATCAGAAACCAGTCAAATAGCCTATTGGCCTTCTGGACTTATGTTTTTATTTAATTGATTCTGACACGGAGTCTGTACATCTTTTTGTCGGTTACTTATAAAAAAAAAATTGCTATTCCATACATTTTAACAGCGTAGGTATTGCACAAATAAATTCAAAGTTCGTTTTGACTTCTATTTTTGTTGGACTAACAATTTTTTAGGCAAGTTAATTTTGGCTGGGTTGTTTGTTAATCATTTGGTACCTACATTTTTTTAATTGCACCGGACTTTTGCTTTTATCAATTTGTTTGAATAATTAAAATAATATGATGTGTCTGGCTTTTTTTTCTAACTTGTTTTCTTAAACGGACATTCATGAAATTATAATTTTAAATATTTGGCTAGTCAACAAGACGGTAGAGGCGTTGACTGCGCATGCGATTGACGTAGATTTTATAATCGCCACAACTGTAGTAATTTCATAGGTATCTACAACCAGCAAGAGTTAATTTTAAAATCGTAAGGAAACCAGCATGTCCAAAAAAAAAAAACGAGCATACTAGAACCAAAAAATCGAAAACATAATAATTATATTATGTGACATCCGCCAACCCGCACTGGGCCAGCGTGGTGGATTACGTCCCATTACCTCTCTCAGAGAGGAAGCCTGTGTCCCAGCAGTGGGAACATTAGAGGCTGACTAGCTTCTACCCGCGACTTCGTCCGCGTAAAATTTCACCCTCCCCCATTCACTCTCTTAGGGGTGGAATTTCAGAAACCCTTTTTTAGTGGATACCTACTCTTCACAAAGAACACACCCTCCAAATTTCATGTCTCTAGGACCAGCGGTTTAGGCTGTGCGTTGATATATCAGTCAGTCAGGACTTTGAATTTGTAGGTATAAGTATGTATAGATAAGGTCAAATTAAAATAGATGGACAAACTTTAGCAAAATCATTCAGACCAAAATAAGGACGATGGTAAAAAAATATATAAGAAAAATGCTTAGATACTAACAAGAAAAATAATCAGCTAACGAAAATACACTAATGTGGGCAATTTATTATTTTAGGTCAAAATAAAATCACTTTAATCAGTGTTTTTTTTTTGCTTGGATATCTTTGGTAGACGAACTGAGCGCTGTGTTAAAAGTCCATCTATTTTAATGGGGCCCTGTATATGCTGAAGGCTATTTTATTGCACCTTGCAACACTGAATTATAGTAGGTGTGGATGATAATGATCTAGAAGGCTTGTAGATGACTTTCGTAACAAAGGGTTTGCCTTTGTTTTAATTAATTACATCTACTGAGTTATAAAGCAGGTTTGTAATTAAAATCGTTGTATTTTTTATGATTATTATTCTGATAATAATCTGGGAAATTATTTTGTAAGATAGTGGAAAATAAATATAATTGATTGATTGTAAGTACACTATAGCACGAGTTTACATGGTATACACGCAAAAGAATACTGTTGGATATTCAACTATCGCCTCAGCCCTTGAAAATCCAATAGTGCAATAATATTTAAGCTTTAAAATTAGGTGTCGCCTAGTGTTTGTGAAAACAGGCATTAAAGGTAGAAAAAAAAAACTGGCCAAGTGCGAGTCGGACTCGCACACGAAGTTGAAATTTTCACAAATTATGTGTTTCTGTTGCCGCTTTAACAACAAATACTAAAAACAGAATAAAATTATTTAAGGGGGGCTCCCACACAACAAACGTGTTTTTTTTCGGCGTTTTTGCCTTGTGGTACGGAAACCCTTCGTGTGCGAGTCCGACTCGCACTTGGCCAGTTTTTTCTTTATTATCACACACATCAGATTATTCCTGTTCACCTAATACCAAAACCTAACTAAACCTAACTCGGTCCACCCATCCATGACAGACATACTAATAGCACGACTTCCTTTACGAAACATACAGACAGATGTTCGGTGGAGATAATACTTGAGGCGAATAATAAATGGATGAATACCGTACTGCTGATTCATGGTATCAAGACTTTTGTACTTTGTGTATCCTAATTCTTAATTTACATACTATATTATGCAACGTCCTTCTGTCTGTCTGATCGTTACCGTTTACTGATCAAGAACCAATAATTGGAAGACATGTGACATCCACCAACCCGCACTGGGTACGCGTGATGGACTCTCTTTGACATAGGGGAGCCTGGTTTCCCAGCTGTGGGAACATTACAGGCTGATTGTGGTAGCTTAGAGATATCTAAGAGTCCTAACAAATCTCAAGGTAGTAAGGTAGGTAAGGATCTCGTGGCTAAATAACAATAGCCGCTCGGGGCGATCTTTAGGCTATGCCATGCTTGCCTAGGTTGGTCTGTGGATGGGTGACCATCTTTACATACCTTGACCCACCGTGCCTCGGAAAGCACGTTAAGCCGTTGGTCCCGACTGTCATTCCTAGATCTTTGACAGTCGTTACGGGTAGTCAGAAGCCCGAAAGTCTGACAACCAGTCTTACCAAGGGGTATCGTATTACCCAGTAACTGGGTTGTGGAGGTCAGATAGGCAGTCGCTCCATGTAAAATACTGGTATTCAGCTGCTTCCGGTTAGACTGGAAGCCGATCCCAACATAGTTGGGAAAAGGCTAGGCAGATGATGAGTAAAACAGAAGACTAATCTACTATACAAAAACCCATCACTGAAAACCGCATCAAAATCGGACTAGTAGTTTTGGAGATAAATGGCAATTGGTTTGCACACACATCCTCTCGCCCCAAACGCATAAAGTGGGTAAAAAGAGAAAAACCCTTTGGATAAAGTTTTTACACTGTGACACGAACTGTTCTGATCAACAACGTCATGAAAAGTGCCTGCTGATCGTAGCTTGTTCTTGTTAATAGCCTCCCCGACCGTTTTCGGTCACGGTGGCCAATCTCAATGGAGATTAGCCAGGTACGCAGGAGATATTATAGTGCACAATTGTGTGCGCAAACACAGGTGCACTCTCTGTTCCTTTACTCTCAAAGTCCGATGGGACGGCAATCCGACACGACCGGGGAGAGTTCAGGCGCAGGACCAACTGCTTTACGTGCTTTCCGAGGCACGGGGGTATCAAACCGCCAACTTCCAAACTCCGGACTGTTACTAAGAAATTCCTAATAGAAAACCCAATAACACTTTGTCCGACCCGGGAATCGAACCCAGGACCCCACGCTCAGCAGTCGCGCTTGCAACCACGAGACCAACGGGGCAGTCTGTTCTTGTTACTCGTAGCATGGCAAGAAAACACTGGTGCCCAAACTATCGCAATCACCCAGCAGCCTCTTACAACATCAACAAGCGGAGAGGGAGAAGCCATTATGTAGCCGTCTGCTACTTTAAATCAAGGTGAAGTGACCACAAGTAGCTCGCTATGTGATTACCGGAACAAAGTCGACCACCCACTTACTGTGCGTGGGAGTTTATAAAGTAACCGACGCGCGGCCATGATGAGATTATGTCAGAAGAGCAGAAGTAGCAGGCAGGACAGGGATTTTATGTTAGTTTTTTATTAGGGTTCCGTACCCAAAGGGTAAAAACGGGACCCTATTACTAAGACTTCGCTGTCTGTCCGTCTGTCCGTCCGTCCGTCTGTCTGTCACCAGGCTGTATCTCAAGAATCACGATAGCTAGACAGTTGAAATTTTCACAAATTATGTATTTCTGTTACCGCTATAACAACAAATACTAAAAACAAAATAAAATAAATATTTAAGGGGGGCTCCCATACAACAAACGTGTTTTTTTTCGGTGTTTTTGCCTTGTGCTACGGAACCCTTCGTGTGCGAGTCCGACTCGCACTTGGCCAGTTTTTTCTTTATTATCACACACATCAGATTTTTCCTGTTCACCTAATACCAAAACCTAACTCCACCTACGGACTCGCACACGAAGGGTTCCGACCCTTCGTGTGCGAGTCCGACTCGCACTTGGCCAGTTTTTTAAATACGGTACTATGCCAAATGAACCCTTTTTCTTTCTTTCTTTCAAACTCAAACTCTTCTGGACAATCAGCTGTGCTACTAGCCTGTTGACTGGCTAATCATTATTACCACGACATCTACCAGTCTACCTATACTAAAATTATCACAGAATCAAAATCAACTCGGTCTATTGCAGTCTACTGCTGGACATAGGCCGATAGGCCTCTCCCAGGCCTAAAATTATAAAGAGGTCTTGTGTGAGTTTGTATCTAGGGGATAATCTTCGGAACACTGCTGATCCGATTCCGAAAATTCATTCCCTTGGGACGTAGAGTGTCATAGGATATAATCACTACAGTACATAGTGTAAAACAAAGTCGCTTCCCGCTGTCTGTCTGTCCCTATGTATGCTTATAGATCTTTAAAACTACGCAACGGATTTTGATGCGGTTTTTTTTAATAGATGGAGTGATACAAGAGGAAGGTTTTTATGTATAATACATGCATATTGTAGTTGAGAAAAGTCGACAAATTCAAAGATTTGTAATGTGATGTCATAACAAACATATTTTTGTGCGCTTGCATTGCAAACGCTGGCTAAACCTTACGAGATAGGTCAAATTAATGTACTACGGAATTGTATATCTTAAAAATATCAATAAAAAAGCCCCACAGTAGCCATTTTTATCTTTTACATATTACAAAAAAAATATGGGTTGTTTACCAAGCTATTTTAAACAATACAGAATTATTCCTTATCTAATTAAATACATTAAATACGTTGTGCATTTCATGGAGATCAAAATTGCCCTTTCCGGCATATCATTGAAATGAATATCTTAGAAGATATCAGAGATTTAAAAAGCGAGGACAAAACGGCTGGCGAGGCGGTACGAAGTTCGGCGGGTCAGCTAGTTATTTTATAACAAGAAATTTAACGCGGACGAAATCGTGGGCAGAAGCTAGTGAGCTTATATTCTCGTATAGCATTTGCCGATATTAAAGAGCAAGACCAAAATACTATACCTAAATAAAGTAATGGAAATTTTTCTGATAGGTAATCAAATAAAGCGAATCTCAGATTAGTAAGTACATAACAGTTCTAACAAGAAAAATTATTTCTCATGCAAATACTCAATATCGCATGTCAAGTTGATATTTAAACTAACAAAACAAGATGAACGATATTTGCAATGGAAAAACAATGGACAATGCTCATAACGGGAACCAGAGATAATTAGCAAAGAAGTGCGAACCTCTTTTGTTTATACAGAGGAAAATGGAGGCTTTGTTTTAGATTTATTGTGTTATTGATACTTATTCTATTGAATATTGTCACGTAATATTTTTTAATAGCCAATGCATACACGAGTTATGTAGAAATATTGATGATGGTATATAGGTTGATAAAATGCTTTTCTACGTATAAATCTATGAATCACACTAATATTATAAATGCGAAAGATGGTGTGTGTGTGTTTAAATGTTTGTTACTTCTTCACGCTCAAACGGCTGGACCAATTTTGATAAAAATTTGTATGGAGGAAGCTGACACCCTGGATTAACATAGGCTACTTTTTATCCCGACATTCCTATCATTCATACATTCATTCATACATATTTTATAACCTAAACAATTTCTCACATGACATAACATCACGTTTTGTTTCCCCGGTCCTATTGCCATCAACTGGGCACAAACCCAGTTTCCGGGCACTAGGAAATTCCTAATGGAAAAACTCAATAACACTTTGGCCAACCTGGGAATCGAACCCCATGTTCAGTAGTAGTGCTTGCGACCACTATACATCGACGAGAGAGTCAAAATAGTTCCTTTTAAATTCTTTAAACAGCAGAATCATATTCAAGAAATTACATTCGAATTTCTAGCTCATTACTGTAAGATATTTAACTTGACCTTAATGCTACGCGAAGCCTAAATCGGTGTGAGAAAGTTTTCACGAGAAATAACATAGAAAGTATAATACGATGTTTTTGGTATATTATAGCAGGCTATACTGGTAATTTCAAACTGTTTATCATTTTAGCTTTCACCCCTTTATATATTTTTGACAAATAGGTAGGTAGGTATATTGAGGGGTCCGTGGCTAAATAATAACAGCCGCACAGGTCGATCGCTCAGGCTAAGCTACGCTTGCCGCGGTTGGTCTTTGTATGGGTGACCATCTTTACATACCGAGACCCCTCCGTGCCTCGGTTAGTCCCGGCTGTCATTCGTGGATCTTTGACAGTCGTTACGGGGTATCGTATTACCTACCCAGTAACTGGGTTGTGGGGGTCAGATAGGCAGTCAGATAGGCACTGTTATTCAGCTGCATCCGGTTAGACTGGAAGCCGACCCCACATAGTTTGGAAAAGGCTAAGCAGATGATGCTTGCCCGCTTTTTTTTTTTTTTTTTTTTTTAATATTTATTTATTATAATTTTTTTGTTGTTTTTACAATTTTACTCGCCAAACTTTCGAGTTTGAGGGCGAGAAGCGCCCGTTAGATACACATAATATCGTAAAAACTAACCTTAAAAACTACCAAACTATGCACTATTTCACTCAGGGATCGGTCGCACCGGCACGGACAGATTGCATACGATCCGCGAACACCGGGCACTTACAAATTCTAAACTGATTACGAGTCCGTCTGGAGATGTCTGTGCCCGGAGCCACATCCCCAAGTATTCGCAACCAGCCCGCGCCGGCCCGACCAAACCCTTAGCGCGTTACATGACAAATGATACCATAACACTTAGGTACTAATTTTCCACAATAATAACCTGGTAAAAAAATGCATATGGCATTATGCCCGCCTCTGTACATTTGTGTGCCTAAACTATTAAATAAATAAATACTACAGGCATAAAGTGTGAATTTACTTCTCGGTAAAGGCAGATTCCTCGTTACCGCTTTTTTATATGCCCATCAGCTGCGAGGATACAGGTTTGTCGGAAAGGTGCTACGATGATGCTCACTCCACGCTCACTTCACCTAAGTTTTCACGGTGAGATGTTACAGCACCGCTGATAGTGTGTTACGGAATCACCTCCTTACGTTTGCCGATTCGCGGCCTCAGTCGGTCATAACTTCGTATTTTTGGTAATAATATCTTAATCGTTTATAGACCATTCGACATGCATAATCGTAGTTATCAAAGGTAGCCGTAATTGTAAACTAGCGAGACAAGATTACATGATAATTGTAATTGTCACGCACATAATAAAGAAGGCAGAATGAGTGATAGAAGCAGTTATTATAAATAAATCTAATGTTGATTGGATTTTTTGTGCTAGAAATTAATTGGTAGAGTAGATTTCCACGAAAGAAAACTAAGGATTAAAGTACTGTATAAATATAACGTAACATCACACCTGTATTTCCCGAACGGTTAGGCAGAGGTGTAGGTACCTATAGTAGGTACAGTCACGAGCACCAATATGTCAACACTTGGCAACTTTAAATTGCGATTTTGTCACGAAATAGGTAACGAATGCAACGTTGAAATACGACACTTTACATAAACCTATGGGCTCGAAAATAGTATGTTCCTAATAATATAAAATTTCATTCAAAAATAAAGGAAAAAATCGCCTTTGAATAAAGCCAAGTATACTTATGCTCGTGACTGTACACCCACATTTCGTCAGTCATGATTAAGTCCCATGTAATAGGGGGGGATCCTATTGCCATCAACCGCGGCAAAAATCCAGACTGTAGACTGCTACTGAAAATTCCAGAAGGAAAAACCCAATAACACTTTGCCCTACCCGGGAATTGAAACCAGGACTTACTGCTCAGCAATTGCGTTTGCGCTATACAAACGTAGATACGTAGAAATATATAAGATTTTTTTTTCTAACACTATTTTTGCTTAGAAATATTCAGGGCAGTTTTCAAATACCTATAATAATTTAGCCGCCAACCCGCATTGGGCCACTTGGTAGATTATGGCCCAATCCTTCTCACAGAGAGGAGGCCTGTGTCCTAGCAGTGGGAAAATTATAGCCTTGATTATGCTATGATAGGCTATAGTTCTGAAGTGAAAACTTCTTTAGTCGCGTTGGGCATTTTTTGAGACGGGAAAAATCCACTGAACTAGCGACACTGTTACCGTAAGCGACACCGCGCGTATTTTGTTTATAAGACGATTAAAAAAATACACACGTAATGTTTAAGTTTTTAGTTCTGTCGGGACTCCCGGAGTGCCACTTTTTTTTCAATTAAAAATTGTCATAAATAAAGTCCACATAATGCATTCCAATCTGTTTGCCAAACACGGTATTCTGTTTTCTGAAATTGTACTGTTTTCATTGAAAAATTGCGATTAATTTTATTTCGACCGTGACGCATGACGTTTAAAAATCCTGATCAATTAATTTACTAACCTTCAAAAAGATTAGATTCCAATATTTTACAACATTTATAAAATACTTTTGACCATAACCTTTTAGTACCGACCTTAGATAAAGGTGTCAGTTATTTATCAGTACAGCTGTCTGACAGACTCTAGGTTTCTGTCCCTTTGTCATTATCAGAAACAAAACAAAGAAAGAAAACGTATTTATTGGGATTTGCACAGGAATATCACAAAGATAAAGATAAACATATATTTATTTGTAAACATGTGTAACATTATACATATAAATGCAAACTAAACTAAACACACATCGTCACTGGAAAGGAGAAAATGCTAAAGCGCCATTTGGGCCGAAATTAATTATATGATACTAGCTTCTGCCTGCGGCTTCGCCCGCGAGGTATGTCGATAAAAACTATCCTATGTCCTTCCCCGGGATGCAATCTATCTCTCTGCCAAATTTTATCGAAATCTGTTCAGTGGTTTACGCGTGAAAAGGTAACATACAGTCAGACAGACAGTTTTTTTTTATAAAACGTTTTTACTTTCGAGTTACTTTCGAATTTATAATATTAGTATGGATATCGTTGGATTCAACGATAGCCACAATCCACAGAGACAGTCTGAGCCAATTAAAGTTGGCTCAGATTGTCTTGAAACCTAAACAGATCGACGCAGAAAAAAAAATCTAATCAACTAGGTATATTACCTACATATATTTTGGCCCAAATGGCGCTTTAGCATTTTCTCCTTTCCAGTGACGACATAAATACCTGATAATGTCAAAGGGCTAAAAAAACACGTTAAGCCGTTGGTCCCGGCTGCCATTCGTAAATCTTTGACAGTCGTTACGGGTAGTCAGAAGCTCTAAAGTCTGACAACCAGTCTTACCATGGGGTATCGTGTTACCCAGTTGTGGGTTGTGGAGGTCAGATAGGCAGTTGCTCCATGTAAAATACTGGTATTCAGTTACCAGTAACCAAGTTACCCTGTTCGGGCCAGAACTCGGCAACGCTAACACCATTCGCTAATGCAGTTATGAGGTCCTCACTTGTGCATGTGAGGGTTTTGTAGCTGACTTTACATTGTATAAACTGCTAGGAACAAACCGTTTTGTCTCGGAAGTTAATTCCGTTAATTGGACAATTATGTATTTAGATATATTTGCGAAAGTGTGCAAAGGTCTACAGAGAACTGAAAACCAGTAGTTGGGGGAGAGCGGTGTAATTAAGAAGCTAAGGCTTTAAAACTTAAATCCTGACAACCTATCTAATTATGAGAGTTTCTGCGTTTTTGTTACGTCTCTCGTCTCTACTGCTGAACTTTACGTTGCGATGCCAAAGGGAGCATGAAGTAAAAAAAAAATAAGTATAGGTACGCGTCGCCTTGAGAACCCTCTCATTTTTTTCGTCGGTTGAAAACTCGGTAAATGACATTTACCGAGTTTTCAACCGTAACTTACAAAAGTAACTTAGGTAAGTACGTAAGTTACTTTTGTGCTCCTTGCGGTGGCAAACCGAAACTACGACAGAACTACCGTCTATAGGTGGACGACCTACAGAAGATCGCAGGGAAACCGGGGCGTACCTGGACGAGACTCACACACAATACACACAGCACCCTAAGGCCCGTAATCCACCAAAGCGGAGAGGAGAGGAGATGTCTCATTTTTGTATAGAACTTCGTGCGAGCAAGCGGGCAAGCGGCACGAAATTCTATTGAAAAATGAGACTTCTCCTCTCCTCTCCGCTTTGGTGGATTACGGGCCTCACTGCGTAACCAAAACACACTAGGTATCAATCTGAATCATTTTGAAGGATATTGAAAAATCCATTGCTTCATAATGTTCGAAAAATGTGTCTGCTCAACAACGTAAATAACGCAATGAATGTTGTTGAATTGTCAAAATGAAACGCATTGCTACTCATAGTGTGTTACGCACCCCTCAGGGAATCATGGCATGATGGCACAAAATGGAGAAGACCTAAGCTGTACCTACTCAGCAGTTGGTGGAACAAGGCTGTCAATGTATGAACGAATGAAGTGACTTTTCATTCGAGTTAGTTGAAAAGTTGGTAGTAGAAACTGACACTGACAGTAGTTTTGAAATGCGTAGGTCATTTTTTTCTTGAGAACAAAGCACTTTCTCCGGCAAGTACTATAGAACCAAAAATTCGAAGACATGTGACATCTACCAACCCGCACCGGGCACGCGTGGTTGATTATAGCCACTCCCTCTCGAAGAGAGGAGGCCTGTGTCTCCAGTCCCAGCAGTGGGAACATTATATACTGATTATACCTACTAAATTGAGCTTGACTCCTACCGTAGGGACTGGCCGGCACTAGCAAAAGACAGAATTGTGTGGAAAAGAGGGAGGCCTTTGCCCTGCAGTGGGACAGTTCAGGCTAGTTAGAATACACAAATATTTTTTTTTGCATTTAACGGCGACAAAAAAGATAATTCGGTGTTTGAAAATGTGTCAACGAAAGCTACACACTATAAATGACTCACTAGGTGATTCTTACAAAACACAGAAATTACAATGAAACACTTTTTAAAAGTAGGCAAAGACCAACAACCGTTCAGCCTGATATAATGAAAATTAAGCAAACTGAAAGATTTGTAATTGCTCTGGCAAAGCTTATTAAATTCATTATTTATGGAGATAACGTATCTAATCGCTGGAAAATTGGGTTTCATAACCATGTCTTAAGAAGTAGGCAATGATTAATTATTTTATAATCAACACAAACTATGTTTTTCGTTTATACCTAAGTTTTTTCGTAAATGAAAAGATTTATTTAAATTAAAATAATTAATTTAAAATATGTGTAACTTTCATATTATAATCGTATGCTTAAATGATAAAGTATCAGATGGATAATAAAATTATATTACATAAAAAAACGAGAATGTTCAAACACAACTCACCGAAAAAGTAACAAACGTTTCACCTCCTTTTACTTTCGAACAACACACTCACACCAAAAATTAATTAAAATACCACGTCAAATCAAATTACAATACAAAAACACTTTTATTTTAATCAAAATATTGAAAAGATGCGATATGAAAATTGATTTACGAAAACGGCGCGCGTTTTGACGGCGATTCGGAAATGGAACGCGTTTAGTTTTTAAACGTCGCGCGGGAATGGAGACCGAGAACGCACTGCCAACAGCCAGCAGATCGCTCTCTCCGAGGGCGATGTAGTGTCATAAAGTATGAGAGGGGACATCTAATACATGTTTTTTTAATGGCATAATCAATTGTGATGTTTGGTAAATAATATTATGAATATAAGACCCTATTGTTTACTTGATGGAAACTGAGAACAACCATTTGTTACTTCAAACCCACTATGGTTTCGTACCAATGTCATTAAAAAGGTTTTAATTTGAATTTTAACAAATCAATGTGATATATGTATATATATACGTTTAAATATATTTTGTATGCCAGTCCATGGCGAAACATGTAAGATCATAACTTTGTTAATATGACCTTGATGCACCATGTTTTAAAGTAAATAAAATATTCTATTCTATTCTTAAAATGGTAATGCGCAAGGTGCAGGTTTTTTTCTTAATAAATTTTTTCTGCGGCCTTCAGATTAATTATTGTTTTTTAGTCTTTTAGTAAATGGACATTAGTTGCTACTGCGCAAAATAGCGCACTAATTGGTCTAAACATCTGAATGTAGTTAGGTATCTGCGTTGCTATTCTGTAAAAATCTCACCGTGAAAACTTAGGTGAAGTGAGCGTGGAGTGAGCTGTCAATAGTGTCAATTCCTAGCAAAAACAAACTCGCTTCACCTATGTTTTCACTGTGAGATTTTTACAGAATAGACCGGCTGTTTTCAGGGTCTGCTGTCCACTATGAGGTTTTTTTATAAGTAAAAAAAACTTTTCTTTTCATATTTAAAATTTTCACACTTAAGAAAAAAAGAAAATACGTTTATTTACGCTAAAACATGACACAAAGAAAAAAACAAGTTCAGGAGAAAATATGCAAAATCAATTCACGGTCACCTCTAATCCCTCTCAGCTCTATGTGCACCGTGACAACGAAAGTGACGTCACGAGAAATAAGACACCTTTCTCTGTGGGTATCGGAACGCAAACGCACCGATACCACACCGATACTAGGGAATGCAACTAACCAATTATTATTGTAATTCTTATGACACACTTTCCGGTCCTTTACCTTGGATGACCTAGATTTAAATAACATAGAAATTAAATAAAACAAGTGCGAGTAGGACTCGCGCACGAAGGGTTCCGTACCACAAGGCATCTCTCTGTAGTCGGTCCCTCATGTCTGAGGATCGTGGTCAGCTTCGGAGTTACATCTGGAGCGGATGATCCGTCTCCACCGGTTTCTGTCCAGCGCATCCCTTACCACCGTGTTAAATTTAGTGGACGATGATTCCTTCACCTGATCGGTCCATCGTGTTAGTGAACGACCGCGCGATCGTTTGCCTTGGGTGTTCCCAATCACAATCAATTTTTCCAAACTTTCATCGCCTCTGCGCACTATGTGGCCGAAATAGGAGAGAATGCGTTGCTGGCATATGGTCGACAAGCGGGGTTTTATTTGAAGCTGGATTAGAATCGATGCATTGGGGCGTTTGGCAGTCCACGGTATTCTCAACATTCGTCTCCAGCACCACATCTCAAATGCATCGATCCTTTGCCTTTCTCGGGCCAAAATCGTCCACGTTTCTACTCCATACAGGAAGATAGGGAATACTACCACAAGGCATAAAACGCTGAAAAAAACGTTTCTTTTATACCCCTTTAAATTTTAACTTTATTTTTTTATTATTTCTTGTTACAGCGGCAACAGAAATACATCATCTGTGAAAATATCTCGGTTTATAGGATACAGCCTGGTGACAGACAGACAGACGGACAGTGGAGTCTTAGTAATAGGGTCCCGTTTTTACCCTTTGGGTACGGAACCCTAAAAAACGGCCAACGAACAGCGAAGTCGCAGACGAAGAGTTCCGTACCATAAAGCCTGGGTTCCACCGCGAGCGGAACGGACCCATTAATGACTTCGTTATACTCGCAAACGCAAACTGCATATTTGTATTTCCTCCAACGGTGGAAATACAAGTATGCAGTTAACTGTTAACAGTCTACTAGTAGTACTATGCAGTATCTTATGGCTCAATAGCCATAAGATATACATAAGTACATCAATAGAAAGTCTCTTTATAAAGTAGAACGGGCACCGAAATGTGAAGCCCCGAAGACCACTGTCTTTAGGCCAGAAACCCATGTTTCGGTGTATAAAGCGCAAAAAGTTTATTCCTAAATGATCAGTAAAATATTTTCTAAATTCTAGTTTATTAATTTGATTATTTTTGTATGTGTTTACGCGGAATAGGCTAAAATTACACAACAAATTAACTTGGTAGGTAGTAAAGTGGGACGTTGAAAGACCGCGTGGAGGCACAGAGAAAATCGATCTTTCAAAAGGGTTACAGGGATGCACGGTACCTTTATTTCCTCGTCAGCAACTCCTCAGCTCGATCACCGCGGTTTTCACGCACAAACACCAAGTTTTCCAAGTTTTCTAGGGAGCACAATGTTCTCGACACGAAAGTTTATAGCCAACGAAATAAAAAGTCTAGTGAATGTCCAATGACGGCTCACTTCCGCCGTACGTTCGCCATCTCGCTTCCACGAGTACGATAGGTTCCGTGCAAGGAAGGGATGGGAGATAGGGATGTATTACCAACCAAATAGTAATGTTGCCAAATAATAAAGTTTAATCTGCGATTTAAATTAGCGCAACCATCCCCCCGGGCTTGAAGCGATGCCTTCAAGAATTGAAGCTAATTTACGAAACTAAACCAAACGATAAACTAAGCAATAGACTATGTACCTAATTACTAATGTTAACCTAACCTAAAATGACGAAATTGCTCAATTATTGGTTAGGTAACGGACAAAGACGAACGACGGGGCGCAAGTAAGAGCCAGTCGTCGTCTTAACCCGAACGATGCGAGTGACTCCAGTGGAGTCAGGAAAAACTTCCTCCACGACACCCAATGGCCAGTGTAGTGGAGGCGAATTATCAGTTATAAGAATCACGACCGTACCGACAGCGACCGGATCAACCGGCGTGTTCCATTTGCGACGCGATTGCAAGGTGTGGAGGTAACCGCTCCTCCAGCGCTTCCAAAACGACTGTACCAGTCTATCTAACAATTCATGTCTAGCGATAGTAGTTCTCTCGTCTATTTCCTCGGCAGGCAAATACTTCAAAGGCGTGAGATTTAAAAAGTGCGCTGGAGTTAAAGCGAGCGGTTCCGAAGGATCACTAGAGAGTGTCCTGCAAAGAGGTCTAGTGTTCATTACCGATTCGACTTGGGTAAGAACGGTACTTAATTCTTCGAATGAGAGAATCGTGTCACCTATGACTCGATACAAGTGCGACTTTAGACTTTTAATGTTAGCCTCCCAATTGCCCCCAAAGTGACTAGCAGTCGGGACATTGAGTGACCAATCTATGCGACTCTCAGCTAGCATGTTACCAAATTCGGTATTATGGTATTTTGAACAAAGAAATTCGTGAAGTTCCGAAAGTTTGCGTTTAGCGCCTATGTAATTAGTCCCGTTATCCGAATAAATCCTACTCACCGGGCCACGCCTTGACAAGAACCGCTTGAAAGCACCCATAAAATTAGCTGTGCTAAGGTCACCAACGAGTTCAATGTGCACGGCGCGTGTAGTCATGCAGACGAACAGACAAACGTAGGCTTTGGTGGAGCGAACACCTCGGCCGCGAGACATAGTAACCCTAAACGGTCCAGCATAGTCTGTGCCCGTGTGGACAAACGGCTTAGCGGATTGGACGACACGACAAGAGCGATGATCCGCCATTTCAGGGAAACTTGACTTAGGACGAAGGCGAAAGCAGGGAATGCACTTATGGATCCTATTCCTAATTAAATTACGGGCAGAAAGTATCCAATACCTCTGACGTAAGAGTGACATCAGCAGGTCGGGACCTGCGTGACAATTTAATTTATGATGGTATTCGACGAGCAAATTCAAAACGAGATCCTTGCTTGGAAGCAAAATGGGATATTTCCCTTCATAACTTAAATCCGAATTTCTTAAACGGCCTCCGACTCTAATGAGTCCGTCCTTGAGAAACGGCTTTAAGTGTCGTAAAGCTGGACTGCAATCCTTGCCTTCCCCGATTTTAGCAATCTCAGTGGAGAAATAAAGGCGTTGAAGCTCACGAAGAACGAGTAATTCAGCGAAGTCATAATCCGACGCTGACATGCGATGTCTAACAGGTAACAACCTGACAAAACGACAGACGTAAATTACTACTCGAAGTAATTTACTCCAAGACGAGATGCGATCTACTAAAGAAAGAATAGGAGATCTTTCATTTGCTACAGCGGATAGCAACGAAAGCTTCTTCTCTTCGGGTGCTTCAGGCACCGACGAAGGACTGAAAGGAACGACAGGCCACTGTGAGACGTCCAAACGGGCCCACGGAGGACCACTGAACCAAAGCGGGTGGTCAACAATTTGAGAAGGCGTGAGACCGCGTGACAGACAATCTGCGGGATTGTCCGTACCGGACACGTGATACAAATTTTGTGGCGACAAGTCGCTTTGTATTTTCGACACTCTGTTGGCCACAAAGGTGTTCCACCGATGGGGTGACGAATGTACCCAACAGAGCGCGACTGTCGAATCCGAAAATGCGAATATGTTACGAAAAACAATGCGGTGCTGACAAGCGACTATGACATTTTTTATAAGTTGAGCTAGCACAAAAATAGCACAAAGCTCCAGACGAGCGAGAGAAACGACTTTCTTAGGTGAGACTTTCGATTTAGCGGTTAACAAGCAAACGATATTGCCATCGCTATTTTGGACGTGGAAGTAAATCACTCCCCCGTATGCCTTCTCACTGGCGTCTGCGAAAGCCAAGATGGTGACCACACTATCTGCGACGATACCAACGTGACGTGGGATTTTTATATTACAGAGCAACGGGAGCTCTTCCTTGAAGCGAGTCCACAGCCTGACTATATCCTCAGGTGGGGTATCATCCCAGTCACAATCACGCAGCCAGAGCTGCTTGATTAGAAGTTTAGCGTACAGGACGACAGGTGCAACAAATCCCATGACGTCCCATAATTTAGCGACACACGATAATATTGTACGTTTAGTACAATTTTGCGCGGGAGTATTGACTCTCATGCTGAAGTGATCTGACGTAGGCGACCAACACAAGCCCAGTACTTTCTGCTGGTCGGACTCGTCGAATTCTTTGACAGCTAGCAGACGATGCGAGGGTGGAATAGAATCTAAAACGGCTTGGGAGTTACTGGTCCATTTAACCAATTCAAATTGACCAGCTTTCATGAGGCCTATCATCTCCGAGGCGGTAGAGATACCCTGGTCTTCCGTGAGGACGGAATGGACGAAATCATCCATATAAAACCCTGAAGTGACGATATTTTTAGCCTGAGGGTAGGAGCCACCCTCATCCTCTGCTAGCTGCCTAATAGTTCGCAGCGCATGGAAGGGGCTAGACTTAAGCCCGAAAACAACACGATTAAATTCATAAACCTGTAAAGGTTCTTGCGGGGAAAAGCGATACAAAATGCGTTGGAAACGCCGATCAGATTCTCGGATCCCAATGCTGAGAAACATCTGACGAATGTCTGCGGAGAGTGCAACCGAAAACAAACGAAAATCAACGATAATATTAAACAAACTCCCTTGCAGGTTTTGCCCACCGTACAAGAGGTCATTAAGCGAAATGCGGGAGGTAGTTTTGCAACTACCATCGAGAACGACACGAAGTTTGGTGGTGACCTTATCATCCCTGATCACCCCATGATGCGGAATAAAGTACGAAACTTCTGATGAATCAGAATTTGCAGGTGATATATAACCCTTTTCTAAGTATTCGAGGATGACGCTATCATACGCGACCTTTAATTGTGGAGAAGCTTGCATCTTCCTTTCCAAGCAGTGAAACCGACGTTCACTTGCTTGGCGTGAGTTACCAAGGGACTCGACATCACCCTTGAAAGGCAGAGCTACCACGTATCGACCGTCACTATCCCGAGTAGTGGTGCGTGTGTAAAATTCCTCACACTCCCTGTCGTCCGAGCTGACTACAGGGGGAACATCCACCTCCTCCAATTCCCAAAATTTCCGGACCGCAGAGTCCAGTGGGTCCGCGGTACAACAATATGAAACGGTCGAGTTGCTATCAACACGGACCGGAGCGTCACCTACTATAACATAGCCAAGGACAGTTTCTAAAGCAAGCGGTGATACATATGGCGGCTGTCCTTGAACCTTATTCGACAAGAGTAAGTGTGGATAAATCGAAGCACCGATCAATACTTGAATCGGGCCTGGAGAAAAATAGGTGTCGTCTGCCAACGGCAAGTTTTTGAAGTTAGACAAGAGTGAAGAATTAACCGTGGCAGTTGGTAAATGTTCAGTAATTTTATCTACTACCAAAGAGTCGACACTATAATTTATGTTACGATCGAAGCGAGAATGAAATTTAAATTCTACGGAACCCTGAATTGTTTTACTTGAACCACCTATTCCTTTCACGGCGGAACAAGTAGGTCGATTATTTATGTTCAAACCTAAGCGTTGACAACACTCACGTGTGATAAAGTTACTTTGCGAAGCGCTGTCTAATAATGCACGAACAATGTGTTTATTACCATGAGAATCCACGACAATAATACGCGCAGTTGCAATTAAAACCGTCGTGGGGCATCGAGACAAATGGTCAACCTCATTATTATTAGCTGATAACGCACACAGCGGCAGCGCGACGTCATCGCGAGCGGAGGCAGCGTTAGCGTCACTAGGTGCCGCATTGGCAGCGGTAGCAGACGCGGCTTGCCGGCCCCCAAAGCACAATAATGAATGGTGCTTTCGGTGGCACTTTCTACATCTAGAAGTTGACTCACACATGGAAACACGATGTCCACTACTTAAACAATTTATACATAAATTATTAGACTTTACGAAGTTAAAACGCTGATCCGGGTTATAACTATTAAATATCCTACATTTATAAATGTAATCATGTTGCTCACTGCATAGACTACATGTAGTTTTCTCGGGACCAGAGGTGCTGGCGTACGCGACGGTAGACTTACGTTCGAGTGGTTTCTTGTTATTGGTGACCCTAGCAACAGATGATGAAGTACGTTCTAACATTTTTATATGGTCACGAACGAAACAATCCAAATCAGAAAAGGATGGAATTTCGAAACTATTTGATCTTAGTTGATAATTAGTTTCGAAGGCACGCACAGTATCTTGGTCGAGTTTCTTAATAGCAATATGTAACAAAATGAAATCAGCGAGGTCATTGACCTTTGTGTTTTTTAAAGCGGCTACAGACGACGAGAATTTATCGAGGAATGATTCTAAATTATTTGGGGTTCCAGTCGAAATAGATTTAAATTCAAATAATTGATGTAAGTATGAAGTTGCGGACTGACGCTTATCTTCATACCTTTTACAAAGCAAATCGAAAATAAGGGGGTAATTATCAGCTGATGGATTTATTCCAGCACATACATATTGAACGAGCCTTGCCTGTTAATTTTCCTATCAAATAATATAACCTCTCACAGTCTGTCAGAGAAACATTATTATGCACTGCGTTTTTATAACTAGCGATAAACAATGGCCAATTTCTATGGTCTCCGTTAAATTCGGGAATTTCGATAGGAGGTAGTCGAGGCGACCTTTTGACCTCATTACGAGATTGAATTAGCAGTTTTTCTTCTGCTCGCTTTACACGGCCCAAAAGGTCTTCGAATGAAGAAAGCGCCTGATAGGAAACAGGGCAGTCAGGCTTTAATTTGAGCTCATGGATAACAATTTCGTCCAATATGTTTTCGAAGTCTACACGCAATGAATCCACTGTTTTAATGTCACAGAGGAAGGACTCCTTATCGAATCCTTCTAAGTCGATTCTTTTTGCCTGATCAGAAATGATTTGCATGCGAGCAAATATCCGATCGCGTTTCGATATTAATCTTTTTAGAGTTGCGTCCGCCATATTAGCGGCTTACGACTAACTAAATAAATAACTAAATATTTACGACAAGTAGGTAGTTCTGGAAGTACTGTGAACCGATTACACTCCACAAATTACAATAAATGATTTTGTGAACGCACGAATATGTTGTATTCAACAGAACAATTACAAGTTATGCGGTTCGATCGCAATTTGTTACCTACCTACCTACGATGTTTGTTACGTTCCTGGGTCACGAAACGAAATAATGTGCCTAACGTATGTTAGGTTTGCGGTTGCGAAAATCTAACTTACTTGCTAGATTACGACGATACGACACAACGAGACGATACGATACAACGAGACGATACGATAATTAATAAGAATGCGAATTTATTACTTTTAGCGGGGTTTACGAGAATCTACGATAATTAACCTAACTGACCGGCGCGGCGCGTGCGCGCGGCGCGGTTACAATTGCGAGATTTGCGACAAATTGACCCAGGATAGGGGAATGGTTGGCTATTCACTGATTCCAGATGGAATCCGGCTCGAAAAGGACCAAATGTTTACGCGGAATAGGCTAAAATTACACAACAAATTAACTTGGTAGGTAGTAAAGTGGGACGTTGAAAGACCGCGTGGAGGCACAGAGAAAATCGATCTTTCAAAAGGGTTACAGGGATGCACGGTACCTTTATTTCCTCGTCAGCAACTCCTCAGCTCGATCACCGCGGTTTTCACGCACAAACACCAAGTTTTCCAAGTTTTCTAGGGAGCACAATGTTCTCGACACGAAAGTTTATAGCCAACGAAATAAAAAGTCTAGTGAATGTCCAATGACGGCTCACTTCCGCCGTACGTTCGCCATCTCGCTTCCACGAGTACGATAGGTTCCGTGCAAGGAAGGGATGGGAGATAGGGATGTATTACCAACCAAATAGTAATGTTGCCAAATAATAAAGTTTAATCTGCGATTTAAATTAGCGCAACCAGTATGTAACATCTATAAAAATAAGCAGAAGAACGTCATAGTTAGCATTCAACCAAAAGTTTCCATTTTATAGAATATCAAGGCCAAAAAAATGAATTTTGAAAAATTTACAAACTAGTTTCTCTTATTCAAAGTTCGGTCTACCAAATCATACTTGGTTTTTAAGAATTGGAATGAAGAAACCGTATGTTTCAAAGTTACGTGCTAAAATTATGTATACCATAGGTATTTTTGGAGTTTTTATGAGCATTATATTATAAAAAGTCATAATTATTACCATAGTTTTCGATATTTTTAAAATGTCAGCATTTGAAATATATTAGTATTCTAAGTTATTGATTGCTTCTTTATTAATACATAAAGTATGATTTGGTTGTTAGGATTCCTTATTTTGTATTATTTTATTGTTATCCAACCATTGGTTTGTTTTAATCCATCTAATTTTTAATTTATTTAATGATAATCAGATTGTACAAGAACAGATTACGATGACCCCAAACTAGGCCTTTGCCTGTATTTTGGGAGTCGGAATTGCGACATTTTCCGAGTTAAGGATAGTACAGTCAACAGCAAAAGTAGATGATCAAATTCAGAAATTCAATACTAATTAACGGAGTTCGCGTCAGAACTGTGTGGCAGAGCTGTTGCTGTTGTTGTTGTTGAGCTGTGTGCTGAGACTGTGTGGCTGTGTGCTGAGACTGTGTGGCTGTGTGGCAGAGTTCTGACGCGAACTCCGTTCATTAGTATTGAATTTCTGATTTTGATCATCTACTTTTGCTGTTGACTGTACCTACATAGTGATTATTATTGCCTGATTCCATTGCCATTCAACGTGGATTTGTTATTGGGTACTTCTTGGTGCTAATTATGATATTGCGTCTTCATTTTAGAGTTTAACTAGCAGCGACCCTCGGTTTCACCCGCATATGTTTCGATCCCGTGGGAATATCGGGATAAAAAGTATCCTATGTGTCCTTTCCCGGGACTCAAACTATCTCTATACCAAATTTCATCTAAATCGGTTCAGCGGTTTAAGCGTGAAGAGGCAACAGACAGACAGACACACTTTCGCATTTATAATATTTGTATGGATGGGATTGACGGGCAGTCCCCTGTGCAGGGCTTGCATGGAGGCTGATGAAACCACAGGCGTCACCCAGATAAAGACAGAAACCCTCGGGACACCCAGATCGTACACAGATGTTCTCAACAGACCAGGAGACTTAATCAGCTTCTGGATCGAGGCGGGCTGGTTGGAATAACCACCGACGGCCGCCATGGCCCACGCACAATGGTCCATTGAAGGACTAAGTGCGGAAACCAAACCCATAACATAGACAAAGACATAGATTTGGATGGGATTGAATCACCAGTCTTGGTAGATAGATTGGTTGCAAGTTTTTAACACACTGGTGATGCAGCAACCAGAAGTCGTTTCACTCGTGAATTTGAATCGAAGAATATGCAGTGATCTACGGAATATTTACGCAGTAGGCACGGATCAAAACATGTAGGTACAAAGAACTTGTGTTTTTGTAAATAGGTGCATTATGTACGTACATGCTAATCAGTAGTACATTAACTGGTAGGTACATTTACATTAAGTGCTCATTTTAAGTTCATTGTAAATACTTTATTTAAGGCAAAGCTCAAGTTTATGTCGTGTTTTTGAATGATTTTTAGGGTTCCGTACCCAAAGGATAAAACGGGACCCTATTACTAAGACTCCGCTGTCCGTCTGTCACCAGGCTGTATCTCATGAACCGTGATAGTTAGACAGTTGACATTTTCACAGATGATGTAGGTATTTCTGTTGCCACTGTAACAACAACCCCAACAAAGTTTAGAAAAAGCCAGGCAGATGAAATAAGAGTGGAAAAATATTTCTAAGGTTTTGCAATAGGTAACTACCTACCTGAATGTTATTTTTATTGCTTATTGTCCTTGTACAGGACTTAAATGTTAATATTATGCTTTGACAATGAAATATATAAGATTTATGTACAATAACAATAAATGAATGCACATAGTATTAGTGGTCGTATAGTCAGCAACAAAAGTCGATTACCACTTCAGTTTTTTTAATGTCAGTTATTGAGCAAAATATTTGTTTAAAATGGCATTGACTTCTGCTGCAATTTTGAACAAATATTTTGCTCAATAACTGAGATTAACAAAACTGAAGTGTTTTTTTTTTTTTTTTGCGGATGGGAAATCATCAAATGACCCCTCCCGCTCTGGGTGGATCGGAAGGGAGTGTCAGACTCTTACTGACTAAAACCCACCCGTGTTCCTTCCTTAGCCCTTTATGTTCCGGGCCAGCGGTAACCCTTTCGGACAATCCCGCTGACCCGGCAGGCTTCGGTCCTATGGGGCCCCTCCTCGATGCTGACATCTCCTTGAGGCGCGCGTGGAACACGTACGCGCCGTCCGGCACGGGCCTGGTCCTGATCGGACGGTGAGCTACCCATTACTCTCCGCCCGCAGGCCCGCGCCTACGGTGGCCGGGAGTCGTCGCGCGGCTCCCGACGCCCGGAGCGTCTCCCGCGGCGGCTGGGACGGGAGGCTCTCTCCCTGAGCCGTCCCGCCACCTCCTTCGCTAGCATGACTGCTTCGCAGAAGGAGGTGACTGCCTCCCACTCCCTCTGAAGTGTTAATCGACTTTTGTTGCTGATCTTTGATCGACTTTGGTGGCCGGGCAAAAAGACGCACATTTTGTTCAAATCAGTCATCTGAAGACTGTAGGAACCTTTTTAAGTTGTGGCGACATCTATAACAGCACATGCGAACTACCTCTGAGATTATGGACCTCTGAGTTTGTTTCGGTGTTTCTATTCATAGTACTCGGAGAGGAAACACAGACCTCATCAAGTTTTTAAAATATTTATCGTTCTCCTGTCCCCATTCAAAATGAGATTTTTTTCGGTCGGTGCAACAATGTGTTTTTCTTCCATACTCTACTACTCTATTAGTCGTCATCTCGGTAGTCACCCCCTTTCTCACCATATCATCTGTCACTCAGTACATCCATCGTTTATTTAAGATTTGCGTATGAATGTATAAGAGTAAGGGAAGAACTCTTATACATTCATACGCAAATCTTTAATTCTTCCGCATCACTTGCCCATATTATGACAACCGATTTCCACATAACTTTACAGTCCCCGATGCCACATTCAATCACTTTCAGATAAGTTTTTTGGGGTTCCGTACCCAAAGGGTAAAAACGGGACCCTATTACTAAGACTTCGCTGTCTGTCCATCTCACGGAATAGAAAAAACATTTCTATTCCGTGGTCCATCTGTCTGTCACCAGACTGTATCTCAAGAACCGCGATAGCTAGACAGTTGAAATTTTCACAAATTATGTATTTCTGTTGCCGCTATAACAAAAAATACTAAAAACAAAATAAAATAAATATTTAAGGGGGGCTCCCATACACCAAACGCGATTTTTTTGCTCGATATCAATAATGGCAATAGGTAGGCACTTGAAATATTCACAAAATACTCAGTTGTATTTTCCCTTTAATAATAAATAATAAAATTAAAATAAAATGAATATTTAAGGGGGGCTCCCATACAACAAACGTGTTTTTTTTGGAGTTTTTGAATTGTGGTACGGAACCCTTCGTGTGCGAGTCCGACTCGCACTTGGCCAGTTTTTCAAATTTTATTGACCTGTAAAAGCTTTTGTATAAACTAATTTGCAGAAATAAACATATTTGCCATTTTTCCCCCATTGGCGATTATGGCCAAAGTGGTGGGCCACCACAAGATCACGAAATTACATAGGTATTAACATTTTAATAATAGTGCAGTGGTTCAAATTCCAAATATCAATGATATGAATGTCAAATGAAATTACTCATGCTTGCGGAAGTCTCAATTTCACCAGACTATTGCAAAAAATTATTATATAATGCCGACTGAGCAGTGTCTATACTTTATGTTCAACTTTTATGCGCATAAGTAGGTAGCCATAGCCAGTGATCATCTGCCTAGCCTTTTCCCAACTATGTTGGGGTCGGCTTCCAGTCTAACCGGATGCAGCTGAATACCAGTGTTTTACATGGAGCGACTGCCTATCTGACCTCCACAACCCAGTTACTGGGTAATACGATACCCCTTGGTAAGACTGGTTGTCAGACTTTCGGGCTTCTGACTACCCGTAACGACTGTCAAAGATCCACGAATGACAGCCGGGACCAACGTCACGGTATGTAAAGATGGTCACCCATCCACGGACCAACCGCGGCAAGCGTAGCTTAGATTTTCATTACTCAGGAATTATTGTTTTCCTAGTTGCTGCCCGTGGCGGAGTTTCTTATCAACTCTTTTCCGTAGGAAACGACCAATCTGCACCGTGCTTCTGATGTTTCGCAATAAACTATACGTCTGATAAGTTAATCGTATCAAATCCCATTGGTGAAGGATTTTTCAGTTATTTTTTTTTTTGCACATGGGTTGTCCATGACCTGGTTTAGGACATAGGATACTTTAAAATCCCGATATTACCACGAGATCGAGACTTCTGCCGGTAAAACCGCGGTGCCCAGCAAGTCTGCAATGCAAATTGAAATCATAACCACTGCGCCCTTTTTGACCTAAAACTGGTGTTTGGAAGAATTTTCTTTACGGAGAGTAGACGCCAGCACATCAAGCTACTACAATCTGTCAAATTTCTTTAATAGATTTTCAACCTTATCGCTAAAGCATAAGGTTCAAAGTTGATTGGGAAAATTTGACAGTTTCGGATAGCTTGATCTGCTGACGTCTGTACATGACCCCTCTACCGACATGTCATAGAAGATAGGTACCTACCTAGTCATCCGCTCGTCAGTAATAATATTAGCACTACTAAAACCGCCCTCTCTGCAACGTCATAAAGGCGCTAAAATGTCAAAGAGCTTTGAAGGTGCGTGGCATATCTACCTGTCCGCCATTTTGATTTTTTTTTTGCAAAATGGAGGCCGAGCATAAAACCTATGTAAATCGATAGCTGACATCAGTGCAAACAGCTGAAAACATACTAAACCCTGTAAAGTGTCACGTTTCTGAGATATTAATGTTCAAAGTTGACGTGATATCCATATTTTTAGGGTTCCGTACCAAAATGGTTAAAAGGAACCCTTATGGTGAGACTCAGTCTGTCTGTCTGTCACAGCTGGATATCTCAAGAACTACTAATGCTATCAACTTGAAATTTAGAACAGTTTTAGATGACGTTTGCCCAACTATTTTGCAAATAAGAAAGAAATTTTTTTTTTTGCAACAGGGACTGAAACGTGGTCTGAAAAATTCGAAGTGGGGCTACTAGGGCATACAGTGCATGTGGGGTATCATAATTGTTGATGTTGATAGTTAAATTAAAAAGGAATAGTACTTTACAAGGGGTTTATTGAGAACATTATAAAATATTGCGTAACGACTGATCGCGAGTGTGCTTCATGGCGGAGTGGCGGGGCGTCAGCGCAGCGGCGCGTCCTGCCCGCGCGCTGTCATGGCGGCCGCCGGCGTCCGCGATAGGGATGGGACACACGGCGTTAACATCCTCCCGCGCCTTGAAACCTCCCGTTTCAAGATTCATCTTCGAATAGTGGGCAGATCCGGTTCACGGCTCTGCGCACGATGCCCTTGGTAGTTCTGATGTCGGCGACTCGACAAGCACCATCGGAGCCTGGGAAAACGGCTTCGATCCTTCCCCGAGGCCAATTCAATGTTGGGGTAGTCTCCTGCTTGATTAGAACTAGCTGACCAGGTGACAGGTTAGGGTGGCGCTTCTGCCACTTGGTGCGCTGCTGTAGCTCGCAGACGTACTCGTGGCTCCATCGACACCAGAAATGCTGCCTGGCTTGCTCAATCTTGGCGTATCGTTGTAGGCTGCTTCCCTTGACTTCCAGTAGATCGGGCGCTGGCAGCGATGTCATCGTTCTTCCGATAAGGAAGTGCCCTGGGGTAAGAGGGGACAGATCGTGAGGGATGGTAGAGAGAGGGGAAAGGGGCCGTGAGTTCAGTATTGCTTCTACTTGTGTGAGCAGAGTTGTAAGCTCTTCAAAATTAAAATGGAAATCACCCAAGGCCCTTTTCAAATGGTACTTAGCAGACTTTACAGCTGCCTCATGCAGACCTCCAAAGTTTGGGGAGTATGCAGGTAGAAATTTAAATTTTATGCCTTCTTCTGCAAAAGGCTCTGACACAGAGTTAGATTTTAAGAATGTGCCCAACTCGCGACTGGCACCGACAAAGTTCGTGCCGTTGTCGCACCATATTTCACGGGGTTTGCCCCTTCTACTTATAAAACGACGTAAAGCTAGAATAAAAGCTTCTGTGCTCAGACCACTTACTAACTCTAAGTGTACAGCTTTAGTCTTGAAACACACCAATACACAAAAGTAACATTTGATTAGTTTAGCACCGCGACCTTTCCTATCGCTATATAAGAATGGCCCAGCGAAATCAGTACCTGTCACTTCAAATGGATAGCCTGGAGTTAACCGCGGAGAGGGTAAGTTACCCATTATTTGTTTGGCAACTGCTCCTCTCATACGAGTGCATAAAATGCACCTTTTAAAAACCTTTCGAGCTAAAGCTCTCCCTCTGATAGGCCAATACCTTTCGCGAATTAGTGAGAGGAGGAGTTGTGGACCTGCATGCATGTGTGAAGTATGATAGTAGTTGAACAATAAATTTGCTAAGTGATGATTAGAATCAATGACAGTGGGGTGCTTCTTATTATATTCAAATTCAGAGTTTTGTAGTCTGCCCCCAACCTTCATTAACCCATCACCATCAATAAATGGACTTAAACTAATAAGGGGAGCTACTTTACATTGCCTTTCAAAATTTGGAAAACTTTCTTGTTGCGCTATCCATACTAACTTAGTCTCTGCATATTCTAATTCTTCTACAGTTAACATTTGCTTATTTTGAGTCTTAGTATTCTTAATATTATTATAAAAAACGAAATAGATATGCAACAATACGTCTTAACTTAGGGAAACTAGAATAGTTCCTTATATCAATTACACAATTAGAAGATTGTGTCTCATTGACACCTGCAGCATTTACTCGTATTTCAGGCAGTGTTGCATAGCTACCTACTTGACTTGGCCAATAGTCATCCCCGTCGTGAATGAATGTAGGTCCCTGCCACCATAATGACAACGAGAGACCTGATTCGGTTTTCGAGGAAGCGTTAAATACTACCCGACATTTTGTCGTTTCGCTCTGTGATCTTAGGATTGGATGATGTGGCAATAGGTTCACCGGGTCAGGTTGCTCCACTACATATAAATGACCTAGGCTAGCATATTCGTTAATAAAGCTTACATACTGTTCCTTTATGTCAGGTTGCCTTTTGAATCTCTTCTCTAGTGAATATAAACAATGCTTAGCTCGAGCATGAGAATCGCCTAATAGTTCTGGTTTATCTCGCAAAGGCAACGTGACACAAAATCTGCCGTCCTTCAGGCGGCGCGTGTGCTGCACGTAGTGGTCCTCACAGGCACGTTCCTCCACAGTTAACTTCGACGTCTCCGGCAGCTCCTCCAGCTCCCAGAATTGCTTCAGTTGTTGTCGTATGGCTTGACTGAAATTACAGTGAATTTCCTTACTTGGTACATAGTTAGGACACATGATGGGCCCTACTACCAACCACCCAAATTGAGAGTTTTGTAGTACAGGTTGATTAGAATTTCCCAATTTGATCTGATTAGTAGGACAAATAACCTCCCAAAAAACATCAGCTCCCAACAACAGATCTATTTGCGAAGGGTTATAGAAAGTAGGATCTGCGAGTGTGATATTCTTGGGCAGGTTTAGTGTTGATACATCAACTTTGGAATTAGGTAAGCTACTTGTTATCTGTGGTATAACAAATGCTTTGATTTCCTTACAATATGAATTAGTACGAGATTTAATAGTTATGTTACAGCATTCTAGAGCTGCACATGTCATGTTATTGATGCCAGTTACAGATACAGTGTTAATAGATTGGCTATCAATACATAGTTTAGATTTTAGAGATTCCGATATGAACGATGACTGACTGCCGCAGTCCAATAGGCATCGGACCTCATGGCTTTGCTTATTGCTACTTAATATAACAATAGCTGTTGATAGAAGTACCTGGTTTTCTATACAGGTTGATAATGCAATTGGATTGCATACACTAGTGGTAGGATTAGAATTATCCTTTCTTTCTACATTATTAGAACTAGACACATTAATTTTATGTAATAAGGAATTGTGTTTCCTTTTGCAAAATCTACATGGAGTGGCTGGACATTGATTAACAAAATGCCCACTCCGCAGACAATTTGTACAGAGCTTATGTTTAGAAACTTCTGCATTTCTTTCATCGATAGACATACTATTGAATTTTTCACAGTAGTAAATTAAATGTTCTTTACCACATATTTTTTTTTTTTTTTTTTTTTTTCTCTCTCTTTTCTCTGCAATCAGTCCCTGGACTATAAGCAGATTTGTTGTTGGATTTGATGGTGCAGAGTGGTTTCTCCAGCGAGATTTCCCTCTTAAAATTTCGTGGCAGCATGTCCTAGTTGGTATTGGCAAGGTCCACCACAGCTAACCTTTTCAGCCGCCTTTTATGATCCGGCTTAGTGAGCGCTTTCGCCAACGGATTTGGGTGATTCTGAAGGCGTGCTCTGTACTGTTCTGCCCAGTTTTTCACTTCCTGATGCACTGTGCTTTGGTTAAGATATTCATGAACCTCGCAGTTTCTTGTAAACCATGGTGCATTTGCGATGTTTTTGAGGATGACATTTTGGAATCTTTGGAGCATGTTAATGTTAGAGACACTAGCAGTTCCCCATAGTTGGATGCCATATGTCCAAATTGGCTTTAAGACGGTGTTGTACACCAGTAGTTTATTGTCTATTGACAGGACAGAATTTCTTCCAAGGAGCCAGTATAGGTTCCTGTGTTTGATATTAAGTTGATTTCTCTTGGCTTGGATACTTTACCACATATTAGACAGGATTTGTATTTAGATTTACTTGGATTGTCTTGGCATGCCGCAGCAACAAACGTCTTATGAGACCGTTCCGAACGAGATGCTTTCTCATTTGACTTCTGTGGCTTTTCATTGTTAGTGTGGTTGTCACTGTGGCTTGCATTGACCATTTCCAATACATCAGCATTATTTCGTAAAAACTCATAAAAATTATCTAGGGTAGGTTTATCTGGTAAGCTATTTCTATACTCCTCCCATTTGGTGGAGGTCACTAAATCCAATTTTTGGCTGAATAGAAAAATAATTAAAGTATCCCAATTCTCAGTTTTTTCATTTAGACTAGCCAATGCTCGCATGTGCTTTGATATATGATCAACTAATGCTCTTAGTGAAGTTTCAGATTTCTTTATAGTGGGTATATTCATAAGTGAAACTAAATGGTTGTGCACTAATTGTCTTGTATTATTGTATCGATCACAAATCAATTTCCATGCTACAGCATAGTTACATGTGGAAATTTCTAATGATTCTATCACCGATGCTGCTTGACCGGTTAATGAAAGCTTAAGGTATTGGAATTTGTTTATCTCATTTAAATCTGGATTATTGTGAATTAACGAACTAAATGTGTCATGGAACTCGAGCCATTTATTGAAATTCCCATCAAAATTGGGTAATTTGATTGTGGGCAATTTGATATTGTTAATATTTTTCTCACCGTACTGTGAGTGGACACTTTCGAAAGTATCTTGAGCATGGTTGGACTTCGAAATTAATTCTTGTGCTAAACTTATTTGGCTATAAAAGATATTTTCCGTTGAATCCCTATCAGAGTCTAGTTCCTCAGTGGAATCCAAAATCTCTATTTTATTTTGCACTTCATCGTAGTCACTAAACAACGATTCAATTTTACTTAATCTTAGTTTTAATTCCAAGAATTGCTGTTTAGATATAGATGGATCTTCACATTTAAATTCACTTAGATACTTTTTGAAAAGTGTTAGCCTTCCTTTTATCGATCCCCTTTTCCGTCTCAAGTCTTTTAACTCCGTGTCAGACATAATGCAGATTAGAAATACACTGGCATAAGCCCTCCAAATAGTAAAAACGTTAAAATACCTGATCTCCACGCAAACCTCGTGACCATTACATGCAGCAGCTGCAAATCAGCGTCAGTAGTCCACTTGTTGAGGTCCCGGTGTTCCGTAGAATCGGCACGTGGCACGGGGGAGAAGGTAGGTGCGCGCGGGGCGGGAGGTTCGTCCGGTACAGCATACAGGCGTCGCTCGCCTCGTGTCCCGATGCGCACTATGTATGTACCTACACCTAGGTGCCCTAGGTAGGCGCTTGAGCTGAAATGGTTATAAACATGCGCTGTAATGCGGTGCAGATGCTAGCAGCGTGCAGGGTTTCGGAGAAAATTGACCAGAGACCCAAAAGTAGGTATGTAGGATGTCCTTATAGGCGGGAAATGCAAAAAAGGCAATGAAATAGAAAGGAAATAAACGATTAAATGAGTGATGTATTAGGTACTTGGGGTTACAGCCTATGTAATCGTTCGGGTGAACGAATATGTACGCATTAGTAGGTAGCTGTAACAGTGACTCCACCCAGTTTTAGCTAGACACACGCAACCGAAATTCTAAGCAATAAAACAATGCTCACACAAACAAAAGAATAGTTATCGGAATAGGCGATGTCTGGTAGGTAGGATTAAGGAACGGGCACACCTTATTACTGATGTAGCTTGCTGCCAGGCCCTGGATTTCTTCTTCCAACCTCGACTGGTCCGTACTTCCGTTGACTATCTTCGTTGTTTTCTAATCTTCTGCGCTTCCCGCACAGAAATAGTCCTGTCACGGTCGCCAAATTGTTGATGTTGATAGTTAAATTAAAAAGGAATAGTACTTTACAAGGGGTTTATTGAGAACATTATAAAATATTGCGTAACGACTGATCGCGAGTGTGCTTCATGGCGGAGTGGCGGGGCGTCAGCGCCATAGATAAAATACTAAATGTACAAGTCAGCGCAGCGGCGCGTCCTGCCCGCGCGCTGTCATGGCGGCCGCCGGCGTCCGCGATAGGGATGGGACACACGGCGTTAACATAATTATGAAAGAGCGCAGTTTGCACATTCTCAAACATTTTTTTTTTTCGGCCGCATTGTTTTCGACTTTTAATGAAAAATGTAAAAAAAATACCATTCCCCCCTTATCTCCGAAGTTTGCAAAGAGAAAAAAATATTACACTGATATTATTATACTGAAATTATTCTATGTGATGGAAGTTTATGTAAAGATTACAGGAAAAATAAAACGATCATCGAAAAAGTTACATTAGTTCCACTATCGGTCAAGAGATGGCCCTGACATAAAACTGCACTATTCTACACTGCACAGTTTTAAAATTCTCCGACGAATATAGGCCTCGCCAATGAAAAGTTAAAAAACATGATGGTACGGAATCCTCGGTGCGCGAGACTGGCTCTTAGCCGGTTTTTTTATCTTGTTTACATCTTGTTGCATAGATGTTTGAAATTAGGTATCACTAGGTCATCAACCATCTATGGTACAAGATATACCTACGCAAGTTCAAAAAAATATAGATGTCATATAGTAAACATACCTTCCTACATAATAAGAAAATCTTCGACCATTTTAATCTTATCCCCCTAATCAACAATTAATATTCCAAGGTGGAAGGCTCTAAACTAAGCGAAATAAAACCAAGACTCTAAAATAAGCGAAATAAAACTAGCGAAATAATATCTAACCGTTTCATGTTATTGACCCATGGTTCCTTCAAGGGCATATTACTTAAGGCGAAAGCGCCAGGGTAGCCCGCGAAATTCAATTTTTTTTAGGTTTTTTGCAATTTGCTGGTCAGTATTAAGTTGTACGTTTATTAAAATATGATTCGCGGTCGTAACAAATATGTATTTACAGAATTATAATCATTAAAGTCATCAACACAACTCTCTAAGACTATGTAATCCCCAAATGTCAAGATTTCATGAAATAGTCATTCTTGCTTGCAAATTGCAAAAAACCTAAAAAAAATTGAATTTCGCGGGCTACCCTGGCGCTTTCGCCTTAACGAATACCTTCAAGGGCATATTACTTAAGTATAATATTTCGTGGAGGATTAAAACTATTTAGATTGGACTGACTCTCAAGTATAAATATTTCTTAATTTTCGTAGCCATTTTTTTATTGCTGCATGGGGCCCGCTCTTGACCTCGATCACGCGATGGATGAGGTCTATGATGCAACGGGCGTGCCCAGAACCAAGGCACTGGAACTCCCACGCATCGACGAAACACAGCAGGCTGCTGTGTTTTCGTGCTGCGGTGGGAGGGTGGTCGCAAATCAGGCGGGCGTTAGCCCTACCACCGCAAGGGAAAAATTGGCCAGTCAAATAAGGTGTTGGGTGTGACTGTCCAGGATGCGCCGAGCGCGAGCATTCAGTTGAATAACTGGCGGAACAAAACGCGCTACACGAGGAGGCTTCTTCATGGAGGGTTATGATGGTGCAGCCATTTCATTGTTATCCTGGGTTTTGTTTATGAGTTCGTTCCGGATAATACTTACGGTTCAGCGCCCAGCAGTAGGTAACCTAAATCAGTGGCGTAGCTTGGAGGGGCCCTGTATCAAAATTACTTAGGGGGCCCAAATGAAGGGTAAAGATTTCTTACAAAAGAAACAAAAATGCTTGCATTAAATTAAAATAAATATTTATTAATTACAAGTTTTCGCTTCCTCCTAGAAATTGAGTTAGCCAAACAATTCAAATTAAATATACCTACACCTTTCTTGCCTTTTTTTCGGCAAATTGATTTATTAAATCATCTATAGCTGAAGATGATTTCAGTTTTTCTAAAATTTCTGCCTTTATAGACAATAGTGACAAGTCTGATAGCCGTTCCTGTCCCATCGAAGTCCTTAGCTAATTTTTTATCAGTTTTAATTTTGAAAAACTTTCCCGGGAAGTACGAGATTAAGTGACATTGTGAATAATATTTTACAAATTTTTGCTTACACACGTTAGGGGCCTCTGTTGCCCGGGGGCCCCGTGTAATTGATACGGCTGATACGGCGGTAGCTACGCCCCTGATCTAAATAGGCACTTGTGCCTACCTATGGCCGCATGCTACATAGTCTCATAACATTGCTTTTCATATGCCCTTGCAGTATAATCAGCCTATAGGTAATGTTCCCACTGCTGGAACACACGCCTCCTCTCTGTGAGAGGGAGTGGGCCATAGTCCACCACGCGGGCCCAGTGCGGGTTAGTAGATGTCACATGTCTTACAATTTTTGTTCTAGGACATGCCGGTTTCCTCACGATGTGTTTTATTCGGCGTTTTTGCCTTGTGGTTCGGAACCCTTCGTGTGCGAGTCCGACTCGCACTTGACCAGTTTTTAGTATGTTTCATAACTAATCAAAGCTCAATCATGTATGTACCTACGACTAATAAGGCGGGGTAATGCATGCATGTATACTGTATAGTGGCGGACTAAAATGTAACTAGAAGTGTACAGTCACGAGCACAAGTATGTATACACTTGGCTTTATTCAAAGGCGATTTTCTCCTTTATTTTTGAATTAAATTTTATATTATTACGAACATAGTATTTTCGAACCCATAGGTTCATGTAAAGTGTCGTATTTCAACGTTGCATTCGTTATTTTGTGAAAAAATCGCAATTAAAAGTTTCCAAGTGTTGACATATTAGTGCTCGTGACTGTACGGTACCGCCTCTAAAATCTGCGGCCCTAGGCTCAAGCCGGCTCAGCCTGCTAAGTGAATCCGCCACAGGCAGTAGGTATGAACGGTAGAAAACTTTACACCATAGACTACTATTACAATACACTATTAACAAATATGTTAGTTCCGCCAAAAGAGAAAACAAGATCTTGAAAAATTCCGAGAAGAACATGTTTTGCCATCTCTTGGGATTTATAGGAACTATTTAAGCAAGTTGAGACTTCCATTGTCACTGATTCTATACAGCCTCGTGTGTGGCTACTTGGTTTCACTTGTTGAAGATAGATGGCGCTAAACAAAACTATTGCTAAAACAGAACCTTTGCCATACAGCCTATAACTTACAGAATTAATTTTGTCATTCGTTAATAGATGGCGGTGATTTAAGTAAATTATTTATTGTTATTTTATTTTATTATTTAAGTTGAGACAGAGTAGGTATAATACAAGGGCAAAGGGCAATGCTCGACAATGCTATTAATCATAAGTACGTGATCTAGCTAGAAGATTTTTATTAAAAAAGTATGTAATTTATAGTCTTTATGATAACAGTTTGAAATATGTAAGTATGAAGATGTCTTTAGCAAAAAATTGTTTTACTAGAAACTTATTTTCAACAAAATTGAAAAGCAAAATTGAAAAGTAATAGTTGTTGTAATGACTTTTGTAAAGTTGAATTCTCTTGTTTTAATAAATGAAGATCAAAAATTCACAATGCGCATTCGATATCTAATAGGAATGTTGTGACAGCGGAAACGCTGCAAAGTCCAATAGGTAAATTATTTCCTCAAAGTACCTACCTACTGAGTGCATGGTAACAAGTTGAGCGTTCATGTTCCTTCCATCCTGTATTAGCCGTAGAACCAATGACGGTTGGTGTCATAAAGAAGTGGTTATTACCTATAGTCTTTGGTTGGTGGAGACGTATTCTTTATTAGAGATCGTGAATCGGAAAACTTAAGGTACGAGGACCTCGATTGGGTGGAGCGATCCTTCTAGCTGGCTGGCTGGTACGTGACGTGTCAGCTGGATAAGAGTTGCCGAGGACCGAGTTGAATGTCGTGTGTTCAGAGAGGCCTATGTCCAGCAGTGGACTGCTGTAGGCTAAGAAATAAAAAGTCATTTATTAAAACTAGGCTGAGAATCGGCACGTTTTGAACGTCAAAAATGTATAGGTAGCGCAGTTCACCAAAACGCCCTTCACCACTTCCTAATACTTCAGCTGGGAAGAAGAAGTGGCGCAACAACTGCCCAGCACTATAATAATAATAATAATCATTTTTTGCTGGTAAGGATCTTGACCGTACTTCCGGGATTGTCCTGATAGCCGTGGAATACCTCTCCACTTCTCATAAGCACCTAAGGACATGTTGCCCCCTTGTTGCTACGTCACTATGTGCTAGTGACCATTTCCGGGGGCCCATCATTGAGTATGCAAGTCACCCCCTGCCAATTTATCCGTGTATACAGGGTGGCGATTAGGTTATCACACAACTGAGACTATAATGACCTAAAAAAGAGGGACGGTTGGCTTGTTTTAAACCGAATTCCTTTTTTTTATTTAGCCTACACTGTCCCACTGCGGAGGAAAGGCCTCCCTAAATTCTTACATGCATCCTTTTCTAGTCACCTCGATCCAACCCTTGCGGGGTATGCGTCTAGGTCGTCTCGCCACAACGACGTGGTTATATTCCCTTTGTCTCGCCACCTCTTCCTAGGCATGGCGGCGCCGTCCATGCTTATCGAAGTTTGCACCAGTGATTCGTGCAGTAAGAATACTGAATAGTGTCTCTCGGAGTTTGGACATATTTTCTTGCTCTTTGGCGGAGGGTGACACTTCCTCCAGAGGGTGACACTTGATATGTTGTCCACTGTGTAACTTGTGCTTTTATCCAGATCCGTTCTTGGGACTGGACATTTAGCAATCCATGACCACGTTTGTTAGCTTGGGTATCACCTGTTAAAACAATTGTATGTGTGTAATGAATAAAATATAAATAAATCCTCAGGCACCTACCATGTGGAGACAGTGGCCCAGTGGTCACTGTGCATGCGCCTAACGTGACCCGCCCAATACCATTTCAGCTTGGCAGCCTTTTTGCCTATGTCTAGGATATCCGTTTTGGAGCGCAGGGTGGTGTTTCGTATTCATACAGTTCCTGCGCTCCATTGCTTTTTGGCAAACCCCAAGACTCGGTGAGCGACAAGGTATAAGCACCGTAAGTTAGGAATTACATTAGAAAAATACCGAATTACCTATTTATTTAAATAACTTTAATTAATTGGTGTTGTAAATTCAATGATTCGTGAAGGTAACTACTTAAAATTTGCATTTCATTAAACGAGATGCATCCTTGAGTATATTTAGAAAAATGAGTCATATTTTTTTCATGTAAAATCAACACTGAAGTCACTTAACAAGAATACGGGTCTTCCCCAGTTACCGCTACAAGCAAATTACCATACTGGATTTAATAGGTGCTCGTCCAGCACCTGCTTAGCCTGTACCCAACAACGTTTGGGTCGGCTTCCAGTCTAACCGGATGCAGGTGATTAGGTGCCTACCAGTATTTTAAATGGAGCGACTGCCTGTATGACATAGCATTATGCTGAGCACTGGCCGTTTTGCTTGGATGTGACGCATATTTTCCCCCCAACTTCTTTTTTAAAGTGAAAACTTCTTTATGCGCGTTGGGCATTTTTTGAGATGGGAAAAACCATTGAACTCGCGACACTGTTACCGACACCTCTGTTTTAAGTTTTGGCCATTATAAAGACATCAACGCACGGTACATTTTCTTTGGGAAGAATGACCTTCAAACATTTATAAAACAACTATACTTTTTCAAGTTTTCACCCCTGTCGGCACTCGCTCCATATAAAATACGGTACTGGTATTCAGCTGCATCCGGTTAGACTGGAAGCCGGCCCCAACACAGTTGGGAAAAGGCTAGGCAGATAGGCAGATGACTTCTGTCGGCACTCCTGGAGTGCCACTGTTTTTTTTTGGGTTTTTTCTTTGCGTCATGTTTTACCGCAAATAAACAAATCCGTCTCCGGGCTGCTACTGAAGAATTCCTAATGTAAAAATCCAATTATACTTTGCCCGACTTGAGAATCGAACCCAAGGCTTCAAGTTCAGAGGTAGCTCTTGCGACCACTGCACCAACGAGGCCGTCAAAATGCTATCATCTTTCGAATTATCTGATGTTATTTATGATATATAGATAAATATGTACAGACGCCAGCAGGTCAACCTACCCGAAACTGTCAGATTTTCCCAATCAACCTTGAACCTTATGCTTTAGCAATAAAGTCGAAAATCTATTAAAGAAATCTGACAGATTGTAGTAACTTGATGTGCTGGCGTCCGTACTTACAGGATTATAATCTTTAAATATTTATTTTATTCTGTTTTTAGTATTACATACATTTAGTACAGAACAACATCATCTGTGAAAATTTAAACTGTCTAGCTATCACGGTTCATGAGATACAGCCTGGTGACAGACAGACAGACGGACAGTAGAGTCTTAGTAATAGGGCCCCGTTTTTATCCTTTGGGTACGGAACAAAGAAAAAAAAAAAGAAAATACATTTTATTTGCGGTAAACATGACACAGAAAAGGAACAAATACAAAAAAAAAAACAAGTTGGGGGTAAACATGCATCACATCCACGCAAAACGGCCATCGCTCAGCATAATGCTAAGACCCTATGCAAGACATAAGCCGCTAGCGCTGGTTAAAATAACAAAAAACAACGTGAAGAAACCAGCATAGCCAAGATTTTAAGACATGTGACCTCCACCAACCCGCTCTGCGCCCGCGTAGTGGAATACGGCCCATTCCCTCTCACGGAAAGAACGCCCGTGCCCCAGCAGTGGGAACATTATAGGCTGATTAAGGTGCTTACATGACCTAAAGCGCAGTCACTGTCGGACTGCATAGAAAATAAAGAGAAGCGCGATGACACAACGCTGGTAATTTATTGCAAAATATGAAGCAATTATTTAATTACAAAAAATCTATTGTTTGGACTAAAAAAATTAAATCACTAGTGTTTTAGTATGTTGCTTGTAGAATAATCTGACAAAAAATCAGAATGATTGTATATTAGTATGGTTTTTATTGTAAAAAGAAAGTTTTTAGAGATATCTTCATGTTTTTTTCTATCGTATCAAATTAGTTGTATTAATTATGTTTTCACCTAGCATATATCCTGAAGAATATCATATATTTTTCTGATTTTGTTTATTGTAGTTGATCATATACTTTTATTGTTTCTTAAACTTGCGTTTTTCGCGTTTAGTGCCTGTAAGCCCCTTAGCTTAGCTAATCACGTTGTCAGCAAGGGTTCAAAGCATTTGAACTTAACAGCTTCAACAAGAACATTAGCATAAAAACTGGATTATGTATACGGAAATAAGATTGTTTATTTGATTGCAACCTTGCGACAGCGAGCTACGAGCACGTTTTAAGTATACTTAGTTATGTAATTTTTAGATACATCACGTTAGAGTATATATGCGTGTTCTAATTATGTACAGACGCCAGCTACAAGCACATCAAGCTACTACAATCTGTCAACTTTCTTTAATAGATTTTCAACTTTATCGCTATAATTTAGGGCTCAAAAATGATTGGGAAAATTTGACAGTTTCGGGTAGCTTCATGTGTCGGCGTTATTTTTTTATCGTAGCTCATAAACGGCTGAACCAATTTTTTTTTGTATTTATTGTTTTTAAAATTATATGTGGAGTCGATGCACGGCGTCAAACGTAAAATAATTTAAAAGGAAGCCATGACAGATAAATTAATTATGGGATAGATACAATATGGTGCTCACATATTTACAAACATTGTAAACATAGACGATTATCAAAAAAAAAAAAAACAATAATTACAGGATTATTATCTATGTCAAAAAAATAATACTTTTTACAATGAAATAGGGCCAGGGTATAACTACAAATAGTTTGGCCCATGCTAACACAAAGGCAATACGTTTATGATAAACCGGAGTAGAGCTCATTTGCATTGTTTCAATGAATTTTTGGAAAGCGTTCGACATCCTAGCGCCTATTTAATATATCTGACAATGCGACATAATTATTTTGCCTCAAAATTACGGAAAGCAATGTGCATATGCTTATCAGCCTATAGCGTTCCCACTGCTGGGACACACGCCTCCTCTCTGTGAGAGGGAGTGGGCCGTATCTGCCACGCGGGCCCAGTACGGGTTGGTAGATGTCACATATCTTCGAATTTTTGGTTCTAAGACATGCTGGTTTTCTCACGATGCTTTCCTTCACCGTTTTGTAGAGTAGTGGTGATGAAATAATTTACACAAGGTAAAGCGCCTGACTGGGTTCGAACCTACGACCGCTGATTAGACTGCTGACTGCAATCAATATTGCCAATATATTTATTAGTCACACAGTACCTTGACACGCTTGGCCTCAGGATAGACCTTGGGGGATGTCCAAAAGTTCTCTAGCAGCAGGTCGTAAAGGCTAACCAGTAACCAGTGCCCAAGAATGGACAACTGTGCTGGATTAGGTGGGTAGGGCAAGGATGCCCTTTCTATTTCTCCACTCCTCTATAGGATTAGAGGAGTGGATAAATAGAAATGGCTATAGAAGGATTGGGTGGTCTAGTTTTGCCAATTTGGTTTAGTGAGGTAAGATTCCTTGGTGACTGAAAAATTTTAAAGTTGGGATTGCGCAATACAAAATGTTTATTTCTGTACCAACTAGTTTACATCTATACTATTAATAATATTATAAAGCTGCAGAGTTTGTTTGTTTGTTTGTTTGAACGCGCTAATCTCTGGAACTACTGGTCCGATTTGAATGATTCTTTTAGTGTTAGGTAGTCCATTTATCGAGGAAGGCTATAGGCTATATAACATCACGCTACGACCATTAGGAGCCGCGCAGCGTGTGACACCGCGGGGAACAGCTAGTTAGTTTATAATTGGAGCCTCCTTTTAAGCATGATGACGCCTGTGTTAGGTTAGGAGACTCCTCACTTCCATAGCTTTGGCTGTTTGTACAACTTAGAAAATTATTTTATTTTTAGTTTGGGTGTGTCGGGTGTGCGGAGTGTGTGATTTGTGAGGGGTGTATGAGGTTTGTCGAGTGTGTGTGGTGTGTGATGTGTTTGGGTTGTGTGACGTGTGAGTGTGTGAATGTATAAGTCTTTATTTATTTTATTATTATAACCGTGCTGATTGATTATTATAATTATTGTGTCGCAGCAAAATTGGTTAGCAATGACTACTTTCCATACTGTCTTCTGTCTATCTATCTGTCTGTTACCTTTTCACGCGTGGCCCGTTGCTAAACAATAACAGCAGCACAGGTCAGGTTAAGCTACGCTTGCCGCGGTTGGTATGTGAATGGGTGACCATCTTTACATAGCAAGATCCTCCGTGCGTCGCTCGGAAAGCACGTTAAGCTGTTGGTCCCGGCTGTCATTCGTGGATATTTGACAATCGTTACGGGTAGTCAGAAGCCCGAAAGTCTGACAACCAGTCTTGCCAAGGGGGATACCCATTTATTACATACGATAGTATTATCCAGTAACTGGGTTGGGAGGTCAGATAGACAGTCGCTCCATGTAAAATACTGGTATTCAGCTGCATCTGGTAAGACTGGAAGCTGACCCCAACATAGTTGACAGGGGGCTAGGCAGACGATGATTTATAGCATATGCCATATAGGTATTCTTAATAGATAGTAGATACCATAGGCCATCAGTGAACAGGACAAATAACCATATTCTAGCTAGATTATCCTTTAAGAATAATTATGCGAAATTAATAATGTCGACTTTCAAAGTCCGACTTGATTAAAAAACTATGACAGACTCTAAACAAAGAGTATCCAGTATATTGACCAAGCAGGTTGGCTTATGTGGAAAATCCGCAAAATATATAAATTACAAAACGAGCATCTGATTATTACCATATGTTACATAAGCGATTATATACTCTATGTTCTAGCTCTAAAGGTAGGCATTTGGAAGGAACTTCTTGAAGGTAATCAAGGCGCCAACCTGCGCGGGAGTTGCACGATTCTTATAATCGTATTTCAAGTTCAGTGTTATACCAACGTTCGAAGCGCTCGGACGTGGAGGTTTTTTGTAATAAGAACGCGGATTTTATTAATTTATTTACGAATTAAGAATTTCGCAGTGTTTGTGTTGTGTTGTGCTGTTATTTGTAGTTTGTATAGTTAATGTTTTCGTGCCCTCGAAGCTTGGAAGTTTAACCGTGAGTTTTTATTTTATTTACGATATTAGTGTGGGAATTTAATTTGGAATAAGAAAAATTAAGTTAATCATCATTGTTGTCTACCTTGCATTCTTCGATTGACCATTAGGGTTTTTTTTTAATCGTCTGTAGTTATTGCTAATCGTAAAATCCCATCATTTACACAAATTGCCGGACATTAAAGATACAGATGCGTTAATGATCATTGTGGTCGTTTCCACAATTATTGTGATGTAATACGCAAAATACAGGCATTTTTTTATAATTGATAATTGACAGCACGATACCTATTTCCTTAGACAAGAAAAAAATTGAAGATCATCTGTCAGACCAGGCAAATCATTAGAAGATCATTATGAGTTTTTTCGAAAGATTGCAAGGCAATAACGTTGCATATTAGGAAAAGAATCGAACGCGTGACCTCTACGACGCAATCCAGCCACTAACTATTGAGCGACTATGATTACGACATAAATTAAAAATAAATTAACTCGTAAGTTTATGAGTTAACCGGTCCTAGAAAAAAAGAAGAAAAAAAACTGTAATATTCGTCTAGATATGTTTAAATTGTTCAGTATATTAATAAGGTAATTAACTATACATGGCTGTATGAGTAGGGGAAGACCAAAGAAACGATGGATAGAATGTTTGAATGATGATATGGTTAGAAAGGGGGTGACTACCGAGATGACGACTAATAGTACTTCTGTATGGAAGAAAAAGACATGTTGTGCGACCCCAAATAAATTGGGATAAGAGCAAGAGAAATGATGAATTATACAATATCAATCATATTATAATAATCCTGATAACAATTATAATCTGCAGATTAGATCATCGTTCATCTTTTACAATTTTTAATCAGAAGAAAATTATTATAGAACAGGACCACCGAATCCAGCAGAATTTTAAAGGTTTTTCGAACTCTTTACATTTTATATTCATTCGATTTACAAATGGCCTTTTAAAACCTAGAACAAATCCGGGAATACCAAACTTGGATTTATGGTAACCCTATTTTAAAGGGCTAATCCATACTAATATTATAAAGTCGAAAGTAACTCTGTCTGTCTGTTACCTTTTCACGCCTAAACCACTGCACGGATTTCGATAAAATTTGGCAGAGAGATAGATTGCATCCCGGGGAAGGACATAGGATAGTTTTTATCGATATACCTCGCGGGTGACATGTTCGAACTCATCAGATTTTTTGTTGCATCATCCAAAGTTAAGCTGATACAAATGAACGTTCAATAAACTAATTAAAACGATTTAAAGAACAAGCCACGTTGTAACCGTTCCTGCCACACTCAGAGACGACACTTAGGTATAAATCAATTTAATTGACCAGCGTAAATACGACATATCTACTGAGAATTTCAATTGTATCAACATGTGCTAAGATAACTTATTAGGCTGCTATAAAATGCCTGTTATAATGCTATGAAGGATAAAAACAGGAATGAAATTATCCGGAAAAGAACCGGAGTTACCGACATAGCTTGCAGAGTAAGCAAACTGAAGTGGTAGGGGGCTGGCCATGTTTGTCGAAGGACCGATGGCCGGTGGAGCAGACGAGTCCTGGAGTGGAGACTGCGTATCGGCAAGCGTAGTGTGGGACGCCCGCCAGCTAGATTGATGGAAGGCTTAAAGAAGGTGGCTGGGACCGGCTGGATGCGGAAGGCAGAGGACAGGGTGTTGTGGCGCAGCCTGGGAGAGGCCTATGTCCAGCAGTGGAGTGTGATAGGCTGAGTTGATTGATTGATTAAATACCGACTCTGAGTGCGGCAGTAAGCCATTTAAAAGCGGTAATAAATCCGAAGATGTGCAAACTAAGATTGTTATTGTTTTAGTCTCTGACTCACGGTGTGGTGTCGAAACTAACATACAATGCAACTGAAAGAGACCTATCACGAATACACGACGTAAAGACGTGCATTCCGAGTAAGGCAAATAGTGTAATTTGGAATGGTCTCATTGCTTCATGCCAGCCGGTCGATTCTGTAAAAACCTCACCGCGAAAACTTAGGTGAAGTGAGTTTGTTTTTGCTAGGAATTGACACTATTGACAGCTCACTACACGCTCACTTCACCTAAGTTTTCACGGCGAGATTTTTACAGAATAGCACCGCTGTATTGCCTAAAAGGGCAGATAGAGGTGTTACACTAAAGCCTTATTTAAATAGTACCTACTCGTACCAATGTAAGTTACACATACATACATAAGAGGAGCCCATGGCTAAATAATAACAGCCGCACAGGTCGATCGATCAGGTTAAGCTACGCTTGCCGCGGATAGTTCGTGGGTGGGTGACTATTTTTACATACCGAGACCCCTCCGTGACTCGGAAAGCACGTTAAGCCGTTGGTCCCGGCTGTCTTTCGTAGGTCTTTGACAGCCGTTACGAGTAGTCAGGAACCCGAAAGTCTGACAACCAGTCTTACCAAGGGGTATCGTGTTATCCAGTAACTGGGTTGTGGAGGTCAGATAGACAGTCGCTCCATGTAAAATACTGGTATTCAGCTGCATCCGGTTAGACTGGAAGCCTACCCCAACATAGTTGGGAAAAGGCTAGATGATGTGTAATAGAAAAAGAGACACATTGTATAACCAGCAGTGGTATGCTGATATCGTCACTAATTGTGATAAGCCGTTTGTTGGCAAAAAAAAAAAAAAATGGCATATAAATAATGGCATCTATCAGTTAATATATATATCTCATGGCAGTTGTCTATATCTCAGACAAAGAACTTAATAAACCTGTATTTTTTGCCAGACTAATAAAAAATCTTTAATTAATTTAATAAACGCCGGCAACGTGGCGCCATTTTGGACGTTTAAGATTTTAATCTTATAAAACATGACACGAAAATTCGTTAATTCTACGTAAAATTGAAACATAAACCTACATGGGCACAGAAACGTCAGAAGCTAGGTGCACGGTTCCATTTTGTCGTTTCCTATGGAGAGGCGCCGGCAAGAAACTCCACGGTTACTCTTTTATAAATAATTGGTTTATTTATACAATGTTTTCAAATTACAGTGTTAATAGAAAAGGAAGGACTGTGTACGCCTTTTCTTGGTAGTCAAGTTTCTAAATTACATTTGCTACGATAGTCGTAAGTATACCGTCTAAAAAGTTCGCACTTTCGTAGCAAATTAAGTGGGTTTACAGGGTGGCAGGGCCATCTACGCAAGGGGCCTGTGGCTAAGTCATAACAGCCGCACGGGTCGATCGATCAGGTTAAGCTACGCTTGCCGCGGTTGATCCGTGGATGGGTGACCATCTTCACATACCAAAAACCCTCCGTGCCTCGGAAAGCACGTTAAACCGTTGGCCCCGGTCGTCATTCGTGGGTCTTTGACAGTCGTTAGGGGTCGTCAGAAGCCCGAAAGTGTGACAACCAGTCTTACCAAGGGGTATCGTATTACCCAGTAACTGATTTGTGGAGGTCAGATAGGCAGTCGCTCCATGTGAAATACTGGATTCGGATAGCTGGATCCGGTTAGACTGGAAGCCGACCCCAACATAGTTGCGAAAAGGCAGGCAGATGATGAAGACTATTGTCATGCCGATGCCGGTGTAAGCCTTCTTAGTTCTCTGTTACGCCAAAAATATTGGATCCTCTCTTCTAGAGGTGTCATCAGACAAAGGTTACATGCTTGTAACTTTTGTTTTAAAGTCTATCCTTTTCACCCCAGTCCAAAGATGGCCAAAAAAAAAACATGTTTGTTCGTATGATGTATCATTATGTTAGGTGTACGAATGATGTCTTTAGTAGGTTATGTACGTGCATATTTCCACGAATTCTACAAAAACTCATCTCATCGCAATTATTCGTCTGATGATCTGACGACCACGCAATCATTGCGTCTTGTGCTTATTATGATGTAAAGTATATCTGTAACGATATATTATCGTTTTAAGCCGAAATGTCTGTGAACCATTCTTGATGAAATTATTTACAGAAAGTAAAGCCCCTGTCTGGGTTCGAACCCACGACCTACAACTCTTAAGTCGGTTCCCTTACCACTGGGCCACCACTGCTCCATGTAAAATACTGGTATTCAGCTGGATCCGGTTAGGCTGGAAGCCGACCCCAAAATAGGGAAAAGGCTAGGCAGATAGGTGCAGATTTAAATCAAGCTAGTTTTGTTACGGCCCCGCCGTCGGATGGCGCACGGCAGGACTTACTAGGACCATGCATGCGGAGCCATACCGCGTTCCCAGCCGAGTCTGCACCTCCACTTGTCAGTCGTCGTTTCACCACCGCTGTGAACGTCGCTCAAAAACAGATGTCAGATTATTTTATATTTCAGAACCCTTTTAACTCATTAAACCCATTGTATAAACCAGTACCTACCGTCCATTATTCGAAGTCAAAACACAGCGGCAGCAGCCGGAACAGTTTTGTCTAAGAGAATGATCAGCTTGTAACCAGTTGTTTAATAAAACAATAAGATGTTATTGTTAATTCTCTAATAACATCTATACTGAGAGAGCATCGATGAAAAGGAATGAACAACATAGTCGGTCAGATAGAATGAGAAACGTTCATTCATTTTTCTTCATTCTGCGTTACCTACTCGTAGTTCGTTTTATAAAGTTGAGCTCATCTGAGCTGAGCTTCTTAAGAGGAAATGCGGGTGGTCGTTTCTCCATAGACACGCTCTCGCCTGTTTTCTTTCTGGTTAATGACCATAAAGCAATGATTTTTTACATTATAGGTACTTGTATGTCCCTATGTTTTCCTCTTTTTTTGAGTTGAGTTGCACGATAACTGACAAATGCGTGTACTGACTAGACAGGTCCACTCAATCTTTGTGGTTCTTTCCTCAAAAGACCATTTCAGACACCTATATAAATGGTCCTTACATAATCTGACCAAGATTATGTCTGGACTTCTTAAAGAGACTGTGACCTCTGAGTAGTCAGATAGGAAACGCGCACCTCATCTAGTTTTAAAAATATGATTGACGTGTAAAAGTACTTTTACAAACCTACTTACAGAAATAAAAAAAGAATACACGTAACATCACGCCTGTAATCCACAAAAGGTTAGGCAGAGCTGTATCTATAGTACACCCACATTTCGTCAGTTATGTAACAGGGGGTGAGCCTATGAGTCTTTGGTCAACTGGACCCACTCGAAATGGACACACGGGATCACTCAACCCAATCACATTTTGAATAGGTCGACTGGACCCACTGCCCAATTTCATCATTAGTACAGTCACGGAGTAAAGCCGAATCTTTTGCCATCAAACGGGCACAATTCCACCAACCCGCACTGGGCCCGCGTGGTGGTTTATGGCTCGCTCCCTCTCACAGAAGGCCTGTGTCCCAGCAGTGGAAACGTTATTGGTTGACTCCGCGCTGCTACGGAGAAATTCCAGATGGAAAATCCAATAACACTTTGTCCGACCTATGAATCAAACCCAGAATCTCATACTCAGCTGTAGCGTTTGAGACCACTAGACCAACGGGGTCTTAGTTTTATATCAAGTAATAATTATACTCCATTTACAATAGCATTAGACAGAAGTAAAAAAAGACTCTTTTAGGGGCACACTTTGTAATAAAAGTACAACAAACATTATTACAGTCAAGATTGATGTGGAGTTAAATATAATAAATTTAAGTAACAGCTGTCACACTTATTTGTACTTATTTAATCTATCTACCTTCTGAAATTACAAGGCTTTCATTTAATATTATTTAGTTTTTACATAAAATATTGTCGTGTCAAGGTTTAAAATCTAAAAGAAGCAGGGGAGGACAGGACCCGGAACGTTTTTCATGTCACTATAACTCTACCAAATCTAAAATGTTACATATTCCCTTCTAAGTGGTGGCAGCACGTGTTTTTTTATTTTGTCGGTTTATGATATCATACGTCAAATTGCGTAAATAATCTGCAGTTGTCAAATTGTCATTCACTCACTTGTGGATACTTGTTATTGCTGAATTTTCGTGGTTTAGTTGTTATTTGTTACTGTTTTTCTGTTGTTATTGTTTTGTTATCGTTATTAGTGTTAGTTTTGTGTTGTTCGTACAAAGCGGTACGTTTTGTTGAACTATGGACACGGACAATCCCGGTGTAGGCCCGAGTGGCTTGCAAGCGCAACATGTGCGCTCTGGAACTGCTAGTAGCGCTGATCAGTGTCAGCAGCGAAAAAAACGAGGCCCCAAAGTAGATCACGATGTTAAAATATTGTCTCCTAAGAAAAATAGAATAAAGCAAACACCGCTTCGTTCTACAGAAAAAAGAATAGTGATAAATATTTATGAAGATGTTAAGGGGGCCCGAAGGTACTCCTGTTTATAGAACGCAGTTAATTAACAAAACTGCAGAAATTGCGGGTAAGGATCATAAAATGATTACCTTAAAAAATAAATGTATTTGAAAGTAACATGCATTGTAAGGTAATAACATACATTACTAATCTTAATTTATAGGCATATCTCGTGCAACAGTCTATAATGTACTCAAAGAGTACAATACAGAAGGTCGCCTGCAATCGCCACCTCCTCGCCAACGGAAATACTCAAAATCTGATGATTATGATGATATTATGTTAAGTGGAATACCAAGAAAAAATAATTCTTTTTTATTTGATAATGAGTTACCAACGTTGGACAAGATTCTGCAAGCTAACTGGAAAAGGAAGGCGGCTTATCATTGGCCATATTGGTAAAACTTGATTTATATGTATTTTTTTTAAATTACTTTACCATTGTTACATAACAAATCATGAATAAAATAATCTCTCCGTTGTCACTGAAATTAAGTCTTAATTTAATGCCTCCCCTCGGAGAAAGATGTTTATGGGTAGATTCTGGGTTTATGGTAATAGATTTACCTGTTCAAGGACAGTAATGATGCAGTCAATTTCGGTTGCTATTTAAAGGTTGAGATCTATTTCCAGCAGTCAAGTAATCTATGCCACCGGTGCACAATTATTGATTTGCTTTTATTTCATTTCACAGGATCTACAGAAGGGTTTTTAATGGATGGTGAATTAATATTTGAAGCCAAAAAGGGTGATGGAGAGTACCATTCTGAAATGGATGCACACAATTTTGAAAAGTGGTTCAAATTAATATTGTCAAAAATTGAGAATGGTGCTGTTATTGTTATGGATAATGCGCCATATCATTCGAGGAAAGTGGAGAAGCTGCCAACTACAGCCACACGAAAGGCAGATATTCAAGAGTGGCTAAAAAACAAAAATATTCCTTTTGAGGAAAAAGACTTTAGGGCCACTTTATTAGAAAAAGTGAAACAAATAAAACATTTGTACCAAAAGTTTGCTGTGGATGAGATGGCTAAAGAAAAAAATATATTAGTATTGCGCCTCCCCCCTTACCACTGCGAGCTCAACCCAATAGAATTAGTTTGGGCTCAAATGAAGGGGTATGTAGCTCAAAACAATAAAAGTTTTAAATTAGAAGAAGTGAAGCGGCAAGCACTCATAAACATAACTGCAGAGAAATGGCAATCTTGCATTGCTCATACAATTAAAGAAGAGGAAAGGTTTTGGATAATGTTGTAGAAAGATTTATTATTAACGTTGGTGAAACTTCTTCATCATCATCATCAGAGGATGATGAATAATTGGGAATGGAACATTTATCATCTCCATTATATCATTAAGGTGGCAAAACTTTTTCTCTTCTTTAATAGCAATAAATCTCATCTCGCACTTCTATGTCTCTGGAAAATGTTTTTATAGTTGGTATTTAGCTTGCGAAAGTGTATTTTTGTTAATCCTCTGGCATTCTAAATTATCATAGTTAAAACTTGTCACCATCAGTCAAGTAGCGTTTTGTGTCGTATTTATTTGGTTTGTTAAAAACATAATAAGGACATGCCATTGTGATAAAGTTGTTTTTAATAAACTGATTGTTACTAAAAATTGTTTCATTTTATGTACCTATCCAACCATTGTGACGAGTAGATGGATGGAATATGCTTTATTGTATGCCATACATTGTTACTTACAAAAAAGCACATACATTATTTATTAAAATCGTTTGAACTTAACTTGAAAATAAAAGGTTTCGTACTCCTGCTTCTACGAGCCTCTTTTTTCTAATGCTATTACAAATGGAGTATAGTACATTGTTAATTTGTAGTTATAAAACACGTTAATTAATTTGGTTTTGTATGTACTTTGTAGCATTGAAATATTAATTGCTCTTCTCATTATTTCTGTGTTCATCCGGTCTGGGAAACAGAGCCTAAAGATAAGACTTTAGTCACAGTATAAAGATCATACAGTATTGTAACTCGGCCGTAACCTTGAAATAAATGCCTACAGCCGCGCGGTACGTAAACATGCGATAGGGCTGCCCGCCTCCAACATTTTAATTACATTTGCCTACTTTGTGTTTCCATTTAGTTTTGTTATTGTATTTTACTGTGTGTACATAAATATTAATAATAAAAACCACGTCTTTACTTTGAATTTTACAAACTAACAAAACAAAACACACATGCCCCGAGGTTTTAACACAAGCGTACCTACCGTATAATGATTCATGAACCGCCTATAACTACCTATTTCACTCGTGTCTATCACTTTCCTTTACACTATTCACTTTATTTATTAATCCAGACATCTTTTTTTTCGGGAGATAAAAGGAAATACTTATCCATTAAAAAGACACACATTATGTACAGAAAGCGTCACTATGTCCTAACCCCTCAAGTTTTAAAATGTTACACTGCTACAACATTGAATTCCTTACGAATAATCTAAAGAATACTTCAAAAAGAGTTCATTGTGTTGACTCGGATTCGAACCATCGCATCGCCGAACGTCGTCATACTCATACCGGCAGTTTGACGAACTAGCCAGCGAGCCCATATGAATTCCGATGAAATTGTTATCTACTATCGGCTGAGTCATTATATCTTTAGATCCCTGTCTAATCGAAAGATGTTATAATTTGAGGGTATCCATTAATTTTACTTACTTACGTTGTCTTTATAAAATTAATCCATACCTTCAAGTTAGAACTTTGTATACGTTCACTTAAAACGGCGAAGTGTAAACGACTACTATTTATCAATTATTTTTTTAAATGATTTCTGATTTTATGAGAACTAAAATAGTTGTTCTGTTTGTTGTATGTAATAATAAATATTATTAAATGACTAATACAGTATTTTATTTTTCTTGATTTTTTAATTCTTTATAAATAATTACTACTTAAAACAAAATAGAAAAATATATCAAAATAATATAATGAACAAAAAGCACATTTCGTGCCTATATAGGATTTGAATTTCCAATCTTATGCACGGTAAGCGGTCTTGAAACCTCCAGTCTATTTAGACGATGAATAAGTTGTCGTAAATGTTAACCCTATTATTGTTGCTTGTCGTCGCAAAAGTATTGTTTTATTGAAAAGAACAATAATAAAAACAGAATTAAAAAAAAAATACTTACTTAAACTTATTTATTCACTAAAACAATACATTATTTAAAATAAAATGTTTTTGCAAAATACAAATCCTATCACGGATTTGAACGCACATGTCTTTTGGTGGGGTAACTACTTAATGGAGCTGTGTGTACCTACCTACTAGTAAGTAAAATTATTTTATAGTCTTACCTTTCAGAGTTTCCAGGTAATCTAAAAAAAGTTATCTCTGGATGCGTTATTGACGAATTCATGCAACCAAAAACAGCACAATATATCCTACTCGTCATATTAAATATGTACTTCAATTTATTTTGCGCGGTTATTGTTAAAAAAAACAACACACCGTCCGTTCGTCACTGCGGCACAGTCGCGACTGTCTGCATGCCAAGCGCATGCCGAGGTCGAGGCGCGTAGGTATAGCTCGCGTTTCGTCCGTTTGTATGAAGTCGAAATACTGTATATCTTTATACTGTGCTTTAGTTCAAGATAATCACGGATATCTATGAAGATAATACTAGAATAATGCACTTTTTCACTAATATTAGGCGACACCTAAAGGGATACCTAAACCAAATCGCGCTGTTGGAGTTACCACGTTCGGCTCAGCGTGGAAAGTTGAAAATTCAACGTGTAATATTTAGGCATTACGTTTAGGTGTCCCGCGCATTCAATTTTTAAATATTTATATCGAACTTTAGTAAACGGTTTGGCATCTTGTTTGGACTATACGGAGAGTAATGAGAAATTGAAAGTGTGATTAAATTTTAGGTTAGCAAGAAATTATAGTTTGTTAAAAATGTTATAAGTCAGATAGCTCCACCAGAATTTTTACTGACAGGCTAACAGGCTCGTCTTTTTACCACGACATGAGTAATTTTCGTATTGCCAGTGCTGGCACTCGAAAACCAGTATTGAAGGTAAATGGGTAGTTGAGACCGCGAAATTCAAATTTTCTTACGTTTTTTGCATTATAATCATTAATACATCTTTCTAAGTTAGATTTCTACCATTAACACTTTTCCATAAAATATTGGTGGTTGGTTACTAACTGTTGCGAAATAATAAAAAACAGTCTCTTGTCAAAATTGCTTGTGTCAGTAAAGGAGTCACCAAAATGGCCACCCAACGCCCGCCATTGTTACAATATTAACGACTAAACTCATCAACCTAAATGAAAACGGACGTGTTATTAATAAGATATTTAGATGCGTACGTGATACAATGCATAATGTAATTAATCGATTGTTAATTGATACTGGTTTGAAAAATATTACCCTAATTACGTAATCAGCTTATAATGTTCCCACTGCTGGGAGCCTAGTCACTATTTCCGTCAACTAAGATACGGCTCCGTCTGAAAGCTGTGGAACCGTCAAAACAAGTGTGCCAATTTTTCGGACGGGCAAGCAAACACTATGGTAGTAAGGACTACTGTCAAATCGTATTACAGAGTTATGAGGAACAGGGTGTAAAGTTCACTCATACTCTATAGAAAAGGGAGGATCCTCCGACCAGACGGGTGTTGTGTCTGGCGGGCAACTGCCCGATGATTCATGTCGGGCCGTTGTGTCTATGCTAGTTGCGCGGTAAACTCTGCTTGCGAGATGCAGAAATTTGTGTGACGTCAGTATGACGCGTTGTTCGCATATGGCGTTAGTTCGTGCCCCGAATTAATCTTATGTCTGTTGGTGATACGGAGTAGGAAATGCCCGTGACCTTGGCCGTGCTTAGGGAGTAGACCGCCTGGAACTCAAGTTTGCTCGTTTTGAGAGGGATGGGGCTGTCTGTAGTCCACCTGGTGGGTACAACCCATAGATATAAGAAACGTTTCTATGGTACAAACGGTGATATACACCTTGTATCGTTGTTTCTAATGATCATAAGTCTGTAGTTATATTTGTTACGGTTGCGAGTCATATTTTAATCAACATACAACCTGACTTTGACCTGTAAATTGCAAGAAACGTAAGAAAATTTGAACATGGCAGGCTACCTTAGCGTATGCCCGTTAAGGTGCCACTAGTCGATATTTTCTCCTTACAAATTTCAGGACGACGTTGTTTGTGTAGACAAGCGTCTAACTGCTCATCACTGATACTAGCTCTGTCGGACACGAAGTCAGGTGAGACAGCGTGCTTTTTGGCCATAACCACCAGTGAGTTCGAGCTCGCGACTAGTTTACTCTTAAGAAACTACATTAATGAGGGTGGAAAGTAAAGCTGTTGTGTCTCAAAAGAGACAAGTCACAAAATAATGAATCGTTCATTATCTCCCTAGCGTTTTCCCAACTATGTTGGAGTCGGCTTCCAGTCTAACCGGATGCAGCTGAATAACAGTATTTTACATGGAGCGACTGCGTATCTGACCTCAACAACCCAGTTACTGGGTAATACGATACCCCTTGCTAAGACTGGTTGTCAGACTTTCGGGCTTCTGACTACCCGTTTATCACTGTCAATGATCCACAATTGACAGCCAAGACCAACGGCTTAACGTGCTTTCCGAGGCGCGGAGGGGTCTCGGTGTGTAATGATGGTCACCCATCCACAGACCAACCGCGGCAAGCGTAGCTTAACTTGATGGATCAATACTCCCACCCTCAAAAAAATAAAAATGAATCGTTCATGTTTATTATTACATGCTAGATGCTAAACAACAAATATTAACTATTACAAGCTGCTTAAAATAACTAAAACTATTTACTATTACTTCGTAATCCGATCCTTCCTAAGTATAGGCTTATGAAATCCAACTCGCTGTTAAGTAATTACATTTTGTAACTTACTTAACTAACTTAACTTAAGTTCAAGATTACGTCACTCAGAATGTCACGCTAAGTCTTGTCACATTTTATCGAGAATTTGTTGTTTGTCAAAGCTTTAACCCTCGCCTTAAGTTGTCTCTTCAAGACCTTGAAATGCTCAGTAGGTTCCTAAAACCAGTCTTTAGAGATCACCCTGACATGACAACCACTTTGACTCCATTCCAAATATAGGCATATAATAATTTGCACCTATGTCACACCAAAGTATCTTAGTAGTCACTGAAATGTCAAATTAAATATTTTTTAAATCCCACTAGAAAAAAACTTTTTAACAAAAAAAAAACCGACTTCCAAAAAAAACACTACAAACTGAAAAATAACTTTAATTTCGGAAGTCGGTGTCTTAGGGATCAGTATTTTAGTTTTTGCCACCGACTTCCGAAATTAAAGTTATTTTTCAGTTTGTAGTGTTTTTTTTGGAAGTCGGTTTTTTTTTTGTTAAAAAGTTTTTATTTCTCGCTTTTTAGTGGGTCTATTTATAATTTATCTAAGTTACAATAGCCTAATGTCAATTTGCCCATCGCCTTTTTATAAAATATTCCTTTTTTCGATGCAGGGACGTTAATTGTTGAGGAGTTCTCCTTTTATTCGTTTTTACATTAGATGCTGATAATCCTGGCTGCAGCATTAGGCCAGACTTATGTCAACATTGCATTGAACTTAAAATTAGTCCTGTTTAAAATGAGCCCAAACACGACTACGGTGCTGTAATTTAAAGGTTTGTACTTTTTCTAATGCTCCTGGTTTCAGCATCAGGTCTTCGGTGTTCCTCAGTAACAGTACGTTTATCCACACATCGAGCCCTTTTCAATGAGCCTAAACACGATATATCTGCTGTTAGTTGTCGAGGAGTTAGGTACTCTGCAGACTATCCTGACTGCAGCATCAGGTCAAGACTTGATGATCATGAGACCAAATGTGGCAAATGCCCTATCAAACATCAAAACAATTTACTAAAACAGTCCTTGCCTGTTCGAGTAACTTCTTACTGTTAAGGAGTTGTACCTTCCATCATCAGCCCAGCTACCTGAGATGGTGACAACCATACACAAGATACTTCATAAAATATGCGAAAAACAATAAGTGAGCCTATAAAATTTGAGGGTTGCCCTCGATTTCTCTAAGATCCAATCATCAGATCCTGACTTGGTGACAATGGGACCACCTCAGAACTATCTACTTTCGAACAAAAAAAGAATTTTGAAAATCCGTCGACAATTGGCGGCGTATTCGATGAACAAACATACAAAAAAAAAAAAAACATACAAACACCCGAACATAGTACCTCCTCCTTTTTGTAAAGTCGGTAAAAATCAATGTGTTATAAAGTGATTAATGATTGTAATAACTGAATATTAGAAATATACGAGATTTATTCAGTATCTACTCATCTTATCTTGGGCCTGAAACCCCATACAAATTGTTCCATGTCTTTTCCAACCCTAACTCGGGGCTATGTCACTTAAGACCAAATATTGAGTAGCTTCCGAGACCTGTAGAGATCAAGGTTTATGTGTCGGCTACCTTGACTTACACAAAAGTCTTCTTCGTAGTAATCAATATTACCGTAGCATAAATTGTTTAAAAAATATCAACACCCGAAGTTATCTTTGCTGTCAATCAAATATTGAAAACACCGCAAGATATAAAACTGCTCTAAAGTGATTATTGTTCGTAATAATTTGTACTTTAAATAAACCCAGGTTTTATTCAGTATCAACTCGAATTGCCCTGGGCCCGAAACCCCATACCACTTGCTCCATGTGCCATACAACTCAGGCCTTGAGCCATGTCACTTAAGACCAGAAGTCACCTGTAGAGGTCAATGTTTATAAATAGCTGTATTTATTAACTTAACTATGCTTGGAGTTTCCCTGCGTGATCGAATCAGGAATGAGGAGATCCGCAGGAGAACCAAGGTAACCGACATAGCCCGCAGAATTGCCAAACTTAAGTGGCAGTGGGCAGGGCACATTGCTCGCAGAACAGATGGCCGATGGGGCCGAAAGGTTCTGGAGTGGCGACCACGTACCGGAAGACGTAGCGTTGGAAGGCCTCCCACAAGGTGGACCGACGACCTTGTGAAGGCCGCAGGAACCCGTTGGATGCGAGAAGCACAGAACCGGTCGAAGTGGAAGTGCTTGGGGGAGGCCTATGTCCAGCAGTGGACGTCTTTTGGCTGAAATGATGATGATGATGATTAAGTTGACTAACATTACAAAGTCTTCTCACTAATATTAACACTGTAGAGCAAATATAGTTTCAACGTTTTTCGCACAAACATATCTCCGCTGTCCTGTCAGTCAAATGTCAATGTTTTGCACGAAACTATGTGCATGACCTTATCGGTAGTTCTGTTGGCATGCGGGTTTGGAGACTAAAATGTAGGCAGTTTTGAAAGGGTTGGGGTCGTGGCAATGGTGATAACATTCAGGGTAAGCCTTTTTGTTTGATTAAAACTGGAAGTCGGGCTACAAAGGGATGCCTGTGTTGTCTTAACTCTTCCGTTGTTGTGAGTAGGCCTCTGATCTGAAGGCCAATTCCCGTAATTAAAAACGTACGAAATCTAGTCGCAATTTCATCTCAGCGACAGTCAATGTCAAAAACATGTCAAAACTGTATGGAAATACCCCTAGTATTTTTGGCAGATTGAGACTGTGATCAGGGGACCTAAAAAGGCCACTTTTGCAGAGTCATAAAAGGAATTCATCAAATCATTATAAATCATAATAGACAGTTAACTGTTAAGTTAATCGTATCAAATCCCATTGGTGAAGGATTTTTCAGTTACTTTTTTTTGTCTGTGCTTAAATACCAATCCAAATTCAATCCCAATCTCTTGCAACGAAAAAAGCAAAATACGTTTATGATTCTGCCAAAGTGGCCTTTTTAGGCCCCCAGACTGTGTACCATCAAACGGGGTGAGTCGGGACGAAACTTTATAAGCGATTTTAAAATTGAAATAATATGGTTTGTTGCCAAAAAGGAGTCTAATGTGTTTATTGTATTATAATTAACGACTACTAATTGCCCCTCCAGTCTGTGTAGTTTATTTACATAACATATGCCTGTAATCCTCGAGGGGTTAGGCAAAATTGTACCTATAGTCATCTCGGTTTAGGTTCCATGTAATAGGGGGCAAGCCTAAGGCAATCAACCGGGCAAAAATCACGAGTGGTTGTTTATTTGTCTGGTATAAGAAAATTGGTTAGATTCATTATGGCTGTACCCTCATGAAGATGTTGGCCACTGACCATGTTCTTGGCCATTTGCTATTTTCATGTAATAAGTCTGACTACCAGTCTTACTAAGGGGTGTCGTTTACCCAGTAACTGGGTTGTGGAGGTCAGATAGGCAGTCGCCCCAAATAAAATACTGGTACTCAGCTGCATCCGGTTAGACTGAAAGTCGACCCCAACATAGTTGGGAAAAGGCTAGGTAGATTATGATGTTTGTAATAAGATACACAACACAAGGCGAGGCAAGCAAGGCAAGGTGTACAAGGCGTGATGTTGTGTTATGTATAATTCTATTAATAAGATCTTATTATATCTAATCTAACTAGCCTGTACAGGCACAGCGCCTGGACAATAAGTACAGCGCCTGCCGGGGTTTGAACCTACGGCCACACACGGTCGTTACCTGTGGGCCACCTCTGCTCCTTGTCATATTTTGTTTGCGACAATTTTTGTTCGAGAAACTGGCCCTTAGACTCACCCAGTATCAAATACGAGACACGTGAAACGTTCATTTGAAAGGTTACACAAAATGTTCTAAAAGAACCTCCATCAAAATGTTGATCGGTGTATAATACACAAGTTCTAAACTTGCTTGGTCATCGTGACGCTGCACTAAATACTGTTTTTCTGAGTTCTTAGAACTAATGCGTCATTGTGGAACATCCCAATACGTCAATACCTGTCCATACTAATATTAAACTACAATATGACACTGACATGTCAGTGTTATATTGTAGTTTAAAGTTCACGTCCTGTCATGACAGGACGTGAACTTCGTACAGACGCTAGACGCCTCAAGCTACTACAATCTGTCAAATTTTTTTAATAGATTTTCTACTTTATCGCTACAGCATAATGTTCAAGGTTGATTGGGAAAATTTGACTAATCATTTGAATTTAAATGACTAAGGTAAGACTGGTTGTCAGACTTTCGGGCTTCTGACTACCCGTAACGACTATCAAAGATCCACGAATGACAGCCGGGACCAACGGCTTAACATGCTTTCCGAGCCACGGAGGGGTCACGGTATGTAAAGATGGTCACCCATCCACAGACCAACCGCGGCAAGCGTAGCTTAACCTGATCGATCGACCTGTGCGGCTGTTATTATTTAGCCACGGGCCCCTCTTTATGTACACCAATATATAACCGTTAAATAACTAGCTCATGGAGCCTAACTATGCAAGGTTGGCAGCGTTTTGGCAATGCCATGGGTACCTACGTGTACCGGTATTACTTTTTATTAATCTAGTTCTCCCTGCCTGCTGCTTTAATTAAATCTATTGCTGCTTTTATACCCAAATCTCAGTTCCCACCTCTACCAAAACCCTCAATGTACAGACGCCAGCACATCAAGCTACTACAAACTGTCAAATTTATTTAATAGATTTTCAACTTTATTGCTAAAGCCTAAGGTTCAAAATTGATTGAGAAAATTTGACATTTTCGGGTAGCTTAATGTGCTGGCGTCTGTACATCGCCTTACCTACAAACCTCACCGGCCTTCATGTAAATTACTATTTACTTGGCGAGTTGTTAGCTTATTACTGATGTGACGTCACTGTTTCCTCACGTCCGCTTGATCATGGCCATCTGTTAAGAAAACTTCTTGTAATGTTCATGCTCTCTTTACCTCTGCGTAGGTAGAAGTCTTGGTAATTTTGGGTGAAACAAGGGCATTGGTTGCAATGCAAGCCTGTGCTATAGAATCGAGTAGTTTTTCAGTCTAATTGGATTTGGATGAGTAAGTAGGTACCTACCTAATTATTTGTGGTTCAACTATCTCAACTTTTTCTATCTTTGGTACTTTTGTGGGATTTTTACATAGAGTACCATCATATCTGCGAGAATCTGCCTAGCCTTTTCCCAACTATGTTGAGGTCGGCTTCCAGTCTAACCGGATGCAGCTGAATACCAGTATTTTACATGGAGCGACTGCCTATCTGACCTCCACAACCCAGTTGCTGGGTAATACGATACCCCTTGGTACGACTGGTTGTCAGACTTTCGGGCTACCGACGATCCGTAACGACTGTCAAAGATCCACGAATGACAGCCGAGACCGTGCTTTCCGAAGCACGGAGGGGTCTTGGTATGTGAAGATGGTCACCCATCCACCCGTAAAAAGAAGAGATTTTGTTTTTCCTTACTGGAAGGTTTTTAGAGCATCAAAAGCACATATTAATTAAGACCAGAAAACTTTTCGGTTTATTAGTCGATTCACACGAATTTACTCGCCCGTAACGGGCGAATCGTCACTTTTAAATAATATTATTTATATCACACTAATAGGTATTATAAAGGCGAAAGTTTGTGAGGGGGTGTGTGTGTGAGTGTGTGGGGGTGTGTTTATATGTTTGTTACTTCTTCACGCTCAAACGGCTGGACCAATTTTGATAAAATTTTGTATGAAGGTAGCTGACATCCTGGATTAACATATAGGCTACTTTTTATCCCGATATTCCAACGGGATCGACCTTTACGCGGGTGTAACCATGGGGCGCAGCTAGTATTTTTATATAGGCGACTCGCACGAATTTAATTTATTTATGGGCAAGTCGACAACTCCAGATATATGTATGAAATTCTGCATTCTCAAGGCTTAAAATAGATATGAATTCTGTCAACGTTCAAGAATACACCCAGTATTCACAACATTCACTATAAGTTCAAACCTGTTTAGGTCCAGAACCTCGTAAGGTCTTGTTAGTAGCAAGTGCGTCATTCGTAACCAGTTTTGTAAAATTACTGGGATCAAGTTTAGCTTTAGCTTTGTTTTTTGTGTGAATGGGGTTTTAAAAGGCAATTATTTATGTTTTTATGCGAAAAATTATTTTTTGGTGGTCTTTTTTATGCTTATCTGTATCCTTTACACCAGCATCGACACACAGAAATGCTGCTTGGGGTCAAAAATAAAAGGAATTGTGCTAGTGGGTACTTCCCCGGATAAGCTTCTTTACAAAGAGCTCTTCAAGACGCCTGTCTATTTGAAGGTCAAAGTCAAATAATAAAGACTCTTTTGAAAGTCAAAAAATTACAAGAAAAGTGAATTCAATTGAATTAAACTGCTCATTCCAAAATATAGTTTCTTGTAGTGTAGAACGGGCATTAAAACTACATGGTAAGGTTTTGAACTCCATGGTCAACATACCCTTGAACCCAAGAGAAGAGAGGGGATGACCTGTTCATAATCGTCTACATGGCAATACGCACGTACCTACGATGCCATTGCATATTTCAAGGCGAGCCACTTACTTAATTTGGTGTCATAATCAGAACCAGAATTTTAATTAGTGATAATTTATATGGTCTAGTCATCTAGTGGACAAACGATTTATGGGCTGTCGTTTGTATAGCATTTAAAGAAACACGTACCTACTACCTACCTTTTCTAAGTACATTATTTTTTTAAATTAATAAAAATCTTTTTTTTTTTTGAGAAGAGTTCTTTTATTAGTGCAACATAATAAAATAACAAAGTTTTAGGGCTGAATTTTTCAATCATCTGATAACTTTATTCGAGGAATAATTTTGAAGTTCTGCCCGAAACTGTAAAATTTAGCCAATCAACCTTGAACCTAATGCTTTGGCAATAAAGATGAAAATCTATTCCAAAAATTGTAGTAGCTTGTTGTGCAGGCGTCTGTACCTACCTCATAAAAAGGTACTGTATTCATGCAGCAATATAGTTCAATGTTTACCAACAAATATTTGAATTCTCACCTCGGATATCCTCATGCATCCAGACCAAAGATGAAAATTGTAATTTTGCCATACAAATCCAATTCACTCCTCGCCACGCCCGCGCCGGTGTGAAACCACCTTTACATAAACTTAACATTGCCCAATTTTTTGATGCCTTCCAATGTGCCCAAATGTTGCACACAATATAAGCTAAGTATACTTTGTTCTTTTGTGATGCATTACACATACAACAAACCTTTTACGGTTTTCTGACCAAAGTTACACAATTAAATCGATGTCGTTAGTTCTGGTAATTTACAATTAATTAATAATCGAATCAGTTCCAAAAAAAAAAACGCATTTGGTGTGAAATAGTTGGTTACTTGGATGCGTGGAGTTTGAACTAAAGAACTTGCATTGCTCTTAAGAATTTCATTTATTTTTTAGGGTTCCGTACCAAAATGATAAAAAGGAACCCTTATGGTGAGACTCACTCTGTCTGTCTGTCTGTCACAGCTGGATATCTCAAGAACTACTAATGCTATCAACTTGAAATTTAGAACAGTTTTAGATGACGTTTGCCCAACTATTTTGCAAATTAGAAAGAAATAAAAATATAAGTATATTTTTTGCAACAGGGACTGAAAGGGGTCTGAAAAATTCGAAGTAGGGCTACTAGGGCATGTGGGTATCATATGAAAGAGCGCAGTTTGCACATTCTCAAACATTTTTTTTTTAGGCAGCATAGTTTTCGACTTTTGATGAAAAATGTAAAAAAAATACCGTTCCCCCCTTATCTCCGAAGTTTGCAAAGATAAACATCTGAAATAATTCTATGTGATAGAAGTTTATGTAAAAATAAAACGAAGTCTTTAAATAGCACACTTTTTCAGAAATCATCAACAAAAGTTACATTAGTTCCACTATCGGTCAAGAGATGGCGCTAACATAAAACTGCAATATTCTAAACCGTAGTGCACAGTGTTAAAAACCCCCGACGAAAATAGGCCTCGCCGATGAAAATTTAAAAACATAATTATGATGGTATGTTGCAATATTTTACTAAGACCCCCAATTATCAAGAAGTGCATGTTTCAGCATAGCTCACAGGGGTTGCTTAGCAGGAGTAAATGATAATAGTAGCAACTCATGGAGTACATTTTTTAATTACATAAGAGAATTCCTTTTTAATGACTTGGTATCATGATCGGAAGTTGATGAAAAGTCTTTCGACAATAACAAAACTGAATTAATATGCTATAGGCATTGAATTTTATACATCAATGGCTATAGGGACGCAAGTGTTACAGTTTTGTAAATTAAATATAAACTTTTTTTTTGTTTTGGTTATAAATAGGTAGGTTGAATTTTATACATCAATGGCTATAGGTAATTGGACGCAAGTGTCACAGTTTTGTAAATTAAATAGAAACTTTTTTTTTGCTTTGGTTATAAATTTTTATAGGTAGGTATTTCATTTATTCATTTTCTTCATTTTCAATGTCTTCTCTTACTAAAACATTGTCGAGAAACTGAGCAGGTGGAGTTACATCATTTTAATGCCGAGCCCATCCAAGATATCAATTTTTGTTATCACATAAGCACAGCTTTCTAGTCGTTTTAACAATTATGCAAAAATATAATTAAGTGTGTAATACACTCTATTACTATTATGGCGTGACTTTATTCGTCCTCTGATCAAAGCTGTTTCATGTAATGATGAAATGCCTGAAATATTTAGTTGTAAATCTTGACTTACCTACTTCTACAGTAAAAGTACCGTTCGGCCAACTGTGTTCCCCATAATAATAAGAGCGAGCCTGTTTAAGTTGTTATATTCCTAATCTAAATAACACTGAATCTGGCATGTCCTTTGATATACATACACTAGATTAGCAATTACCGCGCCAAGGCGTTGCCACTGGGATCAAGGCCACAGCCTCAATCGTAGCTAATGTCAGTTCAGTGCTCTGTGTGACGCCAACTGAAGTTAGCCGAGTGAAAATTACCGCCAAAATGGGAAAATTATTTAGCTCAATGGATATAACGGTATTTGAGCATTTATCTGGACGAAACTGGCTCGGCGTCTATTAAGCTGATGCCCAATCACATGGTCATTAGCTCTTTCCAGTATAGTTTGGGCATCAGGACGGTCAGCCGTCAGTCAAAACGGGATGGAAATGGTTTAAAATGGCTCCTGCAATTTTGAAATCATCCATTAGATTAATTTCTAGACCATAACTATAGTGAAAATTTAAATAAATTTAAATAAATAAATAAATAACTATAGTGAAATATTTATTGACGGTCAACACTGGTCAACACTTTGTCATATTTGACAGATGAATAGAATCCAACTGTCAAATATGACATTGTCAAAGTGTGTGGCAGGTTTAATTTGGGCTGCCATCAATAAATAAAATATATGTACTAACAGTAAATAGTTTATAATTTTTCTCTTAAATGGAGGGGTTTAAAAATATAATTTCAGTGGTTCCAAGTTCCATATTTTTGTCGCTTTTATTTGGATGTAGTTTGGTTCTGGTTAGATTTTTCTCGGAATAAGAAACCAACGTCCATACAAAAAGCGGACATCTCCTTTACGGTTTTCCAATTTTTTCCTTTAATTGTGCTACATGACATTGCTTCTTGTCAAATTTCATGATTCTATGTCAACGGGAACCCTATAGGTTTTGATTCCCTTGCGAGTGTCAAAAAGGGTACTTCTCTTCTTAGTCTGTGGTTTCAACATATGCGGTATAAACGGAACATAAACGCCCGTATCTTTTGATTGCGTTGACTTAGAAGTTTGATTTTTTCTTTGCTTCAAGGGATTGCAGCCCTGAGTATTTGCTATTAATTTCAACTTGATAACTCCACACTTGGGCGCCGGGAGTGGGGTGCAAGAGCGTGTACTTGCACCGCCCTGGCATAAACCACTTGACGATGTCTCGAAAGATCAAGTAGGCACTTTGACTAGGGTCCCAATGCCCACTTGATTTGTAGGCCCTAGTGTTTCAACCCCAAACGGCTCGAACATATTACTCTCATTAAGGTTCGAATATTTTCGCCGTTTGAGATTTGAAGCTGAAGCTATAGAGTTATAGAAATGCAGAATCTCTGGATTTCTACCATCTGTCACATTTCCGTCAATTTGGTGACATCTAAAAGTTCGAACCGAGATCACAGACGAGATCGACGAGATGATTGAAATCAATCGAAAAAAATTATGTTGAAAATCAACAAATTGTATATAAATCAATTAATCAATACTTATTTTATTCTGCGTTAAATATACTTTTACTTAATTTATAAACAGATACAAGTTGCTGTTGTCCGTGATGCGTTGTTGTTAGTGTTGTGTTGGTGTTGTTGTGATGTGTTCTACTTGTTGCGGCACTGGCAACTTGTGCTGTCGTTGTTGTTAGTGTTGTGTTGGTGTTGTTGTGATGTGTTCTCCTTGTTGCGGCACTGGCCCCTTGTGCTGTCGTTGCCTACGTTGCCTCTGTTGCATCTGGATTTGTGTACATTTGCTTAAAATGTGTGGAATTGAAGATGCATGCTCTATGGACGCCGACTAAACGCATAAAAACAATGATGAACGTAAAACAATACCTATCCCAATTCCACATCTTGATGGGATTTAGGAATAGATACCTATTCCATTTTTTTTTTGGGACAGAAATTATGATGGTTTTTGTGACAATTTATTTATGTGAATATTGTGAACGTTTTAAAGGAATAAATGTTTTGGGTAGCTGGATGGGTGTTTCTTTGATATTCTTTTATCATTAATTTCATTTCATTATCCATTTATTTCAGGCATCAAGGCCCTTATAAAACACATACAATAACAAAACCACAAACAATACAAACACATATAAAACACATACATGAAGAATATAACTTAAAAATACTATAAATATATGATAGATTAATATTTTCGCCGTTTGAGATTTGAAGCTGAAGCTATAGAGTTATAGAAATGCAGAATCTCTGGATTTCTACCATCTGTCACATTCAAAGACTACAATATGATGTGGTCACATTTCCGTCAATTTGGTGACATCATCACGGACAAGATCGACGAGATGATTGAAATCAATCGAAAAAAATTCTGTTGAAAATCAACAAATTGTATATAAATCAATTAATCAATACTTATTTTATTCTGCGTTAGACAGTGATTAAATATACTTTTACTTAATTTATAAACAGATACAAGTTGCTGTTGTCCGTGATGCGTTGTTGTTAGTGTTGTGTTGGTGTTGTTGTGATGTGTTCTCCTTGTTGCGGCACTGGCAACTTGTGCTGTCGTTGTTGTTAGTGTTGTGTTGGTGTTGTTGTGATGTGTTCTCCTTGTTGCGGCACGTGCTGTCGTTGCCTACGTTGCCTCTGTTGCATCTGGATTTGTGTACATTTGCTTAAAATGTGTGGAATTGAAGATGCATGCTCTATGGACGACGACTAAACGCATAAAAACAATGATGAACGTAAAACAATACCTATCCCAATTCCACATCTTGATGGGATTTAGGAATAGATACCTATTCCATTTTTTTTTGGGACAGAAATTATGATGGTTTTTGTGACAATTTATTTAAGTGAATATTGTGAACGTTTTAAAGGAATAAATGTTTTGGGTAGCTGGATGGGTGTTTCTTTGATATTCTTTTATCATTAATTTCATTTCATTATCCATTTATTTCAGGCATCAAGGCCCTTACAATAATAAAAACACAAACAATACAAACACATATAAAACACATACATAAAGAATATAACTTAAAAATACTATAAATTTATAGTATTTTTAAGTTATATTCTTCATGTATGTGTTTTATATGTGTTTGTATTGTTTTTTTTTTTAGTGTAATTATAATGTATCATGTATTTATACATGATACATTATAATTACACTAAAAAAAAAACTAACAAACTAAAGCACAAGAAATGTCTGCGTCGTGTTTCGCTAATCCTGATAGGTACTTACCTAACCCGACAGACGGTAACCTTTCCAAATTTCAACAGTTCATACAAAAATCCCATAGTAAAAAGGCCGTTCGTTCCCGAATTTGAGCTAGTTTCTAAAGATTATTCTTGAATTTCTACTTTCGTTGGTTTTGTTGTGAAGTTGGTCAGAAATAACTTTTGTACCTACCGTAATTAAAGCATTATTTAAAGTCGAGCAGTGAGCACCCTACGCTCTATATCTGCTTGCACTTATTACAAACAAGCACTTCGCCCGCGACTCCGTTCGCATACCTATACAAAGTGTTTTAATTTCTCCTACAAATTTCAACACCCATTCTATCTATAGAAAAGGTATTTTTTTTTATTACTAACTAAATTATTTATTCAGGTAAGTACCTAAGTATTTGTGCCAAGTTCCAAGTTACTAAATCAAAGGAATGAGATTTTTCATATACAGCGATACCGCTGTAGAAGTTGAAAAGAAGGAATACCCTTCTTTTCAACTTTGAAACATTTAAAATGGCTCGAAAAGATGCTCTGCTGCTACACCCACATAATCAGCCTATAATGTTCCCACTGCTGGGACACAGGCCTCCTCTCTTCGAGAGGAAGTAGGCTATAATCTAGCACGCGGGCCCAGTGCGTGTAGGCAGATGACAATGTCTTCGAATTTTTGCTTTTAGGACATGCCGGTTTCCTCATGATGTTTTCCTTCACCGTTTTGAGAGCAGTAGGTAGTGATGAAATAATTTACACAGTCTCAGGCTGCCTGTCCACCGGAGCGGAGAAACGGAGAAATATAACCAATAGGAAAATTGGACAGAAGAGGAGCGGAGATTTTGTGCAATCCTATTGGTTAATATTTCTCGGTTTCTCCGCTCCGCTGCCTCGCTCCGTTCCGTTGGACAGGCAGCCTTAAGCGCCTGTCTGGGTTCGAACCTCCGACCTACAACTCGTAAGTGGCGGTCATTTCTACTGGACCACCACTGCTCAACTAAATTGAAACCAACCATACCAACAACAGGGTATACCCCCGTTTGCCCGAATTTTATTTGCAATAATATCGTTTGCCATACCTAATAGTCAACAGCCATAATATTATATGACATAATATTCATTTGCCCTACTCTTATTTGCTATAATAGTCACGTGCTAGAAGCTTTGTTTCCCATAAAATCACTTGCCATAACATCATTTGTCATAATCATTGTAAGCCCAAATTATCACGTGCCGTAATTATCACATGCCATAATTATCATATGCCATAATTATCATATGCCATAACATCATTTGCCATAGACATTGGGGGTGTAACGGTTGTTATATTAGGAGAAACTGGATGCAATCGGGACTTTAAGGCACCCCGACTCGAATAGGTTAGGTTAGAAGGGGATGGCGGGGTCGTTTGAGCGAGCGAATAGACCCCGCCATACCCTTCGTCGTTATTTTTTTATAAACCACCCAGAAGTAGGAGCCCCGCGTAGCGGGGCTCCGTCGACCAAGCCCACCCTCGACCATGCATAGAATATTTTAAATAATTTTCTAATCATTATTATGGCATTTAAATATTATGTCTAACAATCATTATGGTATTTAAATATTATGTCTAATAATTATTATGGCATTTAAAAATATGTAAAACAATACGTATGGCACTCGTATCTTATGGCATCTAAGTTTCGGGCAATTAAAAGTATGTCATATGTGTTTTAGGGCAAACAAAACATTCAGGCAAATGAAATTCGGGTAAATGAAATTCGGGAATATGATGATTATGGTAGGTATATAATCTTCGGGCAAACAATACCAAACCCAACAACAGTATCTATAATTATTTTGCAAGCGAGGGCTGGTAAATGGAGCAAAGAGTGCAACGACAAATGCTCACGCGTATCAAAGATTTTTAAACATCCTTTAGCACAATCAGCCTATACTGTTCCCACTTCTGGGACACAGGCATCCTCTCTGTGATGAGTGGGCCTTAAAACACCACGCGGGCCCAGTGCGGGTTAGTGGATGTCACATGTCTCCGATTTTTTTGGTTCTAGGATACACACAAAAACACTTGCAAAGGAAAAATAAAGCAATTTATGGATTGATCAGATTAATCATCACTAACACAGCAATGACCTTTCCAACATAATATATGCACAGTCACACTCAATCCCGATCAGATAAAACAAATACGCTATGCCGGTGAAGCAGAAGATACATCTTAGACTACCACAGAAGTTGCAGCAGCACATCCATATCTTCCCATAGGTCTGAAGGGTCATCATCTGGTTGAGTATGGGTATTTGGAGGACCCTGGTAGTTGAACACAGAGGGCTGGTTGGATGAGTATTGAATCATTGCTTTGTATTACGTAATATGATCACAATTTTAATGGCACAGTGGGTTATATAAACCTCACTGCAACGATCTAAATCTTGCTTTACGGGCTCTCATTTGGTATTTGGGTAGCCAATAAGTTGATCGAGTTCTTTGTTACTATTATTTAATTTGTTATTTTGTAATCATAATGTTTAGAGGTATTTATTGAATGAACGTCAAAAGACTTGACAACTGGTTTGTTTGACACATAGGTTTCAAAGAAGCACAAGTAATCAAAAAGAGGATTTATATATAAATAACGAATTAAAAACCTTAAAAGAAGTTAAACCCCTTCTTACTGGGATTTAGGTATAGATAGCTGTCTAAAACTGAATTCCGATTCATATTGACCAGCCTATAATGTTCCCACTGCTGGGACACAGGCGTCGTCTCTGTGAGAGGGAGTGGGCCGGAATCCATCACGCGGGCCCGGTGCGGGTTGGTAGATGTCACATGTCTTAAAATTTTTGGTTCTAGGACATGCCGGTTTCCTCAAGATGTTTTTTCGTTCACCATTTTGAGAGCAGTGGTGTTGAAATAATTAAAAAAAATAATTGTTTGTATGACATGTTTGGGAGCTAAATTGCAAACTCAGGATAAAGATGTTGTGCCAATATGAAAGAAGAAGGTGTTAGAATCCCAACACTAAATGTTACAAAATAACTAGATAATACGAACATCACTAGCGTGCACTCTCGGTAGCCATTTTATATGAATGTCTCGTTCACTTTCCTCACTGGTCAGGCCACGATATGTCGAATAATTGCTCATGCCTACTTGATTGATTTGATGGTGATTGGTAAGATTGTATCTCCTTATTTAGAAGAGCATGTTATCCTTTTATGATTCTGTCAAAGTGGCCTTTTTAGGCCCCCGGTTATTTTCCTTACCTACAAGTATCTGCATCCATTAACAAACAACCCCACAGAAGGTCGTCTAGACGTCTGATCGTAGATTTAGTAACACTTATTTACCGACTGTTTGCAAAGACCCTGTCAGGTGCAAACCTTCAGAGTTACCGGCAGTAAGAGGAAAAATAAAAATTCAAAGCAACATTATAATTCGTACTTCAACAATTGTGCTAAGCAATTAACACAATGCCAATTGTTTAACTCTTCCCTAATGGGAGTTAAAATCTTTAATAAGGAAAGTCGTTATAATGAGAACTGTGGTGACGATTGTTATAGTTTTGTTAGGGTGTATACGGATTGACAGATTGAATTAAATATATTATGTTTTGTCGCAACACACAGCCACTACAAAACGTAACAGTGATTCCGTAGACAGAGTAATCTATAGACTCATGTTATCCGTGTCACCGAAATCAATCGGTATAACAAATACTGGTATTCAGCTGAATCCAGTTAGACTGGAAGCCTATGGACTGTTGGGGTCGCCCCCCCAACATAGTTGGGAAAAGGCACACAGATGCACAGAATAACTAATAATTATATCCGTTATAATTATCTGAAAAAATCTAAAATCTGATTTTTACGAACTCTGGTATCAAGTATGTTGGTATGAACTTAAAAACTTTTAATTAAACTTAAACTTAAACTTTTATTTAAAATTTCAATTAAACCATGTACAGGCACTTTTGAATTGTCAAAATTAAATAGTCTGTCAGTTAGTCAGAAAGGACAATGCTCATGGATGTATGGAATCCCGTGCCATGCTGCATCTTTGTTAAGTCAAACTTTGTTTTTTATAGATTACACTTAACATATTAACTCCTACAAAAGCTCTTTTGTAAACAAAACCCGGGTTTCAGAGATTTTCAAAAAAATCTGAATAACCTAAAAACTAGGAACTTTATTTTGTTTGACTCTAACTAACGGCCATTATTGCTCTAAAAAACAGCCTAAGTATTCAATTCTAGATATTTTTTTAATTAATGTAGAATGGCCAAGTATAATTTTTTACATGTTTTTTTGTAAGACATCATAGCACATTTAATATTCAAGGTCATATCATATCATTTGAAACAGAACGTCATGTAAGGGGAATATAAGAATATCAACACTTTTTACTTTAAATTAAATTCCCTGTTAAAAAATTAAATCAACGACGCGTAATGTCGTAAAAAATTATGAAAATAATTACTACAATATTTTGATCTTGATGCATGAGACTTTTTGGTACGACTTTTGGTCATTCTCTTTTGAAGCTAGTTGCCCATTCCAAAACGTAGATCTCTATGGAGAAGAACGGGCAAGAAACTATAGGTATAGACACTCTTTTAAATAAAGATAGGTATTACAAAATCCTGGGTACATTATTCTTGTTGCTTCCATATCATAAGTGAGAACAATGTAAAAAAAACACTAATGAAGAAACAATTCAAAATATAAGATTAACAATGACCAGTCTCAACCGACGGCGCCCGTTCACGAACATGACGCGTGGATCAGCACCATCCAGCTCAACTATTTTGTAGGGAACCGAATGATCCAACACACGCGCCACCATCTGCATCGGTGAGACATTTAAGTGAGCATGACACATCAACTGCCATGCTCTTTCAAGTCAACATCAAAAATCATATTAAAAGGATCCATGGTTCTTACATATGCAAAATTTAAAATGTATTATTTATGTTCGTCAGTAGTAACAAAACCAGTACAGTCACGAGCATAAGTATGTATACACTTGGCTGTATTCAAAGACGATTTTCTCCTTCAGTTTTGAATGAAATTTTATGTTATTACAGACAAAGTATTTTCGAACCCATAGGTTTGTGTAAAGTGTCGTATTTCAACGTTGCATTCGTTATTTCACGAAAAAATCGCAATTAAAAGTTGCCAAGTGTTGACATATTAGTGTTCGTGACTGTACAATCTGACCTCGTATTCTATTAAAACTCTGTACTACACTAGGTAAAGGTGTGTTACCACAGACATGCAGCCGTCTGTACCTTTTTTGCTTTTTAATTAACAACAACATAACAACTAGCTACTTAGTTATGATTTTTTGTGGTTTATTGCGTCAAGTATTTTTATTGATATCTTTTTTGGTTGTAAATATTAGAATTATAAGTTTTTTTCCGATTTTAGAGAGATAAATGTCAAATTGTACAAACATAATTGATAACTACACGAAGCGAATGGTGATTATTTGATAACCAGTTTGGGTAGGACTTGAAGTTTCGAGGAAGTATGAATATTATATTTTTTCTGATTATTTTTTACAGTAACTACATTAAAACAGATAGGTACAGTCAATAGCAAAAGTAGATGATCAAAATCAGAAATTCAATACTAATTAACGGAGTTCGCGTCAGAACTGTATGGCAGAGCTGTTGCTGTTGTTGTTGTAGTTGTTGAGCTGTGTGCAGAGACTGTGTGGCTGTGTGGCAGAGTTCTGCGCGAACTCCGTTCATTAGTATTGAATTTCTGATTTTGATCATCTACTTTTGCTGTTGACTGTACGCACGACGACATATCAAGCTATACATTTCCCATTTTAGCTCACCTCGTATTGTAGGTACAGGTTTTTCGTACATTGAGAAGTTATACACAACACTACGGTCCACCGGAGAGGTCTTCCTGTGCAGGTATGCCTGCGCAGGTGAACCGGAGCGTGTGTGAGAATAGACCTGTGCAGTTTTTTGAACCTGCGCAGGCGACCGGCCCAAAATCGAAAATCAATTCTTTCGAGTGACACCGTACGGTGTACCTGTAAAAGAACTGAAGACCGCTTGCTTCGGTACACCGGAACGTCCCCATACACGCTACCGACGTGTGTTTGACCTGCGGAGGCAAAGATGCACAGGTAACTTCTCCGGTAGACCGTAGCGTGTATGGCTTACATTACGTCCATTATATAACTGGCTGTCGTGTCCTCTCGAATCAATCTATCTATTTAGCGTATCACGTAGTTACAACCTGTGAACAAAGGTATACTTAGTAATTGAGTAGTTTGTGGATCTTTGTTGGATAATACTTATAATACTTACACATACATGTTGTTTACCTATATTTATTTATTGTAAACGCCATAATCAGCCTATAATGTTCCCACTGCTGGGACACAGGTCTCCTCTCGGTGAGAGGGAGTGGGCCGTAATCCACCACGCGGGCCCAGTGCGGGTTGGTAGATGTCACATGTCTTCGAATTTTTTGGTTCTAGGACATGCCGGTTTCCTCACGATGTTTACCTTCACCGTTTAGAGAGCAGTGGTGATGAAATAATTTACACAAAGTTAAGCGCCTGTCTGGGTTCGAACTTACGACCTACAACTCGTAAGTCGCGGCCGTTACCACTTGGCCACCACTGCTCTGCACTGCACAAATGTGCTTGGTAAGATATAACTTAGAACCATTCAATTGTAAACATTTAATTTAAATTGTATTATTTTATTCGCACCTACGCCACTATAATATTATTCATTTACACATTATACTGCATATAACTTTATAAATCTATATATATAAAATGGTAAACTGACTGACTGACTGATTGTTGATATATCAACGCACAGTCTAAACCGCTGCTCCTAGAGACATGAAATTTGGAGGGTGTGTTCTTTGTGAAGAGTAGGTATCCACTAAGAAAGGGTTTTTCGAAATTCCACCCCTAAGAGGGTGAAATTTCACGCGGACGAAGTCGCGGGCAGAAGCTAGTATAATATAAGAATCAAGTAATCAAAACACAATACTAATACGCTTACGAACAAGAACGTTTCCCAATGCAAAACTTACTGTAGAATACATAGGTAATTAAAGTGTCGGGTATACCTACTTACAAAACTTCACTCTGCACCACAAGACCAATTTATCTCGTCTTCTCAACGTCCGTGTGTCACAGGGATCCAGCAGAATATCAGCGTCAGGTACATTTGCCTGACACATGCTGAGCTGGACTCCCATTTGGTGCAACCTTGAGACGCACACCGCACTGTGTATGTTTCGTTTATTATTAATTTTATTTTAAGTACCTATTCGTTATAGTGTCATTTTTATTTCGATATGTGTTTTTCATTTTGTTTTTATATCGGCACCTTGTTTTTTTATATTATAATCATGTGGGTAATTTGGTTATCATCTAATATTGTACCTACTTTTGCGTGTTGTGCTGTCTTTTTGTGTGCGACAAATAAATGGTTTATCTATCTATCTTGTACTGGTTATGATGTGTAGCCGTGCGTACCTATCCAAATATTATTAGATATAACAACTAAGTAGCTCGGTAAATTTTTATGAAAATTTGCATAACACAAGGGAACTGCTCACTACGAGCTATAACTAAATCAACACAACTCACTCCTATGTTCTATGTTATTGGTTTGGTTTCCGCACTTAGTCCTTCAGTTGACCATTGTGCGTGGGCCATGGCGGCCGTCGGTGGTTATTCCAACCAGCCCACCTCCGTCCAGAAGCTATTAAGTCTCCTGGTCTGTTGAGAACATCTGTGTACGATCTGGGTGTCCCGAGGGTTTCTGTATTTATCTGGGTGACGCCTGTGCACTCAAAGAGCACAATGGTGCTCAACGGTTTCATCAACCTCCATGCAAGCCCTGCACAGAGGACTGTCCGTTATGCCGAATGTGTCAACTCACCCCTTTCAATCAGTCGCAAATCGCAACACAAAATCAGTTTAGTCGCAAATCCGTGCAATTCTTTAGGTACGTCTTGTAGCGTTCAAAGTGAAATCATAATTGCTGACGATAATTTCCTTTCCTTGGTCGTGAACGATCTAATTACAGTGGCATTGGACTCTTTGTGGTTGTGATCAAAGGGTAAAGGGGTAGAAGGGTAATCCGAGGTCAAATCGAAGATTTTTTGACGCATCATCGTCATTAGTAACTTGGGAAAAATTCAAATTAATAGTTTCTTCGATTCCTTTAATTTAAAGGCCTTATCAGAGACACGCTCTGTGTAACAATGACTTTTTGCTCCCTAATTGCGTAACATACTCTCAATCACAATCCGAAATAATTTGAAGGAAATTGCTAATCCATTGCTTCATATGTTTGAAAAATTTGTCTGCTCGACAACGTAAACAACGCAATGAATATCGTTGAACTGTCAAAATGAAAGCCATTGCTACTGATAGTGTGTGCGCAATTATTCAGCAGATCAGACTATGTACGGTCAACAAATGAGATAAGTATGCAGGATCGTCGGATATAGTTGAAGTTTAGTAGGATGGGAGTTTAGGATGTTCTCGAATAAAATTTTGTTTTCATTCAGCTCATTTATCAAATTAAATTTCAGTTGACAACATCCATCGGTTTCTTACTAAACTTCAACTGTATCCGACGATCCTGCATACTTACCTATCTCTTTTGTTGACTGTACCATTTGGTGGAATGTCCCAAATGTCCGTTCACCAACGACGGTTCTGACACCATAACTAACGTAGAATCCCAGATGAATGAAAATATGAAGAAGATTGCATATACATACATATTTGCTAAATGTACAGAGACGCCAGCAAATCAAGCTACCCGAAACTGGCAAATTTTCCCAATCAACTTTGAACCTTATGCTTTAGTGATAAAGTTGAAAATCTATTAAAGAATATTGACAGATTGTAGTAGCTTGATGTGCTGGCGTCTGTACATACATAACATCACGCCTACTTTCCCTGAAGGGTAGGGCAGAGGTGTACCTATAGTACACCCACATTTCGCCCGTTATGTTTAAGTCCCATGTAACAGGGGGCGAGCTTATTTTTTTATTTTATTTTTTTTTAAGCAAGGCACACCACCTATATATTTACAAGGGTAGTAACAATAGGTAATCACGAATCTTTAATTCTGTGTAAATACATCACTTATAGGCATGCACAACATTCACATTAAAAGGTTAACAATAATTCATTAAAATATTAAACTATTAGAATATTAGCAAAACATAAAATTTTTACATAATTATTATGATTAGATTACAAAATAAAGTAAAAAGTAATACATTTAGTCACATTGCACTGAAACAATACAACCATACAAAATCATAATAAATTACTTGCACATAAGGTAAGAAAACTGCCACAAACCGGCCACAAATTCAGACGATACAAAATATACATACTACACATATTAATTATCAAGCAAGAACCTTTAATATTAAACATACGATGTCAGTACTTGGCTAGACAATAGTGACGCTGAGTTTTTCTCACAAAACATTCTATTAGCTGACTGGTATAAAAACGACGACCATTGCGTAATTGCTAAATCGTGCGTTTGTCCACCGCACCCGTCACCCGGACGTCACCGAGAACGAAATGACATGATAATATTGTTAATCTTAGTTTCTCCCGTCTCGAGGGATGGATAGATGGGAGGGAAAACGATCGCCATCACCTGGACATCACGTTTAGTTCGACTAATCTTGATTCGCTGACATACCGGTGACGGCTGCGGTGGACTTAGCGTTTTAACGTACGTGTCGTATTAATGTTTTACAATCTATAAGACCCATTATTTTACTCCATTGAGTAGGTAAAAGAATGGGTCATAAAGATTGTAAAACATTTCACTTTGATTAAAGATATCTATACTAATAATAAAGCTGAAGAGTTTCTTTGAACGCCATAATCTCTAAAACTACCAATCATCATCATCATCATTTCAGCCAAAAGACGTCCACTACTGGACATAGGCCTCCCCTAAGCACTTCCACTTCGACCGGTTCTGTGCTTCTCGCATCCAACGGGTTCCTGCGGCCTTCACAAGATCGTCGGTCCACCTTGTGGGAGGCCTTCCAACGCTACGTCTTTCGGTACGTGGTCGCCACTCCAGAACCTTTCGGCCCCATCGGCCATCTGTTCTGCGAGCAATGTGCCCTGCCCACTGCCACTTAAGTTTAGCAATTCTGCAAAACTACCAATAGGATTGAAAAATTATTTTTGCATTTCCTTTGCTCAATTCTTCAGGAAGGCTTCAGGCTATTTAACACCACGCTACGACCCTAACTAGGACCGAAAAAGAGTCGCAAAGAGCGCCAAGGAAAAACGAAGTAATAGCGCAGTTAGGCGATGCGATGACACGGGGTGGGTCAGGGGAACTAGGAATTTCACGCGGACGAAGTCGCGGGGCAGGAGCTAGTTACATGACTCAAACTCAAACCATTTATTTCAATGAAACCTTCTACAGGCCCTTTTGAATTGTCAAAACATTCAATTGTCGGTCAGTTAGTCAGAAAGTTGAAGCTAGTTGCCCGTTCCAAAACGTAGATCTCTATGGAGAATAACGGGCAGGAAACTCCATGGACACTCTTTTAAATCAAAATTTTACGAAATCCTGGGTACATTATTCTTGTTGCTTCTGTGAGAACAATGTAAAAAAACTGGCCAAGTGCGAGTCGGACCTGCACACGAAGGGTTCCGTACCACAAGGCAAAAACATCGAAAAAAACACGTTTGTTGTAAGGGGGGGGGCCCCTTAAATATTTATTTTATTTTGTTTTTAGTATTTGTTGTTATAGCGGCAACAGAAATACATAATTTGTGAAAATTTCAACTGTCTAGCTATCGCGGTTCTTGAGATACAGCCTGGTGACAGACAGACGGACGGACAGACAGCGAAGTCTTAGTAATAGGGTCCCGTTTTTACGCTTTGGATACGGAACCCTAAAAGAAGAAACAATTCAAAATATAATATTAAAAATAAGCCTTGGCAGTTAAGAGATGGCATGGCACCTTCTGAATGTTTGTAATTAATTAGGAACTGTAAGGGTTGGCTTAATGTCAAGTTAGTCAGAACTTTGGTTAAGTTTTGCCTTTGTGAGAGTGACAGGACGTTTGTTACCCGCTGTTCACGTTGACCCTTCAGCTTTTCACTTCACTTTTACGTGTCACTAGCTGCGCCCCGCGGTTTCACCCGCGTAAGTTTCGATCTGCAAGAGGTGCAGATACAAGAGGGGCAATTCTCGTAATTTTAAGGCCGTTCTCGTCTGATCCCATATTCGCAGTCTTATGGGGTTCAGAGTTCGGTAACTGGGTCTGGTAAAGAGGAACCTCAACATAATACCGTTTCCATTACTGGAGCACAGGTCTTCTCTTTCTGTAAGGCTCGGCGCCCACTGTCGGCATCGGCAAGGCTGAGGATTTTTATGCGACGAATAAAAATGTAACTTAATAGTATGACAATAAAATTTTTATTTCAATGACACGGTATGTCGGATACCCTATCTTTATTTTTGCACCTACGATGATTATTATCATTGAAATTTCAATTTTATCGTCATACAATTAAGTTACATTTTTATTCGTCGCATAAAAATCCTCAGCCGCAGCCGTGCCGATGCCGATAAAGGGCGCCGGGGCCTAAGAGGGAGCGGGTTATCCACCACGCGGGCCTAGTACGGGTTGGTGGATGTCACATCTCTTCGAATTTTTGGTTCTAGAACATGCCGGTTTCCTCACGATGTTTTCCTTCACCGTTTTGAGGCTCCTGAGACATCGATAAAAATAATAAGTACATTTCATCTACAAATGACGTGTAAAGGTGCTAGTAAGAATTATCACGTATCTGTGAAAATTTGTTCATTCTTAAATCCTTTTTATTAGGAAACTAACGAAATGAAATGAAATTTGTTTCTGTTTTTTAATGACGTGTTATTAAATTAGTATTTTTAAATATACATATGAGGGGCTTGTGGCTGAGTTATAACAGCTGCACGGGTCGATTGATCAGGTTAAGCTACGCTTGTTGCACACAATGATCACCCATCCACGGACCAACCGGTCCGCGGATGGGTGACCATTTTTAGATACTTACCGATACCCCTCCGTGCCTCGTTGGTACCGGCTGTCATTCGTCGATCTTTGACAGTCGTTACGGGTAGTCAGAAGCCCGAAAGTCTGACAACCAGTCTTACCAAGGTGTATCGTATTACCCAGTAACTGGGTTGTGGAGGTCAGATAGGCAGTCGCTCCATGTAAAATACTGGTATTCAGCTGCATCCTGTTAGACTGGAAGGCGACCCTAACTTAGTTAGGAAAAGGCTAGGCAGATGATATGATATCAGTTCGGTTGATTTGACTGACTGTGATAACATCTTGTTGTTGTTGCATCAAATCTAAACTTTAAACATCGCATCGCATACCAGGAGCGTGCGCTATGTCAATAAAAACATTTTGATTCGATGCCGTCTTTAAAGTGTTATTGGTAAAACATTAACAACCTCTTCAGAGGTCATTGTAGGTACTCATAATTATGAACAACTTTTACCATCGGACCAATCCTGAAATCGCGAAAAACAAAATCAGCTGTTCCCTAAATTTTACACGCGAATATAAATGTAGGGAACCGTTGATTTTTTTTTCGCGATTTCAAGTTTGTTCCCATAGTAAAAGTTGTTCATAATGATGAGTACAATGACCTCTTAAGTGGTTTTGGGTTAATTCATTAACACCTTGATTAAAGATCTTTCATATTCTAAAAAAGTTTTCCTGAAATTGGTACTTATACATTGTAAATAGCTAGTTTTTCGCTAAACAGTCTTTGTAAGGCTCGATACTTAACGTCAAAAAATGTTTGTGCAACTAATTCACATACATTAGTCAAGTTTACCTTACCTTGTGAGTACCAGTTTACTTACAAAATAAACTTGAAACTACGTCAAGATCCTGAGATAAATTGGCGTTTACGTTATTGTATTTCTTCGTTCTGTGGCCTTAGTGTGAGTTTTTCGACTCACGTTAATGATAATTTCCCCCCCCCCCCCCCCCCCCAAAAAAACTGACCAAGTGTGAGTCGGTCTCACACACGAAGGGTTCCGTACCACAAGGCAAAAACACCGAAAAAAAACACGTTTGTTGTATGGGAGCCCCCCTTAAATATTTATTTTATTTGGTTTTTAGTATTTGTTGTTATAGCGGCAGTAGAACTTTGTGAAAATTTCAACTGTCTAGCTATCGCGGTTCTTGAGATACAGCCTGGTGACAGACAGACGGACAGTGGAGTCTTAGTAATAGGGTCCGTTTTTACCCTTTGGGTACGGAACCCTAAAAAGGACAAACAGACCATAAGTCTCTTATAATCAAACGCATGATTACTTTAAAACTGCTGAAGTTGGGTCGTAAAGTACCCCATGGTTCTATTATCCCCTCTGGCGAAGAGGGGGTTGATAAAAATGTGCAGAAAAAACATTAGTGTCACATTTGGGGAATTTTATGGAAGAAACTACGCGTCTGAAATGGTTTGCAGTATTCCTTTGATTTTAGGATTCGAATGTGCTGAAGATTTGGCTCGCTGAGATATTTTTAAACGACGAAAAAAAACGGAGGAGGTTCTCAAGTCGACGCGTATATTATAAATTTTTTATGTATGACCACGCATAACTTTTAATGTTAGAATTATTCGAAAGAACATATTCAAATTGAATCTTAGACGACTTGAATAAATTGCAACCAAAAAAAAAAACTTACAAGAGAGAAACATTTAACAAAGTTGATGACTAAACAGCTCGTTAATAAACGTGTTTAAAAAAAAAAAACCATAGGGGGTTTTGTGTTGTTGGGGTGTTACTGGGTTTTTCGACAACATTGATTGAAAACATCGTCACACAAAAAAAAATCGTCTATGAATTCTCGCAAAACTGCTTCTAAAAAATGCCTGAATGCAAAGAGCATACCTAGTTTTCATTCGCTCTCTTTTGCAATATTGCTCTGCTAACCTTTTGTAGGTACCTAAACACTAAAGCTAGGACGTTGAATTTTGATCAAAAACCATTGCACAATGGAAATTAAACGGCAAGGCACATGGACATAAGACATGGACATAAGAATGTTTAATAATAACAACATAATAGAATAATGCACACCTTATAGATATGTTACAGAGATACTATTATAACAACTTTAAGAACTTTTTCTACATTTATCAAACAATAAACGTATTTGAATTTGAATTTAAATCGACCTTCACAACTCAGGTAAGACTGGCTGTCAGACTTCGGCGACGTAACGACTGTCAAAGATCTACGAAAGACAGCCAGGACCAACGGCTTAACGTACTTTCCGAGGCACGGAGGGGTCTCGATATGTAATGGATGGTCACCCATCCACGAATCGACCGCGGCAAACGTAGCTTCATCTTTGATCGACCCGTGCGGGTGAATATTTAACCACGAGCCTCAAAACCGGTTGCCAGTTGGAAGATTTATGGTAGCAATATCAAAGTGTTGTATGCATCAGCGAACTTTTAATTTTAGAGTTAAATAGACCACTTAGTAATTTATTTACATAATTAATTGTTATTACTTGACAAGTTAGAGATTAAGTTTTTAATTAAGTAAAATAAACTTTTGCTTTTGTTTAAAGGTCGACATTGTTTTTTGTTTTATTAGTTTATTAAGTGGCCAATTGACTAACCGGATTTTCTCGAATAGTTTTTCTACCTATAAGGCCCGGTTTTTCAATCGTCAGATAAGTTTTATATGACGAATAAATATTGCGGTTTGACAGCTTTTGTTTAGGAAATATGTCAAACCTCCATAATTTATTTTTCAGATAAAAGTGTTGACTATTGAAAAAATCTGCCTTAAGACTTTAGGTATAAGTTTTAGGTTAAAAAAATAGGTAGGTAACAATATGGAAAGACACAATAAACATTGTAAATAAACCATAGGTACATTTTCAAGTCACAAAGAAAAATATTTGCAGAGTTCAATCTGTTAAGATTGAGTTACGTCATTACGGAGTGTGTTTGTGTTAAAACTTTTTAACAAAAAAAAAAACCGACTTCCAAAAAAAACACTACAAAGTGAAAAATAACTTTTATTTCGGAAGTCGGTGTCTTTGGATCTGTATTTTAGTTTTTTGCCACCGACTTCCGAAATAAAAGTTATTTTTCACTTTGTAGTGTTTTTTTTGGAAGTCGGTTTTTTTTTTTTGTTAAAAAGTTTTTATTTCTCGCTTTTTAGTGTCTGTTTATAATGTATCTAAGTTACAATAGCCTAATGTCAACTTGCTCATCGCCTTTTACAAAATATTGCTTTTCCCGATGCAGAGACGTTAATTGTTGAGGAGTTCTCCTGGTATTCCACCATCAGCTCCATTTCACCATTCGCATTGTGACGAGCATAACTTGCTTAGCAACCATATTAAAGTAAGTAATCGAATCGCAAACCGGGAAATACTTATTATTGAGTAGTTCCGGTGGCCATCTGTGGTCTTCATCATTAGTTCCACTTCACCAAATGATGCTTTCCGAGAGCAAATGCACGAGTTACTACAAAAAATACCCAAATCGCTATAGGTGTGCCTATAATACTTGAAGAGTTCCTTCGATTTCTCCAGGATCCCATCATCAGATCCTGACCTGATGACAATGGGACCACCTGGAAAGTATACCCTTTCAAACAAAAAAATAATTTTTGAAATCGGTCGAGCCGTCTCCGAGTAATCGGGGAACATACATAAAAAAAAAAAATAAAAAAAAAAAAAAAAAAAAAAAAAAAGGTTCCGACGAATTGAGAACCTCCTCCTTTTTGAAGTCGGTTAAAAAAGGATTAATTTTAGCATAAAAGTTAAGGATTATTTTACCTCATTGCTGTTGGTAAATTTTTAGTTTTTGTATTATTTCAATTGTATTTTGTTAAACGTGCACCAATGTTTGACCATTCCCGCGCCGATTCAACTGGAGGATTTTCTGACATAAATTATTTAAAGATTGAACTTAAAAAAAACATATTTAAAATTCTGAAAAATAATCCTAATGAATCAAAAATGTAAAAAATAGTGAGTGAATAATTCAAATCAATTGATTAGTTAAAATCGAAGGTGATAATTGGAATGTCGTTAATTAAATTGGAGATGGAATTTTGACAGGTTTAAAATACATTGTCCAATAAAACGAAGCCAGTTATTTCTTATTGTTTATCTGCAAATTAGTGAAATTTTCCATAACTATAAGAACTGGAAATCAATTTTATTTTAATGAAAACTAAAATAATATTTATTGTTCTTGTCCAAGTATAAAAGTATAATCATTATTTCAAGTTTATTATTAACTCAGAGAATTTGGATAAATAAAATAAAATAAGTAAGTTTATTCGTATACGATTATTATTTCTGATAACTTTAGTCGGGGTTGTATGAATCACTATGGAAGCTTGTTTTCGGACACTTCTACGCCATGCGTATTCACACTAAGTGACGTTTATAGATCTTGGCTTTAGCATTCATACTTAGCGTACCTAATTTAGCTATAAACTTATTTTTTACCACTCCAGTGACTTGCAAGCTTTATCAATGCTTTTTTTTTACTAACGATATAACAAAAAATCCTTATTATTACCGTTCGTTCACCTTCAGGGGTAAATAACTCGCTGGCTGCCATACCTACTGGTGACGACGTAAATATTGAATGGAATGAATGTAAAATTTTATATTAGTTTGGAAGTCTGGACTTTTATTGGAGACCAATCTATCGAAAGGTTGGGAATAGATTCGTATAAAAAACGGTTGTAAAAAGTGTGTTCCAGACTTTGCTCGGTTTATAAGATAGGTAGATGAAATCTCAGTAACTATGGATTCGATAAAGTTTTTTGTTGTGCCAATTGCCAGGTATCTATTTAATTAATTGTTACGTAAAAATTTTATGAATGTATTTATTGATTATTATAATATGAACTTTTATAGCTAAAATATACCTTTATCAATTCGGAGTGTATTAATTTTTTTTTTCATCATCATCATCAACCCTATATGGTATGAAAGGGCAACAGCAGAAATAAAATGAATAATACGGCTCGCATTGTGAGGAGGTTCCTTGGACCCTGCTCCTGACACCGGTGGATCACAATTTTTCAAATATTTTTGAATGGTTTTTAAGTAAATACACTTGTATGTATAGTCACGAGCACTAATATGTCAACACTTGGCAACTTTTATAGCGATTTTTTCACGAAATAACGAATGAAAAGTTGAAATACGACACTTTACATAAACCTATGGGTTCTAGGGTCGGCTTCCAGCACCAGCACCAGTATACATGGAGTGACTGCCTATCTGACCTCCACATCCCAGTTACTGCGTAACACGATACCCCTTGGTAAGACTGGTTGTCAGACTTTTGGGCTCCAGACTACCCGTAACGCCTGTCAAAAATGTACGAATGACAGTCGGGACCAACGGCTTTACGTGGTGTATGTTTGTACATACACCACGTAAACTTGGTAGGTACTTACCTAAAATCCGCAAAACTGCAGAATTGTATTTCAAAACACATTCTTTGAACCGTTGTATTTAAATTTCTTAATACGTAGGTATATCACGTTTTTATTGCAATACTTCGTCAGTCATCAGTTTTGCTGAGTCACAGTCCTCAGTTATGTTCTAATGGACGTGTAAAAATGAAAGTTTTGATGTTTCTAACCTTCGGGTTTTGCCTTAAGTCTGTCGGTTATAATTTGGTTAACCTAATTTGTATTAACGATTGATATAAAGTGGCAATATAATACCAGACGTATGCGGCTCGCGATCCTACATTTTGAAGAGTTATACGAACATATATATTATATGTAGGGAACAGCTGATTTTTATTCGCGATTTCGGGTTTGGACCCATTGTGTGCGCTATTACCGGGACATATCACAATAATATTATAAAGGCGAAAGTTTGTGTGTGTGTGGGGGTGTGTTTATATGTTTGTTACTTCTTCACGCTCAAACGGCTGGACCAATTTTGATAAAATTTTGTATGGAGGTAATCATTTGGCCCCGTATTAAAAGTTGTTCATAATGATGAGTAGGTACAATGACCTCTTAAGAGGTTGTTAATGTTTTACCAATAACCCTGTATAATGATTTAGACTCTGCGATATAAATTTTGAACAGTAATAAATAAAAAAGAAAAGAATGACAAATCAATTATGAACAGACTACTTTTCTTAATGTGCATTAATTCAGTTACACTTTGCCAATTTGATCATTATTTTGATGGTATCTTTGGCCTATCTAAATGTGACCTTACCATCTTCGCCTATATAGGGTGACTGGTAATTAATGACCGATACTTAAACAAGTGATTTTACTCATCATTATGAACAACTTTTACTATGGGACCAAACCTGAAATCGCGAAAAAAAATCAGCTGTTCCCTAACTCGTCAAAATGTAGAGAAGAGCTGTTTTTTTTTTCACGATTTCAGGTTTGGTCCCATAGTAAAAGTTGTTCATAATGATGAGTAAAATCACGTGTTTAAGTATCGGTCACTAATTACCAGTCACCCTATATAATTTTCTTCTGGCTATCTTTACTTCAAATACGAGTCACCCATAAATTCCATGGGGTTACAAACCCATTCAAACAACACAATTAGTTTTAAGGGGAAACCTCCTTTTGTGCTCATGATTTACATCCCTTACGGTTCAGGTAGACAGTTACCGTTATATCTTTAATTACAATCAATTTTGATACCTACTTTTAGTTAAGAACAATGGAACAGTTGTCAGCCATTTTGCATTTGGGCGAGTTCGAAGTTTGAATGGTTTGATGAGTAATGGCGGTCACGGTCAACAAGTTGTTCACCAAGTTGTTTCCTAAGGGTCTAAACAGACGGACTGCATTTGAACTGCATGCGAACTGCAACTTCGCAGTTTGGATGCAGTTGACATAATTAAGTTTCGAAGCAGTTAACTACATCCAAACTGCGATGTTGCAGTCCGTCTGTAGAAAGCCTAAGAGCTCTTACTCACCACGTTTTTTTTTCTGTAACGCGCTGCAAACGCGATGTTATCGCAACCAATTTACCTTTTCACACGTTCATAAAATTGTAGTATGCAGACGACGACTTTTTCGCGTGCTGTCGACGCGCTACTAGCGCGGAGTTACATCGATACAGTCGCGCTGGGCCGCTGCACGCTGGCGCAGCGTCTGTTTAGCTGCAAATTCACACGTACATAGCGCACGGGTCGAGTTTCTTTACTCCGCTTCTAATACTACCTTTACGTCGAATTTAATAATATCACACACAGGTGAAAAGTTTTTACAGAAGGCGTTGTAGTTAGTTTTAAATTTAAATCGAATCTATCTTCTTCTTCTTAATACATATTATAAACGCGAAAGTTTCTGCGGATCGATGGATGAATGGTTTTTTCATGCAAAAACTACTGAACGCATTTGGATAAAATTTGGCACACAGATAGCTTATAACAAGGATTAATGCATAGTAGGTACCTATATTTTTTATTCCGATATTACAACGGGATCAAAACTTATGTGGGTGAAACCTCGGGGCGCTGCTTAGTGTATTTATATAATTATTACTTACCTAATTTCTACTTCTAATGTTTCTTTTTTAAATTTTAGGTAAAGGAGCTTAAGGCTGTTTATGAAGCACACAGAAAGTAATGTAAGTACTTCTACTTGTTTATTTTTAAATTCAAAGCTATTATAGTTATTGGAGCTCTGTTGAAGCATACGTTTCATAGAACGTAATGGATAATTAAGTTTTAAGGGGCCGGCGGCGTAGCATGCGTAGTTCATACAAACGTAATTCCAAAATAATTTATAAATCAAACATACAACATACACATCAAAAGTGTCTAGGGATCAACATATATTTTTGTAATAACTTTTCTCCTGATTGATATTAATTAAAATTTTCTTTAAGGATTCATCAAATAAAGTGTTTTCGTTTGTCACAGTAACGATAAACCAAGTCACCTTTGCATTAATAAAGAAATTTGCCATTTTCCTAATAAAGGGATTTTTGACATTTGAACCACTAACACAAAAGTTCGAAAAAAAGACTGAAATAACAGTTTTCTTTAAAATTTTATTGGGTAACTTAAACAATTAATAATCCGTGTTTCTACCGCGAACACTAACAACACAAGAACATCGGTTTGGCATACTCAAAATGAGTTCATCCAAATCACGCTGTGGAATGGCCGCCCATGTTCGTTGCAACAACAAAAAAAGGTCTTCTTGCGACTGGATACCCTCCATATTCGGCAGAGCTCTTCTCTGTAGCATATCCCATGCATGCTCAATCGGGTTCAAGTCTGGCGACTGAGCAGGCCAGGGCAGGACATTGATGTTAGCTGCGGCGAGAGTCTGTCTTACAACTCTTGCGGTGTGCGGTCGTGCATTATCATGCATTAACTGAAATAAGGGACCGATTTGCACTTGTAGAGGAACGATGACGTCTGATACAATCGTCTCAGCATAAATTTGAGCGTTGAGGTTGCCTCTGATCCAAATCAACTCAGTTCTTCCGCCGATCCAAATACCCGCCCATACCATGATGGTTCCACCACTATAAGGATGGACTTCCTGGCAGGATTTTAATCGCTGTTGGCGTCCAGGGGTTCTGCAGTGTCGTATACGTCTTGTATCCGGTCTCATACCAAAACGAGACTCATCAGAAAAGCACACGAAACGCCATTGTTCTTCTGCCCAATTTCTGTGTTCAAGAGCCCATTGATATCGAATCCTACGATTGTGCATTGCTATAGGTGGTACCCGTAGCGGTCTTCGGGAATGAAGGTTCACTTCATGCAAGCGGTTTCTGACTGTTTGGTCGCTAATTAAGTTCCCTGAAGAGTGATGAAGCCTCACGGCTAACATCATGGCGGTTATTGTTGGAGCTCTTCGAGTTAAGATTTGAATGTATCGGTCTTGTCTCCGTGTGGTGCAGCGATACCGTCCTCCATGGCGCTCAGCCACGGTACCAGTGCTTCGGTAACGTGTCCAAAGTCGACTGATAACACTCTGACTTGTATTCAGAGCTAAAGCCACAGTACGTTGCCGGGAACCAGCTTCTATCATTCCCACGGCTCTGAGCATTTCTTCCCTGCTTAAATGACGTCGCCGCTCCATAATAACGTTGGTTTTAATCAGTAGTAGGGAAACAGTAGCACTAATAATGTCTTCAATGCGTTGTATGTTTTTATAGGGAAAATATTGACAGCTGATTTTCATCTTTTACTCGAATTTGATTCACAGTTCCTGATTCAAATTATGAAATGCACCAAAAAGGATCCATATAAATTTATAAAATCATAAATTTATTACAAAGCCACATCTCAATCTCAAGAAATCCGCATAAAAATGCTTGATCCCTAGACACTTTTGATGTGTGTATTATTAAGGCAGTGTGTATTTATTCCAATAGGATTACAGAATATCTAGGTTTCCAAATATATATTTTGAAAGGACTCTGATATAAAGACGAGATATGAGGAATTTCAAATTTCTATAGAAAACTTATTTTTCTCATAACCACTAAAGTGTACGCTGCCATAAACTAACGCAAAAAGTTTCCTAACATAGTTTTTAAGTCATTGTTACTAATACTAAATGGTTGTAAATATTTCTAGTCCGAAATAAGAATAATAATAATATTATTATTATATTAAACTACTTTAAACCATTATTAGGTAAGAATCAGGCAATAACTTACCTAAACCAAATAATAAACAGTAAAATTAAATTACCTAACATTATTACCATAATATCTCGTTTGAACCAATCCTTGACAGATCTATGAATGGTCGGTGACCTTAATTCGGTTAACTAAGTATCGATTCAACACATCAGGGCCAATGTTAGGGAAAATACACAGAATTTTGACCAACGTTGGTGGAATTGATATAGATTGGGTTAATGGGACGGTTTAAGTAGAGCAAGTCTACCTTGTTTTGTGAGGCATAGTTACAGTAGAAGTTTATTGTAAACTCTTTATAAATAAATAAATATCGAACGCAGAAAGCGATAAGGCCGCCCATTGTATGTTTTGTAGTATCAAATGTATTTTTTGTTATGTATTTTCTGGTAAAAGTAAACTAGTTGCGAGCTCAAACTCACTGGTGTTCATGGCCAAAAAGCACGCTGTCTTACCTGGCTTCGTGTCTGACAGAGCTAGTATCAGTGATGAGAAGTTAGACGCTAGTCTAAAGTAACAACGTCTAGTTCTCACGCACAGAAACACCGTTCCGAACTGATCAGTGCGTAAAAAAAAACGAAAAGTGCTTCGGGAAATCGAGTTTTATGAAAAAACCACTGCATAAATTAATTACAAATAAAGTTTATTTAACTCTTCGATAACTGAGATTTGTTGGTACCGACTTGGTTTGGAAGATTTTACAGTTCTTTTATTACTTACTAGCTTCTGCCCGCGACTTGCTCCGCGTGAAATTTCACCCTAACCCCATTCACTCCCTTAGGGGTTGAATTTCGAAAAATCCTTCCTTATCCTTATCCTTCCTTGTCTACATTATAAAGGGAACCTCTGTGCAAAATTTCAGCTCTCTAGGTCCAAGGGTTTGGGCTGGGCGTTGATGAGTCAGTCAATCAGTCAGTCAGGACTTTTCTTTTTATATATATAGATTTACACCCAAAGTTACGTTAAAAATAGCAAGAAAAACGATTTTTTGTTGGCTCATAACTTTTTAATGGCTTTTTATTACTATTCTGTTTCCGTACAGACAAAACTAATAATAAGTCAAAACGATATCATGTTTAACTTTGGATGCTCAATGTCAAACAGTGGAGTAATTTGTATGGAGAAAATATCGACTAGTGGCACCTTAAATGAAGCATTTCCAGTTTTAGCTGACCTCGCAATGTATAGGTTTTTGGTAAAATGAGAAGTCAGCTATTTTTGAAAATGTAAATAAAAAAACTAAGATATTGCTGGGTTATAAGTATTTAACGGGTAGCAATTTAATCTAAACTAATATTATAAAGAGTTAAAGTTTGTATGTAGGGGGTAATCTTTGGAACTACCTGTAGGATTTGAAAAAATCTTTTTGTATTTGATAGCCCAATTCTTGAAGAAGGCTAAAGGCTATTTAACATCACGCTATGACCCTTAGGAGCCAAGCAAAAAGAAAGAAGTCAGAAAGAGCGCTAAGCAAAAACGAAAGTCGGGGGAACAAGAAATTTCACGCGGACGAAGTCGCGGGCAGAATCTAGTTAGAAATATGGACGTGGACGAGTCTTAGTACCTAAGGCGTAAGTAGTATTGCAATTTGAAAACCAAACCAAAGTACCTATGCTTGAAATATCCACAAGCAAAAACTCATATTTTTTTTACTAGCAAAGTTTAAAAGTAATACTGAATAAGTACCTAACTATATTTAGAAGCTCATTTATGTTATAACCTCAAAAAAAAACATACCGCATTACGCAAAAAATATCTTAATGTTTATGTCAATCATTTGTTTTTATACAAATTACAAATATTACCAAACAATTGAATTGTTTACTTTAAAAATATCGCATAACCAATGACATAACGATACAAAAAATTTAATATAATGTCTTGGAACGAGTTCCGTTGGCCCAAACCTTGGCCCCAATGTGTGCCGAACATTGGCCGGTTACGTTGCCCCGAAGTGTACAATTATGTTGTAACTTATCACGTTAAGTATTAGTACATTCTTGATATTTGTGGGTGAGCAATGGAACTTGGTTTAAAAGATTTATTTATGTCCATTATTTTTAGGGTTCCGTAGGTACCCAAAGGGTGCCAATGGAACCCTAAGCCCCTGCTGTCCCTCCGTACGTCCATCTGTCAGTCATCGGGCTGTATCTCATGAAATTTTGGCCAGTGTGTATTTCTATTGCCGCTATAACAACAAATAATTAAAATAAAATAAAGGTAAAAATTAAAGGGGGTCTCCATACAAGAAACGTTTATGTTTTTCATATTATTGTCATAGTGACAATAGAAATACACACTGAAAATGTCAACGGTCTACCTGTTATGGTTCTTGAGATACAGCCCACTGACAGACAGACGGACGAACGGACCGACAGCAGAGGCTTGGTAATAGTTGGTACGGTCCCTATGGGTACGGAACTCTAAAAATCACTGGCAAGATAAGCTGACTCACAAAAAACCTGCATAGTCACGTCATGACACTGAAGAACGCTAATAGCTGAACTGTTAGACTTTTTTCAGCTTGGGTTTTGAACCTGCAACCTACCTCAAAGTTAGAACGACAAAAATAAACTTAGCCAAACTCATTACCGTTTTTTCAAGTTCCCCGAACCACAAGTTGTAGGTACAGTCGCCAGCACATCAAGCTACCCGAAACTGTCAAATTTTCCCAATTTATTTTGAACCTTATGGTTTAGCAATAATGTTGAAAATCTATTAAAGAAATTTGACCGATTGTAGTAGCTTGATAAGCTGGCGGCGTCTGTACAACGGTTTGCGAAACATTGTATTTGGGGTTTTTCCTTATTAAATTGCTACATTGCTGGTTCGTGAAGGAAATCATTTCAACGTGTTCTTGTAATTATATCTTAGAGTCCATCTTTTATTAAGTAGATTTAATTAAAGTCTTGCAATGTAATGACACTGAAACGTGGTCGCTCACAATGGGCCTTATAAGAAGGCTAAAAGTCACCCAAAGGGCAATGGAGAGGGCTATGCTTGGAGTTTCCTTGCGTGATCGAATCAGGAATGAGGAGATCCGCAGGAGAACCAAGGTAACCGACATAGCCCGAAGAATTGTCAAACTTAAGTGGCAGTGGGCAGGGCACATTGCTCGCAGAACAGATGGCCGATGGGGCCGAAAGGTTCTGGAGTGGCGACCGCGTACCGGAAGACGTAGCGTTGGAAGGCGTCTCACAAGGTGGACCGACGACCTTGTGAAGGCCGCAGGAACCCGTTGGATGCGAGAAGCACAGAACCGGTCGAAGTGGAAATGCTTGGGGGAGGCCTATGTCCGGCAGTGGACGTCTTTCGGCTGAATGTAATGAACGTAGTACAATATATTCTGCTATTTATATGCATTTTAAAATGTCTGAAATATGGGCCTATTATCGTCAATTCCGGATTAGCCCCTAAGCAAATGAAGCAATTGCTTAGATCTATTCCGGTCTGATCCCCTGAACGGGCTTGTTCGAACATTGTTCGAAACTTACGGACCCTACTCCCGTTTAATCAACTTTGTGGGACGGTAAAGCCACATCGGGATAAAAGGGGCAGCTGTCACATCGTGGTGTCATTCATTCTTAGGTCGGGCCCCAAACTAAACTTATATCCGTAGATACGGAGTTGGAATCGCCTGTAATTACGGAATTCGTGCTTAGGAAGCAAACCTCCAGAAGTGCTATTCTGTAAAAATCTCACCGTGAAAACTTAGGTGAAGTGAGCGTGGAGTGAGCTGTCAATAGTGTCAATTCCTACCAAAAACAAAGTCACTTCCCCTAAGTTTTCACGGTGAGATTTGTACAGAATCGGACGATTCTGTACAAATCTCACCGTGAAAACTTAAGTGAAGTGAGCTGTCAAGTGTCAAATTCGAAGCTCACTTCACCTAAGTTCTTACGGTGAGAAGAATACATAGGCGTTCCTTGTAGCCTAACTGAGTGTTGAATAATGCTCAACCTAAACCAACGAAGAAATGAACATGACATTCCATGAATCAATGGGAGTGTTTACGACATACGGCATTTCATACAAACTTTCAAGCCCTTGTTTTTCGAAATTAATGAACCCATTTTAATGAAACTTCATACGCATAAGCAGGATACAAAGGTCTAAAAAGATACTTAAGAACATTTCCGAAATATCTTATTTAAAAAAAGATAACTGAAAATCTTCTGTGGTAAAATCGGTCTAATTTAGCTGTAACACTATTTTTCGAAAATGTTCTTAAGTAACTTTTAGACCTTTTGTATCCTGCTTATGCGTATGAAGTTTAATTAAAATCAGTTCATTCATTTCGAAAAACAAGGGCTTGAAAGTTTGTATGAAATGCCGTACGTCGTAAACGCTCATAAATGGATCAAATAGTTTGCAAAAGTGGCGTAATGATCTATGTAGTTAGGTACTTTCTATACCTCTTTACCAATTCTTCCCATTAGCAGGATATCCGCAATCTGGCATCTAGCTGCATCCGGTTAGATTGGAAGCTGACCCCGACATTGTTGGGAAAAGGCCAGACAGACGATGATCTGCAATACTTCGTAACAAAAAACAAAACAATCATAATCATCACACTTCTTCGTAATAATTGTGTAACAGCTCAATGTGGACATGCCCCGAATAGCAGCTGTGAAGCAAGTCGGTCAGCGCTAGTGATGTAGCGAGTAGACTAGTAGTCGAATGATTCGGTTGCGATTATTATTCGATTTTTACTGATTAGGGGAATCGTGTGTTAAGGGTGTGCTATTTTTGGAGATGTGTAGCGTTTGGTGCTTTTTTGCTAAATTAACTCCGATGCGAGTTTAATTAATTTTAAATGACCATTTATCCAAATCCGTACAGCCGTTTTAGCGTGAAAGCGTAATAGACAAATATATATACAAAAAATATTTTTTTCTCTCTCTTTATTGTATGAATATTGATAAACATACAACGTAAAACAGCGCTTCAATTTGCTTAGATTAATCTATCAATAAAATTGACAGTATAGATTAATATGTCTCTGGTTATGATGACTCTGCTAAGGCCCGGCGCCCGCTATCGGCATCGGCACGGCTCAGGATTTTTATGCGACGAATAATAAATTGTATGACAATAAAATTTAAATTTCAATGACACGGTATGTCGGATACCCTATCTTTATTTTTGCACCTACGATGATTATTATCATTGAAATTTCAATTTTATCGTCATACAATTAAGTTACATTTATATTTGTCGCATAAAAATCCTGAGCCGTGCCGATGCCGATAGTGGGCGCCGGGCCTTAGAGTTACGTTTTTACAAAGAAACATTTGAAGGTGGACAAGTCGGTCAGCGGCGAGTATAGCCTACTCGACTAAATTGGACACGATTTTTATTCGATTTTTTACTGATTATTTCATAGATGTTGACGTTTCTTTTTGCTTTGCGTTAGGAAAATATTAAAATAATGAGTCAATCATTGTCGGTTTAAATTGATAGGATTTCTGCTCATTATAAATGAGATGCTCCGAATGGCAGCGGTGTAGCAAGTCGGTCAGCGCTAGTGATGTAGCGAGCAGGCGAGTATTCGACTGATCCGGTTGCGATTTTTACTATTAGTAGTAGTTAGTATTTAGTAAAACCTCAACTACTCACGCGTTTCCCTGTGAGTAGTTGAGGTTTTACTAAATTTGGAGTTAAGTGTAGCCATGTGGTGCTTTATTTGGTAAATGTTACTAGCATGCAGTTATAATTTAGGTAGTTTTTTACCGACTTCAAAAAAAAGGAGGTTATCAATTCGATACGTATGTATGTAATATTATTGGAATTGCATTATATTCACATATGACAATCTACTAAGGCTTCCAAACAAATATACAAAATTTCATAGACGTATGTATGTATGTATGTATGTATGTTTGTCCACGCATTTCTCAGCAACTATTAATCGGATCGTGACCATTTTTTTTGTATTAGCTTACATTTACTTCAACTTAGGGAACAGTGTAAGTTTCATCAAAATCGGTTCAGTAATTTTCAAGATATGGACTAATACGTGTAAGTGTGACGGCCTGGCGTATTGATACGAGCTACGGGTGTAGTGTCAAAGGGAAAACATCTCAAAACATTGGTCAAATTCTAGTGCAAAAACTAAAAATTACGAAATAAAAAGTAATTTAAAAAAATTAAACCGACTTCAAAAAGAAATCAACTCAAAATTATGAAATAACTTTAATTTCGGAAGTCGGTGGCAAAAAACTAAAATACAGATCCCAAGACACCGACTTCCGAAATTAAAGTTATTTCATAATTTTGAGTTGATTTCTTTTTGAAGTCGGTTTAATTTTTTTAAATTACTTTTTTTTATTCTACAGTTAATGTTTCGCAAAATATCTGCAGTGTTATGTTTTTGGATGAGGAAACTTTTTGTGAGTTTTTTAATGAACAGACAGAATGTGCTAAAGAAGAGGTATAATTCACTGTATTTCAAAGATATTTTTATGAAGTTGGTGGCGTTCTTAGTTTGTACCTACCACCATGGGAAGGCGTGAGTTTTGCATGTATGTATTTTTATTTAGGTTCACCTTTCCACGTTCGATGCGTTGATTGAACAGTAAGAAATTTTACAGGGTCAAATTAAATTAGCTGGCGAAACTTCACAGACTTGATTGGTACCGATATCTAAATAATTAATTATGATAAAATAAAAAAGATTTTATGTGTTTTTTTGCGGGGCCAACGACCGCTGGTAATGTTTTTAATGGAACTATGAGTTGAGAACATCTGTGTTCTTTTGTTTCGTGTTGAGATATCAGGTATGTGAAATTTACGCAAAAAAAAAAAATTTTTTTTTTTTTATTTGCAATGTGCGTTTTGTTTGTGCAGACAGTATTTCTTTCTTTTCTTTCATCTCTCATATCGCCACCAATAATTATTAGAACAGCTCAGGCAGACTGGTGGCAAGATGGAGGAAGTGGGGCTGACTGCCGAAGGTCCATTGGACTTCATTTAGGTATCGCAACTCTCAGCAGCTTCTTCTAACAAGAGTATAAACGATATTTACCTAAATTGATGAAAATTGTTGTTGATAAATCGTAAACATTCCGCTGTGTATTTGGTTACTGCATAGTTTGTATAGCTGAATTAATAGTATGGATTGGATATTTTGTATTTGTAAACTTAATTGAACCACCCACGAGGGTGAACCATTTTCAAACTGTGTTTGAAGTTTATAGGTACAACTTAATTAAACCTATATCATGTTTGTGTTCTCCAAGGGGAGTGAACAGGGATCCAGCCAGTTCATTTTAAATTACATGTAAGTGTGTATATACGAGCGACACGCGTCGACGACAGAGGCAACTGCAGATGATGACGCGTCGACGGTATCCGTCGACTACAAATTACACGGCCGGCATGTTGTGGACCGCAGTCGCAGACAACCGTCGACGCCCACCATCGACGCGTCGAATGTTGCCGTCGACTACAAATTACACGGCTGGCATGTTGTCGACGGCAGTCGCAGACAACCGTCGACGCCCACCATGGACGCGTCGACGGTTGCCGTCGACTACAAATTACACGGCTGGCATGTAGTCGACGGCAGTCGCAGACAACAGTCGATGCCCACCATCGACGCGTCGACGGTTGCCGTCGACTACAAATTACACGGCTGGCATGTTGTCGACGGCAGTCGCAGACACCCGCGACGCCCACCATGGACGCGTCGACCGTTGCCGTCGACTACAAATTACACGGCTGGCATGTTGTCGACGGCTGCAGTTGCCTCTTTCGTCGACGTGTGTCACTCGTGCGTATGTGCACCATTACTTGGGAACCCAGTCTAAAAATCCGACTTTTCCGACCGGTCACATCACTAAATTCACATAATTTAAACTTGCATTCAAGTTGGACGTTATCAAAACTTGTGTGACACGATTTAGCCGTCTTTGCACGAGATATTATGACACATTCAAGAGCATTTATCACGACACGACATTTAAACAGAATGTGATAAATTAGAGGTGGGTTGGGGATAGAATAATTTGTCAAAATAATAATAATAATCCTGCAATAGTCCTACACGAACCGGGGGTTATCCTTGGGTGCACTTGCATAGTGCATACAGGGATAATCGTCGGTTGGTGCCTCATTTCATTGAAAATCTCTAATGGGCCTCTGCGAGTTGGCTTCAGCCCGTCGTACGCCTTCCAAAGGACCTCACCCCATGGTTCCGAGATATGTTAAAAAAAAAAAAAAAAAAAAAAAATAATAATAATATTCCACAACTATCACACAACGCCGTCTAGTCTCAAGCTAAGCAGAGCTTGTGTTATGAGTACTAGACAACTGATAAACATACTTATATATTTCTAAATACATACATATATAGATAAATTACACCCAGACACAGAACAAATGATCATGCTCATCACACAAACATTTGTCCTGGGTGGGAATCGAACCCACGACCTCCGGCATAGCAGTCATAGTCACTGACCACTAGACCAACAGGCCAGTCGAAAATACAATTCTGATGTTTGATTTACATTATTCTAATGACTTGAGAGTTCCCACTGCTGGGACACACGCCTCCTCTCTGTGAGAGGGAGTCGGCTGTAATCTACCACGCGGGCCCAGTACGGGTTGGTAGAAGTCACATGTTTTCGAATTTTTGGTTCTGGGACATGCCGGTCTCCTCACGATGTTTTCCTTCACCATTTTGAGAGCAGTGGTGATGAAATAATTTACATAAAGTAAAGCGCCTGTCAGGGTTCGAACCTACGACCTACACGCAACTCGCGGCCGTTACTATTGGGTCACCACTACTCACCATATAAATCAGCTACAAAATATAATTGTTATAAATTGAAATAATTAAAGCAATCGGTATGAAGCGGAAGTGTTGCGCAGGTGTACGAAATAGTTAATTTCCATTTAACATTTAGTTAAATTGTGATTTAGACACTGGAAGTAGGAAATTACTTACCTGATTTACTTACCTAATTGATTTTGTGGTTAATATTGATGCCATACCCAATTTGTTAATGTTATTTGTAATATGTTGCTCAAGCTATTTCACGATATAAAACAAAGGTAAATGAACTATCGTCGTTCATTGGGGGTATTCCTCGAAACGCACCAACTTTGAAACGCACCAAAAGTATTCCTCGAAAAAAAAGTAAATAAAAATAAAAATATTAGGTATAATTTTATTCCTCGAAATACATCAACAATGATAGAAGAGAAGAGGATGAAGGATTCGTAATAAATGATATCGATAGACGTTTCATTTGACGCATTTCAAAGTTGGTGCGTTTCGAGGAATACCCCGTTTTATTGACTTGGAGTGTATTAAATAACCTCCTCGAGTGGCGAAACTTAATTGTACCTAACTAGGCCTCATGTACCTTGGGCGGAAGCACAGCTACCTTTAGCATAATAAGCCTATAATGTTCCCACTGCTGGGACACAGTCGCCTGTCTGTGTTCGAACCCACGACCTACAACTCGTAAGTCTGAGCCTTTACTACCGGGCCACCCCTGCTTAGGTTTCGGGATGTAGATTGTACTTAGCTACAATAAAGAACATTATTTTGGTTAGGTAGGTATCTGACCCCTATTAAGTTTGTTTTTTCTAAGCTACAGTTTTCCTAGTAAACCCCATTGTCTTTTACATATTATCTCTACAGTCATAAAGACATCTAAGTCATCTGCCTGGCCTTTTGCCAACTGTGTTAAGGTCGGCTTCCAGTCTAACCGGATGCACCTGACAACCCAGTTATTAAGTAATACGATACCTCTTGGTAAAACTGGTTGTCAGACTTATAGGCTTCTGACGACCTTTAACGACTGTCAAAGATCCACGCATGATAACCGGGACCAACGGCAAGGCATGGTATGTAAAGATGGTCACCCATCCACGGACCAACCGCAGCGAGCGTAGCTTATCCTGATCGATCGAACCGTGCGGCTGTTCTTACTTTGAGACTAAGACATCTAAGTCATTGTCCAATAAATAATAAGTAGATTTATTATACCTACTTATTTTCATCCATATTATTGCATTGTTTACAATGATCACGTCGGCGTCGTCGTCATATTATACTCCGCCGACCTACAGTAAAGAAGGCTTATTAGTAGATTCGCACGAATTTACCCCCCCCCCAAAACGTCGAATTGTCACTTTTATTTAAAAGTGACAAAAAAATAAATAATATTATTTAATATTATTTTTTCTATAAGCGACTCGCACGAATTTAATAAAGTATAGATAAAAGGAAAAAAAAACGTGTATGGATGATTATAATAATGTTATATAAGCATTATAATAACTACTAACGATTGTAATTTATTTGAAATACTTTAATGGATTGAATTGAAAAGAACACTAGCTCACAGAAGTGCTTAGAGTTAAATATTATAAAACGTGTACTTACCTACTTTTTTCTTAACTTCATTGCATATGATTCAATATGTAGGTACCAATTGCTACATATTTCTGGAGTTATAAACTCGGGCACAAATAAATTAACTTCGTGCGAATCTCCTGTAGAAAAAATTATTTACAAGTGACGATTCACCCGATTCGGGCGAGTAAATTAGTTGCGAATCTATTAATAAGCCGGAAAGAACCTAGGTTATTACTATAAATCAATTGACTCATCGGCTGTGCGGAAGGAAGGAGTAGTTAATGTAATATTAACCTTCATCATAGGAGGAAAGAAGTGCTGGCGTTATCTTTCTTTTCTGGCTGTTTGACGGTCATCAACTTTCTTCGTGGTATTTAGAATGCGGAATCTTTTTGACAACTTTATTATGTCAATTATTTTAAACGGTTTTTTTCTACGGTTATACTTCCATATTAAAAAGGTCCGCTTATAGGTCATAGCACACGTATCAAAACGGAAAGGGATTGGCACCGTATCGCCCTTTGCCTCGCCGTCAAACAGGCTTCAACCTAACGTAAGCACGTAACCAAAGCGGATCAGAAGCTCCGTCGACTCGGCTAGGTCGACCGCTGGTTGATGGTGCAGCAGGCTGGCTGGAGGGGTTTGAGTTAGCGCGGGGACGACAATACTGAATACTGAACGGCTCGAGTTGATACAGTGCTGATCCCTTTCCGGTTTGATACGTGTGCCCTTTAGGCTGACGCCAATGGTCTCATGGTCTCTTAATAGGATTTAAATCGCTTTACCATATACTAGCAGCGCCCCGCGGTTTCACCCGAATATTTGTGTCAATCCCGTGGGATAAAAAGTATCCTATGTGTTATTCTGACGCTATATTACTGTAAATCAAAATTATCAGAATCCGTTCAGTAGTTTTTGCGTGAAAAAGTAACTAACTTCTATCCATCTTATCCATCCATACTCACAAACTTTACTATTAGTAGGATTTATTAACCGACTTCAAAAAGGAGGAGGATTACAAAAAATATTTTTTTAATGGATAGGGTATCCCTCAGGGATGGTCCCCTATAAATTTTATTAACTTTGATTGGGTAGGTAGTTTTTGATTTAGCTTCGATAATAATATTAATATGTAGGTACAGACTGGCAGCACATCAAGCTACTACAATCTGTCAAATTTCGTTATTGGATTTTCAACTTTATCGCAAAAGCAGAAGGTTTAAAGTTGATTGGAGAAATTTGACAGTTTCGGTTAGCTTGATGTGCTGGCGTCTGTACGTATTTAATCCACTTTCTGTATCTTGATGTTGTCACTGTTGTTTATATAGCGACTAGTGGTATACGATACGAATTGGTGTTGGGTAGGTACTCCTCCTTAGTCGTTCACTTTTGACAGAGTGGTCGTGGTTGATGACTCTGCATTTTCTTTGGCCAAAGTAGCCCTCACGATGCTCCTCCACTTATTCCGGTCTTCAGCGTCTCGGAAACTTTGGGCTATGGAGGTTTGTGTTGACGCTTTGATAAGGTCTGTCCAACGCGTAGGTGACCGACCGCGAGACCGCTTGCCCTGCACTTGTCCCTGGACAACGAGTCGCTCCATGGAGTGTTCGTTACGAACCGCGTGGCCGAAATATTGGATAATTCGTGTTTGCACAGTCGACGGTAATCTCTGCTTGACTTTTAGCACCTCCAGGATCGAAACATTGGTCCTAAACGCTGTCCAGGGAATCTGCAGCAGTCGCCGCCAGCACCAGTGGGTAGGTACAGTCAACAGCAAAAGTAGATGATCAAAATCAGAAATTCAATACTAATGAACGGATTTCGCGTCAGAACTGTGTGGCGTCGAAGTGATTCAAAAGTATGTGATTGTAAATTATACCAAACATTTACTACTAGTACAGCTGCCATATTGTATTCGTGATCAATTTTTACTCCTATTGAATTTCTGATTTTGATCATCTACTTTTGCTGTTGACTGTACCATTACGAAAAAGTGAAAAATAGAAAACTTAAAAAAAAACCGTCTTCAAACAAAAAAAGACAGTCGGTTGTTTTTTTTTTTGGAAAAAAGTTTTTATATGCTCTGTTTTCGTCAGTACTTATATTAAGTTTTACCCCTTTTTCTTCGGGGAAATGCAGGCTAGCTGCCTTAACCCTTTTTCGGATGCCAGCACATAACTCGGCAGGTACATATACAAGAATCAATCGTTTCCACGAGCATTGAACCCGAGATGTTACACAAGTAGGTACTATAATAATACTTACCAGAAAATAAACCAAAATTAAATAAACTATAAACCACATTCTGTTAGCAGGTGTATTTACCAGTGAATTTGGAAGCGCCATAACTTATAACACTAGTAGTTAATATAAGTAATGGTCTTTGTATGGGATTACCATTTGTTTGTCACGAAATGTGTCACTCGCTTCTTGGTAAAAAATATTACAATGTCATTGGGAAATTACTGTGAAATTCGCGGAAAGTAAGATGGGTCATGCCCTTTAGATCTACCTACTTATAAATGACTAACACCCAGTTTCTGGGCACAATGGGCCTTTTAAGAAGGCTAAAAGTCACCCAAAGGGCAATGGAGAGGGGTATGCTTGGAGTTTCCCTGCGTGATCGAATCAGGAATGAGGAGATCCGCAGGAGACCCAAGGTAACCGACATAGCCCGAAGAATTGCCAAACTTAAGTGGCAGTGGCCAGGGCACATTGCTCGCAGAACAGATGGTCGATGGGGCCGAAAGGTTCTGGAGTGGCGACCGCGTACCGGAAGATGCAGCGTTGGAAGGCCTCCCACAAGGTGGTCCGACGACCTTGTGAAGGCCGCAGGAACCCGTTGTATGCGAGAAGCGCAGAACCGGTCGAAGTGGTGCTTGGGGGAGGCCTATGTCTAGCAGTGGACGTCTTTTGAAATGATGATGATGATAATGACCCAGTTTCTGGAAAAATCAACACAAAAATGAGCTAACAAATTGTCAAACGTATCAACTGATTTAATTGGTTGAATTAATTCAATCAACTCAGCCTATCGCAGTCCACTGCTGGACATAGGCCTCTCCCAGGCTGCGCCACAACCCCCTGTCCTCCGCTTTCCGCATCCAGTCTACCCCAGCCACCTTTTTGAGGTCGTAGGTCCATCTAGCTGGGGGGCGTCCCACACTACTCTTGCCGATACGCGGTCTCCACTCCAGGACTCGTTTGCTCCACCGGCGACAAACATGGCCAGCCCACTGCCACTTCAGTTTGCTTAAACTGCCCCCTAACTGCGTAAAACACTATTACTCTCAATTTGAATAATTTTGAAGCATATTTCTAATCCATTGGTCCTTAAGTTGGAAAAATGTGTCCACTCAACATCGCAAATAACGCAATGAATGTTGTGGAACTGTCAAAATGAAACCCATTGCTAGTGATAGTGTGTTACCTACGCAATTACCCTGCTGGTCAGGTGGGAATCATACTTTACACTAAAATGATTGTTATAGTTTTATTTTCTGTTTGTTATTAATTTGTTGTCTTAGTACAGACACTTTAATCAAAGCAAGTTTGATGCTTATAATTCTCACCGTTTTTATGACAGAGCTTGTGTTGTGCTCTGTATAAAAAAGGAAAATTCCAACTGTTCCACCATTAAATTAGCTCATATTATTTTAATGTTTTGTTTATTATCACCTAAAATATTAAACCCTATATCCACTTCTCTATCAAGCCCCTTAGTAGGGGTTTTCCAATAATATTAATAGCATACATTTCCGCAAACACGCGAGGCTAGTGTACTCGTATTGTTGACATTATGATAATGAATGATGTCGAGGCGTCATACGCATGACTATTTGGTATAATAAGACAATGTGCATAATTTCTAGGAAGTGAAAGCTGTCAATTAATCAGTTAAGGGAAATGCCACATTGACGTAGGTACTGAAATGTAGAATATCAAAAGTACAAGGAAACTCTGACAACCATTTACTGGTTTACGATACCCCTTGGTAAGACACCAAGGGGTATCGTAAACCAGTAACTGGGTTGTGGAGGTCAGATAGGCAGTCGCTCCGTGTAAAATACTGGTATTCAGCTGCATCTGGTTAGTCTGGAAGCCGACCCCAACACTGGGAAAAGGCTAGGCAGATGATGATGATGACTGAAATGTAGAATATGTATTTTACGAGTAGGTATATGTGTATTTTTTGTGAATAACCGACTAGCTTCTGCCCGCGACTTCGTCCGCGTGTAATTTCTTGTTCCCCCGTCCACCCGTCGCTCCGCATCCGTCGCCTTCGATCAGCGTACTTTTTGTTTTTGGTCCATGTACTTATGTACTTGGGGGGGGGGGGGCGAGGGTTGCCATAATCGCCACGCTTAGCAGGCGGGTTGCCAGATCACAGTATGGTATGGTGGTGGAATGCATAGAGAACGCTGCTGCCCATTCTCCGGTACGACCCTTAGTCGCCTTTTACGACACCCACGGGAAGTATGGGGTGGTGCTATTCTTTAAGTCCGGCACCACACAGACTGAGGCCTATGTCCAGCAGTGGACGTCTTTCGGCTGAAATGATGGTCCATGTATATTAGCTGGCGAAACTTCACAGACACTAATGAGATGACGATAAAAAAAAAGGTCTTCTAAACTCATAATTTCAATTTAAGAACCACTGCACGGCGCTGGTCATCATCATCATTCACCATTTCAGCCAAAAGACGTCCACTGCTGGACATAGGCCACGGCGCTGGTAGTGACTTGAAAAGTATAAGTTTAGAAAATCTTTTTGTTTCATTTTATCGTCGATACCCATCGCGTCTGTGAAGTTTCTCCAGGTAATTTAATTTGACCATGTTTATTCTTGATTCATGTCTGTTTTAGAAGTGGCTTCACTTCTATTTTGCAACACGATCGAACACACGACTCCGGCTTGCCAATCCACATTTAAAACTTTTGGGTTTTATACAGCACTAGCTGACCAGGCAAACGTTGTTTTGCCATATAATTTTGCCATATTTCTAGCTGCCCGGTGCTACTTCGTTCGTGTGGGGTGTCCTACCCCTTACCCTACCCTACCCTACTCCTACCCTACTCCTACACTACTCCTACCCTACTCCTACCCTACTCCTACACTACTCCTACACTACTCCTACCCTACTCCTACCCTACTCCTACACTACTCCTACACTACTCCTACACTACTCCTACACTACTCCTACCCTACTCCTACCCTACTCCTACACTACTCCTACACTACTCCTACCCTACTCCTACCCTACTCCTACACTACTCCTACACTACTCCTACCCTACTCCTAATTTTCTTTGCTATAAACTTCACGGAGCCCGAGACCTTTCCAACGAATGCAAAACCGTGGAAATCGGTTCGTGCGTTCTGGAGTTATAGCGTCAGGAAGGAAAACCCGACTTATTTTTATATAGTAGAATAAAAACTGATTACTTACCCCTTCTTTACTTTTCTTTACAGGCTTATTATGACGAAACCCACATAATAATCTTGTTCTGCATGAGCCTTTCTTAATACCACGACCACCAAGGTCAACCGGTGGTCACACCACACGACGTCACCACGAACTGACCACCGAGTCAGGTGAATGGATGAAGCAACTACTGATCGCTTCACTAGTGACTTTAAACGGTCCTCAAAAGTCTGCAGCGCTTTATGGAAACGCTGAAATGGCCCTTACCCACTCACTGTACCTGGTGACCGAAAATGAGTTGTGTATAAGTGGCAAGGAGCCCCGCGGCGCGTCGAAAAAAAGTTTTCTGGGATATTTGAAACGGGGTCGCGCGGGGAGGCGGGTCATGTGAGTGGATATTCAGCGAATATCTTCAGAAAAGTATGGGGATGTGATACAGACCATCAAATTGAACACCTTTCTTCATGGTGCCCACATCGTAACCGCGAAAAATATATCAGCTGTCCCTTAAAAAACTTCTTTACGCTAAAACGGCTGAACAGATTTAGATGAAATTTGGTGCACGGGTAGAACATGACCTGGAGAAAGACATAAACTTCTTTTCATCCTAGATAGCAGACGAAGTCGCGGGCAACAGCTAGTTTATGATATGTATAGAAGTAACTTCGTTTGGCTCTTAATAAAATCATCATCTTCTTTTCGTTCAGTTTCCATTCCAGTCAGTTGCAGTTGAAGATCATTGTCAATATTAACATAGCTCTTATAAAATGATTAATATTATTATCTTATTGTACTGTTTGTTAATAACTTCCAACTTGTTTCCGCATGGATAGAGTCAAGGCTATGTAATACCTTCGTAATCAGTAGATTATTGAGCCATAGAGACGGATTTATACGGTAACATTAGCAGTTTCTGTGTTGTTATATTAACACTCGGTTCTACCCGCGACTTCGTTCGCGTCACACTTCTTGTTCCTGCCCGCGCCTAACTTAGTTTTCGCTTAGCGTTCCTTCTTACTTTTTTTAGTTTTGCTCGACTCCTAAGGGTTCTAGCGTGATGTTAAATATCCTTCCTCAAGAATTGGGCTATTAAATGCAAAAAGAATTGTTCTAATCCGACTTGCAGTTTCAGAGATTAGCGCATTCAAACAAACAAATTCTTCAGCTTTATTATTAGTATATATAGATATTATTATTAGTATATATAGATAAGAACCGAATATTAATACCAATATTTATATTTGTGATGTTAAAATTAAAGAGCTAATTTTATAATAATAATAATCATTTTATTATCAGGCTACTAAGGCCCATAGATAAAAAACTAATACATATTAAAAACCTTAAAACTATGAACTATACACGTAACATTGTCGGCGTCGTGTTTCGCTGCGTGGTGTCGCGTAACCGTCCACGGAAACGTCGATATACGACACCTTTCGGCCAAAAGTCCTGAGTGCAAATGCATGATTGCATGTGCTTATAAGATTATAATTATAGCTACGGGGATAGCTAGTTATCCATCTGGGATTCTTGTTGCCATGGTAACGTGCTTAATTTCATAACTCATCCACCTTGAAAATATTCAAGATGCAACCTCCTTTAAAATTACCTGACCACACAGCAGCTTAAAAGGAATTCCATACAACCTTCACAAAATAATTATCAAAACCAGTACTTACAAATGCTTAATTTACCTGCACATCTGACCAAATATGGTTGGAGAAGACCCGATCCGATAAATTGCATAATTATTAAACTATTATGTGACCATAGCCAATCGATGTCAAGGCAAAGGCCTGGCCTGACCATAAAGTTCAGTGTCATGTAATAATCTTCTTCCTTATAAGTTCAATAGCCATTTACTGGTTGAAATTAGTGAGTTATTATTGATTACACAAGGATATTTTATTTTTGTCACCGATACTTATTTATTACTTTTAAATACACATAGGGTAAATTTTTAACGCGGTCAAAATGTATGGAAAATCTATTTTTATTTAATAACCGACGATAGATTTCAACGCAGGGTTTCAGAATCATGTACTGAATTCATGGATACAGTCTGCGCACTGGTTAAAAATATATTCTGTATAAATTAAAATTTTAAGTAATTTTTGAATAAAAAAAAAAAAAAAGTAGCCTACCGGTATTGGGAACTGGGCTACCGGTAACCAGGGCTCCTGAGAGAGGAACCTACTAAATATACGCGCCGTGTCCTGAATGTAGCCCTTGATCCAGCTTCCTAACGAAAGCCTCCTCAGGCTATTATGCCATTGGCCGTCACGACTGTAAAAAATATAATATTCAAAGAAAACTTACACCCATAAAAATCAACCCGCCAAAGTTACTCGCGAAAACTTTAAAAGTTTACTGAAATTCTAAAGTAAGCCGCTTAAGCAAGCCGAAACTGAAAATGTTGAAGTTAGTTGAAACACTCGTTGAAAATGACAGTTAAATTGAGACTTCCGTTGAAGAAACTTAGTCCTTCGTTGACAAATCCCGTTCATGAAAATTTAAGTGAATTTCAGTTCTAGACTTATATCTATACAGGGTTATTTTAAATTGGCTCCGCAGACGCGGTAGGTATCGATATCTAAACACGATCAAAAAAATAATTTAAAAGTCACCAAAAATAAACAAAAGATTGACAAATTGTCACATTCTTGGATATATATATACTATAAAAACAACCAAAACAGTGAAAGACGTCATGACAATGTTATAAAAATACTACTTCTCGTTATAGAAAGACATTCCAACATTCTGCACAATGTTGTATGTTATTTTTACATCTCAATGTGCATGGAAATTACCGCTTGCAAAGGTCATTGCGTCGGAAAGACCGGCGCATACGCAGCACGTGATAAATTCACGCGAAGACGTAACATCGTATTACTCAGTGACTGGGTTGTGGAGGTCAGATAGGCAGTCGCTCCATGTAAAATACTTGTATTCAGCTACATCCGTTTAGACTGGAAGCCGACCCCAACATAGTTGGGGAAAAGACTAGGCAGATGATGACATATTTCCAAAATTTTATTGGAAAAACTTGTATTATTTCAAGATAATAATTTCATTTTAAACTGCTCTTTAAAACACCATTTTATCTATGTATTCTAATAAAATAATATACCACAGCTACGTGTAGGTAGATACAATAAAAAAAACAAAACTACTGTAACTTTTTGCTTGAACTAATGTAACCTGAGATTAGCTTTTTTTTTGGAAGGATCAAAGTTCAATAATGACTGGTTTTAGACCGGTCTGTAGATATGTGTATAGACGCGGTAATGGATAACATTGCAGTGGTACAGACGTCACATTATAGTGCGTCAGCGTGCCAACATCCAATTTAGAATTTTCCATTAATTAATGAAGCAGAAATTCATGGAGTGTAGGTTTTTTGTCTGACGCTATCAGATTTATTAGTGTAAGGGCTGATTTTTCAATCGACAGATAATTTTTATTCATGGAATAAAATTAACGTCTGACAGTTTTTGTATGGATACTGTCAAAACAGTCAAAATTATTCCTCAGATAAAATTATGGCGCTGGAAAAATCAGGCCTTAATTAATTAAATAACTCCAATCAAATTCAAGTATTAACTGAGCAAGTCTTTTTTGAAGACTATCATCATCTGCCTGCGGGCGATGGACCAGGGGCCCAAGTCTGCTATTTTTATAAATTCATCATTCCAACACGATCCCATTGTCATTTTGCTAAAAGTTCGTAATCTGCTAAATTCATAATGGTCGATCATTGATTCGGTCAATGGCACAGAACATATACGATACACGTAACGAATTAAAAGCAATGACTGCCAATGACGTTCTAATGGTAGGTTACTGATTAAAGGAACTGTCAAAATTTTAGCAGATTAACTCTTAAGTCAGTCATTCATTTGTCTTTATGTACGAGATTACCATTCTATGCCATTTCTTTCAATGGAGTGTCACAATGAAAAAAACACATTTTCCAATGGTAGACCATTGGAAAATCACAATGATGCCATTATATTAGTAGATTACCAATCTTGTCAAAATCAACAATTATGAAATCAATGATAGGCCATTCTGACACTATTGTAATAGCAGACTTGAGGCCCTGGAGGATACCTACATTTAGTATTACCTATTGGGTGGATACGGGTTGAAGAGGAGGGAGATATTTCCAACAATGTTAAGGCGGATACAGATATTGCGAGGCATGCGCTACGCACCGCCGCGCCGCGCACGTCTCGCGTCATATATAATATAACTATAGTTTGTTTGCTTGTCGTATGTGTATGAGTAATGTTTGTCTCTCCTCGTATGTCACAATTTTGTAATATTGATAATTATAATTAGTTGCCTCGATTGGACCTCTAGAACAAATTTCTCGAAGTCCATTGATAGCAACCTGGTGGTTCATTGAAAGTGCCCATGGTCCAAAGAAGGCAACAGCCTAAGATTTTGTTTTCTTCGTTTATAGCAAAAAGTGTAAGCCCGAATTGTTTGTGCGTTTGATTATTATACATAAAAGTCCTACGAAATAGAAATAATAAACTGCATTCATTTTATTTAACACTTACACTTTTTGAGCTATGAGGTCGTAAAGTTATGTGGTCCATTCATAGCAACCTTCCCCTATGTGTATATTAGTCTTCAAAAGAGCCTGTGGCTAAATAATAACATCCGCACAGGTCGATCGATCAGGTTAAGCTACGCTTGCCGCGGTTGGTCTGTGGATGGGTGACATTCTTTACATACCGAGACCCCTCCGTGTCTTGGAAAGCACGTTAAGCCGTTGGTACCGGCTGTCAATCGTGGATCTTTAGCAGTCGTTACGGGTCGTCAGAAGCCCGAAAGCCTGACAACCAGTCTTACCAAGGGGTATCGTATTACCCAGTAACTGGGTTGTGGAGGTCAGATAGGCAGTTTACATGAAGCGACTGCCGGCGACCCCAACATACATAGTTGGGAAAGGGCTAGGCAGAATAGGTGATGATGATATAGATAAGTACAGATAAAAAAAAGGTTGTAAGTAGGTATTAAAGTTATTACCCAGAAAAAGACGTAATAGTCTTCCTTGATAAAGTTATTTTTAATTTTGATAACCCCACTTTTATACATAAATATGCATAATAAAAGGTGCCAGGTGCCAATTATGTTAATTTATTATTTGCTATAAAAATCTAACACTTAGGTTATTGTTTTTATCGCTTTAAAACGCTATAAAGTGATAAATTTCATAATAAGCTAACATCTTTTTTTAGCGCTCCGTGTCATTTAACACTAACACGTGTAGGTAACAAGAAATAATTAAAAATATTTAATTTTGGTTTATTTTTAAATCTGATTTAGCGTCGATCAAAGACACGCTTGGGAAATATTTTGCTGAAACTCTAAAAACTTATTGACCCTCTAATGTTGGACACTTTTTTAAATGATTGAGCTTCTTTTTAACTTTCTAGCCTTTTCTCACAGTTTGTCGTAGTTACTAAGTTAAGGTTACCAAACGGGATAAGTTAGGCTGGATCTGTGAGCAACCAAGCGCCGGCCGAATTGGATGCAGTAACTAAGCTAGGGCACTCCAAATGGGTTAGGTTAGAACAGAAAATCGCGCGCGAGCTGAGCGAGCGGTGCCAAGGCAGCGGCTGGCGAGCGCTAGATCAAAGTTGGCCGTAGATTCTTGGCTATTTATAATTTTTAGGACCCAAAGACGGATTATTTGAGATTCACAAAAAGAGGCAATGAAGAAAAAGAAAAAATGTTTAATAATATTTTAGGAGTGCAAAATGGGAATTATTAGAGGTTCGAGTAAATACATGCCGTGGCGTGCGTTGTGTGGTGCCAGCACATCAAGCTACTACAATCTGTCAAATTTCTTTAATAGATTTTCAACTTTAACACTGAAGCATAAGGTTCAAAGTTGATTGGGAAAATTTGACAGTTTCGGGTAGCTTGATGTGCTGGCGTATGTACAATAAAGTGTAAATAAATAAATGCCGACGTTTATTAGATAAACCATTGTAATAGATGGTTGTCTACAATGATTTACAACGCCATTATGTATAAGACAACAATGTGAGTTTTTCACACAAAAGTTATATCACTTTTAGCCCCGGACATTGTATAAATCTTCGCGTTTTTATTACATTGTCTAATTACTACACACCAAAAGATACTTAGTATCAAGGTTACGTACAAAATAAGGTTGAAATTAGTCGATAATCCTTACAGGCATTGCGGATGAGAGTGAGGAAAAAGGGGGTCACTAAAATATCTCCCACGCCGAAGGCTAGTCTCCAAATACGAACTGGAGGACTATCATGCCAGAGGCAAGAAACTTGCATTCAGTAAATGGGGCAATGTCACTTTGCGAAGAAAGAGATAATAAGTCTGTTCTTCGTAAGATAGTCCTCTTTATCGTAAACAGTGATTGAGACTCATACTAATACTCTTTCCTTTCGTAGAAATTATCTTCTCAAAAATAATAATCATCTCTAACCTCGTTGTTTTGTTTGCCGAGGAGACAATTTCAGGAATGTCATGACACTGATGGAGTAACGGGAAATTACATTAACTTTGTTTGTCCTCTAAGATGTTCGCAGAAACTCTCGTAGATAGGAAGGTTAGGTACTAGACGGTACGGTTTGCTTAGTGACTGAGAAATATGTTGTCGAAATGAAATAGAATATTGTTTATTCTGTAAACATGCTAATTCGGAATCACTTTTACACGTAATACTATAAAAAAAAAACCAGATAGGAAATGTCGATTCCATCTAGATTATTTTTTTCGCCATTCATTCTTTTTTTTATTAAGAAGAAATGGCGAAACGACCTCAAGGGTCAAAATCTCTTTTACAGTCCTGACATACCTAATCTTGGTCAGGTCATGTGAAGGCCATGTAGATTAGTGCCTGTAATGGTCGTTTAAAAACTTAGGCGTAAGACAACAACTTGTTTTTCAAAAATCGAGTTTTACTGGGAAAAATCCGAAACCTACATTATCGATTCTAATATTAATCGATATTTTTACAAACCCATGTTTTTTTTTTTCTTCGAAGAGACGATAACTATGATTTCTTGGGTTATGGGGTATTTTTTGTGGTCATTGACTCGTGAGGTTGTTTTAATTAATGACTAATTAATCCATCTATTTCAAGGTAATATCTTTATCTGTTACTAGTTTCTGTCCGTGACTTAGTCCGCGTCAAACGTGTTTTGGTTTCCCTGACCAACCAAGTCGCAATCGCATCACTCGCGTAATCACTTCGTTTCTACTTAGCATTCTTTCTGATTTTTAGAGTTCCGTACCGAAAGGGTAAAAACGGGACCCTATTACTAAGACTTCGCTGTCTGTCCGTTCGTCTGGCCGTCCGTCCGTCTGTCTGTCACCAGGCTGTATCTCAAGAAACGCGATAGCTAGACAGTTGAAATTTTCACAAATTATTTTCTTTTTGCTCGGCTCCCAAGGTTCGTACCGTGATGTGTGTGTGTGCTATGACCTTCCTCAAGAGTTTAGATTATTTTTATCCGACTTCTATGTAGTTCTAGACATAGAACTAATATTATAAAGTTGAAGAGCTTGTGCATTCACGAACAAACTCTTCAACTTTATTATAATTAGTACCTATAGTTTTTTTTTATTATATAAATCTGTGGCGTATGTAAATTGTATGAGTTCTTTGTATAAGATATTATAAAGAATAATCATTATGGTTAATTCCATTCTAAGAAAAATTTTAAGGTTTCCATTTAAAATGGAAAAATTTGTTCTCACGAAAGGAAATCCAATGTCGTTGTGGTTACTTCGGACAAAGTAAAGAACAAGCAACGTTTGGTAGTTGTACCTATTCTATCTAGTTCGTAAAACAAACATCTTAAATACATCATGATTTATTCAATACTCGCTCTGGTAGGTAGTGATGGTCAGCAAGGGTAGATACCGAACGGAGCCTGCTGATCGGCACGAGCCGAATTAACAACCGATGTGTAGTGATGGCTTGCGGACGGCGAGCAATGGGCAGCTCGCCGTCCGGTGAGGACCAGGCCCGGGTCGACGGCGCATTGTTTTCCACGCGCGCCTCAAGGAGATGTCAGCAGTAACTGACAGGGTCCACTAGGGCCGATGCCCGCCAGGGTCGCTGGTTGTTCGAAAGAGATACCGTGGCTCCTGGCACAGGCAACTGAAGGAACACGGGTGGGTTTTAGTCAGTAAGAGTCTGACACTCCCTTCCGCTCCGCCCAGAGCGGGAGGGGTCATTTGATGATTTGCCACCCGAAAAAAAAAAGCTAGAACTGGAAATGTAGCTTGATGTGTCGCCGTGTGCTGTGACGTTCTGGTTACTCATTGGAGTTTTGAGTAGAATCGTAGACGATCGCGACGGGCATAAGTTTATATCGATCTGGAGGACCAATTTTCAGCAAAAAATGGGCTAATAGAACCACTGATTGGGTCTCATTAAACGCTAGACGACATCGCGGCAGACTAAGACGAAGATGGTGGGAGGAACTGGACTCCTACCGAAGGACTGGCCCGAAATGGCAGTAGACAGACGTGTGTAGAAAAGGAAACAGGGACACCTTTGCCCAGGAATGGGACATTAGGGGCTAAATAGATATTTTCAGTAGGAGTAATGGTGGTTCTGTCTGAAATTGGCACCGGTAACTGAAAAGTTGTGTGGAAATCTGTTGTCATGGTATGGGTATGTGAGGAAAATGTCGTGAGGAATGTTTTGAGTATGGATGTCAATGGCTATAAGAATAGGGGAAGACCAAAGAAACGAATGGATGGAATGTGTGAATGATGATATGGTTAGAAAGGGGGTGACTAACGAGAGAACGACTAATAGAGAAGAGAGTAAGTAGAGAGGAGAGTATTTCTATTCTATTCTATTCTAGAGAAGTATGGAAGAAAAAACATGTTCAAGAAAAGGCAGGAGAATGAATGATGATGAACGCCACCTAACCGTAATCGTTCCTACAATAGGCTGATTTACAATACAAATCTCACTTAGATAAACATTGTCGTTAGAACTATATCGTTTACAATTCCTAGAAGAGTTTATACTTTATTATTTACTATTAATTCAATAAGTATAAACATAAATCTTCTTCTAAGTCACAGAAGGTTGTAATTTTCCGTTCCCGTACTTTGTACTGTACCTACTTAATTGTTGTTGTGATATTCAAAACAACTTTTTTTACACACATCGTTCCGGAAACGTTGACGTAGATTAAGTTTGTAGTGGTTATTAATTTATTAATTTTAATAGTAGTTTTACTGAGGTATGTATTTAGAGTCCTTGCATTTTAGCCTTTGTTTTGTGTGCTATTTTATGTTTAGATAGCATTTGCTCGCAAGCGTGAAGGTCGGAAATTGACAGCAAATTTTTGACAGCGCTCACGGTGATATTATTCTAGGGCATGGTCGGCGTTATCGCAAGATGGCGCATGTCATGACGTCATCTATGACGATTCACGGGACGTCGTTATCGCGCTCACGCTAATTCGGTACGGGTTTAAGCACGCTCACATCGATTATTTCCCATCTCGGAACGCAGGGCAAATTGGTTTAACGTTATTTTCGAAGTACGGAGATGTCTCGGTATGTAATGGATCGATGAATTGCTAAGTATAAATTGTAACTGGACATAAATATTGTGTTTTTTATTATCAATAATGTTTTCCTTGTACTTACATTAATGTCATCGCTTACAGTAATGGCTGCCTAGTAGGTAATTGACTTAAATCCTAACATGACAATCTGCGTGTGCGCATAATGCGACGCATAATGTTTTGTCATTTGTCTCACGGAAAATTATGTTGTTATTTTTAATCTATTTATAATTATTTAGTTTTTTGTGAGATATGTAAATACCGAGGTTTGCTAATAGGTCACGTGGCTGAATAACAGCTATGCAGATTGATCGATCTTACAGGTTAAGCTGCGCTTGCCAAGGTCAGTCTGTGGACTGATGACCATACATATATTTTATAAGAGTTCAGCTTTAAATGCACGGTACTGAAATAAATGTTTGTTTATTTTTTATGAACTCAGGATTGGTTTTGCATTCGCCTCACAATAAGGTTCGCCCCAGCCCCTATTAATATTCCTTGTTCGCCCCACATTTTTACTGGGCCCGAAAATTTATTAGTTTCATTCACTAAGTATATTAGTTTCATCTACCAACTGTTTTATTGCGGATTTAAGTTTGATTTTTTGATAACAAAACATTCTCGATTAAATTAATGATGTGTAACACACCTACCAAACAATTTATTTGCATAATTTTATTAGAAGTAGCATTAAAAGGTTGTGGACCTTGTACCTTAACCTTTCTGTACCGAAACATAACTAGTTACATAATTATTTATATGAAATAGAGATTAGTCTTGGCTAAGCAACAGCCCAGTGGTATCGGCCGCGACTTACGAGTTGTAGGTCGTAGGTTCGAACCCAGACAGGCGCTTTACTTTGTGTAAATTATTTCATCACCACTGCTCTCAAAACGGTGAAGGAAAACATCGTGAGGAAACCGACATGTCCTAGAACCAAAAATTCGAAGATATGTGACATCTACCAACCCGCACTGGGGCCGCGTGGTGGATTACGGCCCACTCCCTCTCACAGTGAGGAGGCCTGTGTCCCAGCAGTGGGAACATTATAGGCTGATTATGATTATGATGATGAAGCAACAGCCGCACGGGTCACAGCAGTTGGTCCGTGGATCGATGACCAATATTTCACACCGAGACCCTTTTCCTTGTCTCGGAACGCACGTTAATAATCCGTTGGTCGCGGCGGTTGTCATTAGTGGATCTTTGATAGTCCTCAGAAGCCCGAAAGTCTGACAACCAGTCTTACCAAGGGGTATCGTATTACCTAGTAATTGGGTTGTGGACGTCAGGCAGTCGCTCCATGTAAAATACTGGTATGCAGCTGCATTGCGTACGACCGAAAGCCGACCCCAACATAGTTGGTAAAAGTCTAGGCGGATGTTGAGTGACTAATTAATAAAAATTGTTATTAATGTTATTTAGCTTGTAGTTTTTAGAACTTAGATACAAGTAGGTAACTAACAGGTTTTTACTAAGGGTTACATAGGTCGTTAACCAGTCGTTTAACCAGTAACAATCACGAATTACTATGTAGTAATGTCCTAGCTAGCGATAAAACAGCCTTCGAAACTAGAATGGTTTCATTTTTTAGGGTTCCGTACCCAAAGGGTAAAAATGGGACTCTATTACTAAGACTCCACTGTCCGTTTGTTCGTCTGTCACCAGGCTGTATCTCATGAACCGTGATAGCTAGACAGTTGAAATTTTCACAGATGATGTATTTCTGTTGCCGCTATAACAACAAATACAAAAACAGAATAAAATAAATATTTAAGGGCTCCCGTACAACAAACGTGTTTTTTTTTTCGGCGTTTTTGCCTTGTGGTAAGAGGAACCCTTCGTGTGCGAGTCCGACTCGCACTTGGCCAGTTTTTGTAGATTTTGATTCCCGGCACCCTAATAGCGTGACACACTATCAATATCAATATGAAGTATACCTATTGCTAATCCAAATTAATTAATTAATTATTACAGGAATTAAAACCCTATTTATAAGACAAAAAGTCTCATTTTCACTTATTCCAAAAAAAAAATTGTACCTAACTTCAAACGCTAACCATTCCTTTCCTTGTTACAGTAAAAAATGCCAGCGTACGACAATGAGGGGGCGACGATATCCATGGAGGATGTCCGAGCTCCGGAGGCGCCCATCACTATCAGCACCATTGAGAAGGAGCTCATCGCCAGGAGACACAAGATGTTCAAGACGCAGAAGTCTACTGTCGCTTCTAGGTAAGTCCTTTTCCCTCTTTGTTGGAGTACAGGATTTTGTAGAGAAGCTCTTCTGAGAAAATTCTAGCCACAAAGTTATTTCTGCCACTAAGCAGCGTTGCTCATTACCATTAGCACCATTGAGAAGGAGCTCATCACCAGGAGACACAAAATTTTCAAGACTCCGAAGTCTACTGTCGCTTCTAGGTGAGTCGTTTTAGTTCTTTTCAGGAGTAGAGGGTTTTGTGAAGGAGCTCGTCCAATATAGCACTACTGAGGTGGAGCTCATCACCAGGAGACACAAGATGTTCAAGACGCAGAAGTCTAATAACTGTCGCTTCTAGGTAAGTCGTTTTAGCTCTTTGTTGGAGTACAGGGTTTTGTGAAGTAGCTCGTCCAACATAGCACTACTGAGGAGGAGCTCATCGCCAGGAGACACAAGATGTTCAAGAGGCAGATCAACAGGAGACACAAGGTCTTCAAGACGCAAGTCTACTGTCGCTACTATTAACGTGCATATATCTGCTGCCAAACAGCTTACGGAACACGGCACCATTGCTGTGTTCCGGAACTTCCGATTACAGGCACAGAAGACGTTTGTTTAGTCTTTGGAATCGCCACTCCCTTGCGATGCTTCTGATTCTGCTAAGTTCATAGGCGATGTCGGCGGTCAAAGGTGACCGCATCATTAACTAGCCAGGTAATTGCGTAACACACTAACAGTAGCAATGTCTTTCATTTTGACAGTTCAACATCATTCATTGCGTTACTTACGTTGTTGAGTAGACAAATTTTTCGAGCATATGAAACTGTAGCGGTATCTACAACGCCACATGAGAACAACGCGTCATACTACGTCACGTAAATCCTACATCGCGCAAGCAGAGTTTACCGCGCAATTAGCATAGATACAACGGCCCGACATGAATCATTGGGCAGTTGCCCGCCAGACATAACACCCGTCTGGTCGGAGGATCCTCCCTTTTCTATAGAGTTGAGTGAACTTTACACCCTGTTCCTCATACCTCTAATGGATCAGCAGTATCCTTCAAAATTATTCAGATTCTGGCTGATAAGGTGTTACGCAATGAGGGTGCTGTTTACCACCAACCTCCTTCCTCCTCATCTTTACCTTTTGGAAAGATGCATTCATTAACATTTACTGGTCTGTTAAGCGCCCTTCGGCAGTCAGCCTTGTGTCTACTTTATCTTTTATTATGATGATTAAAATAATGTAATTCTGGTATCGTAAGACAGAAACAGACATTCTAAAAAACTATCAATCCAATCTCTATTGCATAAGTTTAAATCAATTGAATCAACTATGGACCCTGTCAGGCACAGCGAAATTTTAAATAAGTAGGAGAGAGGAAGAGCGCTTTTATGGTACTATGTGTCTATCAGAGATGGGTGACCATCCATGACCCCTTCCGTGCCTAGGAAAGCACGTTAAGCCGCTGGTTCCGGCTGTCATTCGTGGATCCTTGACAGTCGTTACGGGTAGTCAGAAGCCCGAAAGTCTGACAACCAGTCTTACCAAGGGGTATCGTATTACCCAGTAACTGGGTTGTGGAGGTCAGATAGGCAGTCGCTCCATGTAAAATACTGGTATTCAGCTGCATACGGTTAGACTGGAATCCGATCCCAACATAGTTGGGAAAAGGCTAGGCAGATGATGATGACGTGTCTATCAAAGATGGCGATGTCTTAAATATCCATTTACATTCACAGGAAACAACAGGCAGTCTGCGTGAGAAGAGCACACAAGAAATACGGCTCACAGAAGAATCCCAACATTATCTTAGATGGGTTGAACATGACAGTACCTAAAGGAGCTATGTAAGTTGAACTCTCATTGATCATTATCTTCCTGCACCATCTTATTGGGTTTAGACGCATAATGACCAATATGTATTGGTGAAAATAACGCAGAAGGACCAAAACGCGAAACAACCAACACGCAAAATGACCAATTTCAATAACTCATATTGACCAATCTTCTTATTACGCATATTGACCTACATAATATATCAAGTTAGCTATTATTGGAGCCGTACGTAGCGTTTTCATTAATGGTGCAGCATGTCTTTCCCTTTCATACATCTTTAGCAACCGTCATCTCATACACACTCGCACTCATCACATACATACTTACACACACACATTCCTTTTACATAGTTACCTTTTAGTCCTAAGTTTAATTAATTATACTGAAACCGTTGCATTTGTTAACTTATCTTTTATATTAAAGACACTGGGTCCTGTGACACAGGGTATCCTGGTGAATGAATAAACTTTACTTTATTATGATCTCTGTATTCACTCCCTTACGGCCGAATCCAATAATCTATTTTCAGTGAAAGACAGATAGCTATTAATGATAGCCAGTATATATCATATCATATCTGTGCTTGAATGTCGTCTCGAATTTTTAGAAACATTCTCTCATTTCTTTGCGTTAGCCTGTAACGCAAAGAAATGAGAGACGCGCACGTAACTTGGCAAGGTTTTGGGGGGTTGGGCATTTTGAATTTTTTACAGGTCGTGCATACAAAAGCGTCAGACGTTAATTTTATTCCACGAATAAAAATTATCGGTCAATTGAAAAATCAGCCCTTAGTGCAACAAAAGAATGATCATCACTTTTATTCCTTGTCATTATTCTATGACCATTGTTATTTATTTTAAAATAATTATGTCTGTTTAGGAGAAAGTTAAAGAAAGGAAAAACGCGTCTAACGATTCTTGTCAAGTTACGTGCGACTGTAGAGTACTTACTTAGTATGAAAACATACTAAGTAAGTACTCGCCATACAACGTGGTAATGCCGCCAGTCTCTTGGGTACATTACCAGTCGACAGCGATGCGGATGAGTTTTTCGACGCTATTTTCTAGTTTCTGTATAGTTTTAGTTATGTTAGAATTTAATTTTGTTAATATTAAGTATGAAAACGAACCTAATTTATCAGTGTACCAATACACCACATTATAAATCATTATATTTAAGCCTTGTTAATAAATATTATGCCATTTTCCTGGGACTCATTCACGTTTATAATTATTGTTTACGGTTTTAAGCCGTGTATTCATTAGGCAACAATTGACGCGCTTCCCATGACGCTCAACAATGTTTGGCAACGATCCACAATAGCGTGAGAATTTAGAATGTCTTTGTTTTGTTTGCAAAAATAAACAAAAACCGATCGCTGTTGTACTGCATGTTGCAGAAGTTTAACTGAGGCTTTTCTGACACCTGTCAGTTATAGGTATACAGTAATTTGACATCTGACAGCAACGACAATTAAATAAAGATCACGGTGCGGTGACGCTAAATCAGACATAAAATAACTATGAAAGCACTGAGTACAAAATAATTGTGCTATGAGCGCTCGATCGCTTATAATTAAATTGTCTTGAGAAAGAAACTTTTTGAATTCTTAGCGAAAATAAGGATTAAATTGTATGAGGAATAATATGAAAGAGAAGGCAGTGAATGATAGCGTGACGGTCTACAGAGGAGAATAGAAGAAGAAAATGTGTTGTGCCGAGCCCAAGTAACATGAGGTATAGGCAGAAAGACGATGAAAACTTAACGGCCATAACGCCCTTTAAATAAAACTTAAATATATAATTTTTTATAAAAAAAATTAAACGTAATCATTCTTAAATTTCCGCTTTCCCATTTTAAGAAAAGTTACGAAATTTCCCGCCAAAAATAACGTCAAAACCGGGTCTTTTCAATTTGACAAACGGCTAAGATCATTCAAAGGAATGGTTTGGACACTTTTTAAATAATTTGAGTCAAATGGTGTGGACTAAACGATAATGTTTTCAATTTGCGGACTGAGATGAAAAAGCCTGAAAAAATACATTTGGAATTCATAGAAATGTTGAAATAAATATTTGGATAAACAACTGTGTCGAATAGGGAATATTTTATCAGACATTCGTGTTAGAAAAAATATATTTCATGAAGATATAAATTTTTCAGTTTTTCAGTAGTCTTACAGTACAGTACATCAGAATATTGGGCCACAAAAGGGATGAATGAAAGGCATGCAGCTGAGTTGAGAATGCAAAAAGGGATGTGTGGTGTAACGCGAATGTATTTAGTAAGAAATGGGTACACAAGAGGAAATCTGAAAGTGGCACCGGTAACTGAAAAGTTGTGTGGAAATCGGTTGTCATGGTCATGTGCTACGGAGAAATGAGGAAAATGTCGTGAGAAGAGTTCTGAGTATGAATGTCGATGGCTGTAAGAGTAGGGGAAGACCAAAGAAACGATGGATGGAATGGGTGAATGATGATATGGTTAGAAAGGGGGTGACTACCGAGATGACGACTAATAGAGAAGTATGGAAGAAAAAGACATGTTGCGCCGACCATGAATAAATTGGGATAAGGACAGGAGAATGATGATGATCATTCTTCAGTTCTTAGACAAGATTCTCAAATAAATTTAGCTACCTACTATGCTATTAAAATCTAGTCTATCTCCTTTAAAAAAATGAAATGATTTTGTCGCAGTTACTCCCTTAATTTATTTATTTCTCATTTATGCAATTTATTTCCAAAGGTTTTTTTGTAGGTATTATAAACTCATACACATACATATAATTTGCATACTCGTAAAGCCAGGGCGAGGTGTTAGTAATAATTAATCGTGTTTAAAATGTGTCACTAAATATTTCCAAGACTTCCAAGGTTTTTGTTTCCAACAAAACCGATCGCATAAATAAATCACGTCATAGAAAAGTTTCCCAAAGTCAACGTGTAGGAAACTGGAAGTTATTCTCCTGAGTCCGTTGCGTTGTACTCGTATTGTTACAGCCAAACTTTTGCAATTTTTCAAACCAGTACACTTGAAGTACCTATTGTTGTTTGACACTGTTCATAGAAGTTACTTGATTTTGTGTCTCTTTCCCTTAACTCATTGTGTGCTTTATTGCTTGTGACCCGTAAGAGTGAGATATTTGATGTACATACCATATTTTGTAGCTGATGGGTTAAAGTTTCGGAGAATTTGTGATCAGTGAGTGAATTTGCTGGTACGGGGGTGAATTTAAAAGAGTGGGCTCCAAAGTGTGACCCAACTTTTTGAGGGTAGAGGTTAGAAGAATCATTTTCGATACTTACATAGAATACTCTTTATTATGTACACCATAAAAACTACAGATTTCTCAGATCTTAATTAAGGATATAATAACATACTTATTTTTCTATATTGCGTTATAGATGTATATGAGCTAGGTGTCTATGGGTCAATTTATCATTTTAAGGGTCCTCGCGACACGCGATATAATTGCGCGCGACACAAAGGCACCGCAAGTCGTGCAACGAGCGGTGCCTTTGTGTCGCGCGCGATTATATCGCGTGTCGCGCCTGTTTGTGGGAGCCTTAAATCTTTGTTATTTTTTTTTCACCTTTTTTGATGTTTTTAATACCTGTATTGTGTCTTTTGTTGCACTGAGTAAACGTTTTATCTATCTATCTATCTTTTAGTTTTGAGTGTAGATGTAATTTTTATGGAAGGAAAAAAATAAATCTATTCTACCAAAATTAAATTACGAATCAATTGGATTGCTATGTCCAAACGTCCAGTGTTTTTCTGGCGTAAGAATCAAATCCTGTGCTGGAATTTTATACGTCATATCCACAGACATCATAATCTCAGTCTATATACCTAATGTTCCCACTGCTGGGACACAGGCCCCCTCTCTGTGAGAGGAAGTGGGCCGTAATCCACCACGCGGGCCCAGCGCGGGTTGGTAAATGTCACATGTCTTCGAATTTTTGGTTCTAGGACATGCCGGTTTCCTCACGATGTTTTTCTTCGCCGATTTGAGAGCAGTGGTGATGAAATAATTTACACAAAGTAAAGTGCCGGTCTGGGTTCGAACCTATGACCTTCAACTCGTAAGTCGCGGCCGATGCCACTGGGCCACCACTGCTCTTTCATGCCACGGACAAATTCATGGAAATTACATGTTTTTTCAATTCCTTGTTCTATCCTATCTAATTACAATCTTCTGTTTCCAGATACGGTCTTCTAGGAGCATCAGGGTGCGGAAAGACCACCTTGCTATCCTGCATAGTGGGCAGACGAAGACTGAACTCCGGAGAAATCTGGGTGCTAGGTGGAAAGCCTGGCAGTCCAGGCAGTGGAGTGCCTGGACCTAGGATCGGGTATATGCCTCAGGTTAGTAACTACTTAGATGGAGCTTGTTCTTTGCCAATGCTTATAAAACATCGAGTTATGATTACAGAGGCAGATTTTGCCAAAATATGGTAGTGCAGAGTGTGTGTGTGAGTGGGGGTGTGTGTGTGAGAGAGTGTGTGTGTGTGTGTAGTTTTGCCATTGACTTCCCGTTTACGATACCGCGTTTCTTCTTTGCTGGCCCGTACTTTGAACATACGAATTACCTATATAATTATGATTATCATTTTGAAAGAAATAAAGAAAATGCGTTATTGGCATAAATACAACAAAATTGTAGTTTTTTCACGAATTTATGGGGTTCTCCGACAGAGGACTACCCTCGGTTAGGAATACCCTCAAAAAATAATCATTATACTGTAATACGAATCTCCCTGGCGACACTAGTTCTTGAAACTTATTATTCTTTAATCCTAGATATACTTACCTAACTACTTGATAACTAGAACAAACCTCCTATCAAAACCATCTCCTAATACCTCAGATCACGTCGAGCACGTATGGGACATAAAAAAAAAAAAAAAAATGTGTAACATGAAACGTATATTTTTTCTTGACTGTACTTACCTGTCAAAAAGAGTGATTAAAACAGAAGACGAACTAGCAGGGGACCGGAATAAATCGATAAAACTAGGATCACCCATCATTCTTATTGTTTCAAAGTTTCTGCTAATGTCACGGCAATTTGTGTCCAGAAAGCGTCTTATATGACACTTATGTAACACGTCTTAACTCACAACCTATTGCTAAAAGACAATGAACCTTATGTAAAAAGTGTTAAGGTTGACTGAGGTGGCTCCAGTCAGCAAAAATAATAGTATAGTGATCAGTGAAGCGTTATTCATTTGATATGTGGGTAGTTATTTGTTAGGGTAGTTATGTAGGTAACTGTTTTGTCGTAATTTGTAGGCAATTATTTTGTCATACCTATAGATTATTTTTCTAAGGAAATTGGTATTATGACGACAATTTATGGACAGAATGAAAATATTATATATTTTGTTTTTCTGCAAGTAGTCATAAATGGGCCGTAAGTTGATGAATTACTTGGAAGTGTCTGTGTGTGATGGTTTATAGTATGTAAACACGGCTTATAATGCCGTCACATATCTATGCAAAATTATTAATGACCTAGCTTCTGCCCGCGACTTCGTCCGCGTAAAATTTCACCCTCTCCCCATTCACCCCCTTAGGGGTTGAATTTTGAAAAATCCTTCCTTATTCCTTGTCTACATTATAAAGGGAACCTCTGTGCTAAATTTCAGCTTTCTAGGTCCAAGGGTTTGGGCTAGCGCTGAGTCAGCCAGTCAGTCAGACTCAGGACTTTTCTTTTTATTTTTACCTGACAAACTTTAAGAGGTGCTTCGGACCATTGAACTGAACAACTTGCACTATGGAACCAACACTGAAATCACGAAAAAAAAATCTGCTGTTTAATACAAAGTTTCAATACCTACTTGATCAAAATGTATATTTGTCTATAGAATACTGACTGTGCCATTTTTCAAAGGGAAGCCGATAGGAATCGAGTTGAGTTGTATGGAACCTTCGCCACTGCAGCATATTCACAACCACTCGATACGCTTCCATACCGTATCAAACATCAATTTATGTGAGGCACGGAGGAGTCTAATTATGTTATGGAGGGCCACCCATCCAAGGACCGACCTCGGCAAGCCCGCGCGGCTGTTATTGAAGTGAAAACTTCTTTATGCGCGTTGGGCATTTTTTGAGATGGGATAAAACCATTGAACTCGCGCCACTGTTACCGTAAGCGACAACACGCGTGTTTTGTTTATAAGACGATTAAAAAAATACCCGCTTCGGATGTGTTCGGCTGTCCTCGGTTTCAATGTATGTCCGATATGTCAGTTAGGGATGGCAAAGTATTCTGTTTGTGTTTTGTTTTCACTTCTGCCGGCACTCCCAGAGTGCCACTTGTTATTACTTAGCCACGAGCCTGTATCGTATTATATACACAAGAAAATCACTGACTCATTTCACTATTACAATGATCTAAAGTAGATAAAGAAACAATGGATAATGGACGTACAAATAAGTCAGGAAAACGACCCATAACATGTTTCTAAGATGACAATGATTTGTGTTGTTGATGGTAGTTATTTATGTTTTCATTAATGTTTGTTTGTGTTTTCCTTGGAAAATAGTAGGTTGTTGTTGTTCATGACTTTGTGTCTCAAGAAGTTGTAAGTACAGTAAAGGTTGTCTGCTAAAGTCGACCTTATGCAGTGCAGTCTGGCAATAAAATAACTCTGGTTGCATACGAACAGTCAAGCGAGTTTAGAATGAGCTGTCAAATATTTTGTATTAGGTTTTTGTTTGGAAGAAAACAGTGACAATATAGCTGAAGTAATGTAAAGACGTACGCTTGTTAACGTAAAGAAATCATCAGCTAAAACTGGAAATGCATTTTTTTTTGCGGATCCGAAATCATCAAATGACCCCTCCCGCTCTGAGTGGAGCGGAAGGGAGTGTCAGACTCTTACTGACTAAAACCCACCCGTGTTCCTTCCTTAGCCCTTTATGTTCCGGGCCAGCGGTAACCTTTTCGGACAATCCCGCTGACCCTGCAGGCTTCGGCCCTAAGGGGCGAAATGCATAGCTTGATAATGTAGTCGTGTGTACACATGAAAAATGTTGACATAATTTGTAGAATACATGCCTTATACCCTGGTGTAAACGCTGCCGTCAAATTCCCAAAAATTCAATCAACTCGACAAAAACCCATCAACAACATTTTATAAACAGATACCCAGACACCCTAAAACTACACGAAAATATGGTTTTGTTTATGATTATAGTTCTTACCCGGGTAAACAGTGACACTATAATCCACATCCCACACTATATCGCCGAAGGTAATCCAGCAGATGTTTTTCTAAGCGTTTTGTCGTTAGCATGCTAATATAAATCACTTTGCTAAACCAACAGACAAAGTGAAGTATTGTAAAGATACGTTAGTGGCTGAAGATTAAATATTAAGAACCTTGAATAATAAAATAGGCAGGGCAGTCTCATATTGTCCGGGGTGCAAAAACCGTATGGGGGATATAGGCTGTTTTTTGGCAACAAAAAAAAACTTGAATTTGGAGTCCAAAATTTTTAGGGAGTAACACCAAGGTAGACCGCAAAATTCAATTCTACGTGTTATTTCTTACGTTTTTTATCATTCATCATTTGACTTAGAGGGTTGTACTGATATACTACCCTCTAAGTTCATAAAACCCTATTGATTGATATTTATTTCATGAAATAGTAATTTTGAATTTCACGGGCTACCCTGGCGTCTCCTAAGACCCTGCGCCCGGGTGTCACGCACCCCTTGCACCCTCGGGTAAAGACGGCCCTGAAAATAGGAATAAATGTAGGTGTCGAGAGGAGCTTGTGGCTAAGGCAGCCGCACGCAAAAATATGAAAAAAATAAATCTTTTAATGTATAGATAGCGATACGCATCACGACCGGTAACCGACATAGCCCGAAGAATTGCCAAACTTAAGTGGCAGTGGGCAGGGCACATTGCTCGCAGAACAGATGGACGATGGGGCCGAAAGGTTCTGGAGTGGCGACCGCGTACCGGAAGACGTAGCGTTGGGTCTCCCACAAGGTGGTCCGACGACCGCAGGAACCCGTTGGATGCGAGAGGCATAGAACCGGTCGAAGTGGAAGTGCTTGGGGGAGGCCTATGTCCAGCAGTGGACGTCTTTCGGCTGAAATGGTGATGATGATGACGCATCACGGCTGCAAAGTTTCGCTAGCTAATTTAATTTGACCCTGTATAAATGCTCACGAAAGTTTTGAAACAATAATAATTATTTGTTACAGGAACTAGCACTTTTTGGCGAGTTTTCCATCAGGGAAACACTCATCTACTTCGGATGGATTGCCAACATGAGAACCAAAGATGTGGAGGAGCGCATAGACTTCTTGATCCAGTTGCTGCAACTACCAAACCCTACCAAGTAAGTTATATGGTCATAGAGCCACCCGGCAACCACCCCGCACCGCCTCGTCGTACGGCGTCCACTCGTTTTCGACAGGTGGTCCACGGGTGGATGCCGCGTTATCACCAATAAACGTCGCGCGGTCAACCAGTGGACCTCGCGTCCCGTATAACATTATCGCGTTGGCATTGCGCAGTCAACGCAAAGCAAGCATGCGAGCAGCGAGTTGTCACCGAGTGGTCCACCCCCGTCCGCGCGTGGAGGGCTTACGACCGAGGCGATCCGGTGACGCTACGGAGTTGATGAAGTGACCATACAAGTCCATATAAAGAATACTAGCCGCAGGAGGCGAGGCGGTGCGGAGTGGGTGCCGGGTGGCTCTAATGAGTTGTGACCTTTAAGGGTCCAAACAGGCGCGACACGCGATATAATCGCGCGTGATACAAAGGTGCCGCTTGTTGCGCGACTTGCGGTGCCTTCGTGTCGCGCGCGAGTTTATCGCGTGTAGCGCCTGTTGCCTTTACATTAATTTGGTTTGTTGTTGTTGTAATGTCTTCTTTATAAAGCAAGTATCTACGCTTATTGATGGAGCTAAAAATTTAAGTAACGTTTTTGCTGTCAATTCCTGGATAAACCGTTTAAGGTTTCACCGCAAAAGTTTTCAGGTTCAAGTTTTTAAAGTCCCTACCTGAAAACTTTTTAGCTGCATATAATTTTGAAAACTTTTTAGCTGCTTATAAGTTTGAAAACTTTTTAGCTGCTTATAAGTTTGAAAACTTTTTAGCTGCTTATAAGTTTAGTAAGAGATTATACGTTAACATCAAGGCACATAGCCTTGATTGGTAGGTATCTTATAATCTCTAAGTAGCAATGGCTGTGAGATTTGCTACGATAGAGTTACCTATCATCATGTCATTTAAACGATGAATAAATCTGAGACATTTTGGCTAATATAATCGTTGTGCAATTACATTGACTTGAGCTGCACGACTAATCGTGCAGCTCAAGTCACACATATTAGTGCTAATAAATGTCAACACTTGGCAACTTTAAATTGCGATTTTTTCGTGAAATAACGAATGCAACGTTGAAATACGACACTTTACACAAACTTAAGGGTTCGAAAATACTTTGATCGTAAAAAACTGATGGAGAAAATCGTCTTTGAATAAAGCCAAGTGTATACATACTTATGCTCGTGACTGTACCTACTGACAAATGCGTGCACTGACGTGACAGCTCCTCTCAATCTGTGTAGTTCTTTCCTAAAAAGTCCATCTCAGACATCAATTTACATAGTCTTCCCATGATCTGACCAAGATTATGTCTGGGCTTAAAACGAGACCTCAGAGTTTGTTTCGGCCTTTCTTCTCAGAGTAGGCAGATATGAAACGACGAACTCATCTAGTTAAAAAAAAAAATGATTGACGTGTAAAAGTGTTTGTGCAAATCTACTTACAGAAATATTTTTTGAAAAAGATAAACGTTACAAATATCCATATACAACGTTATTTTTAGTATATGCGAAACCTAAATATAGTTTGTTCAGAATAAGTACCTAACTAAATCGATTCCAATAATTTTTATTACCACTTGTTATATTTTGTCCCAAAAAGATTTAAAAAAGGTTAAAAGTTGGACGCCGAGCGACACTAAGTAGGTTATCCCTCTACGCGTCGAACGGTAAGGTACCTAGGTACTATTATCAATGAGCGCAAGACGGCGCGGCGCGACGGGCGCGGGTGAGCATGTTTTTGTACGGACAAACAGGTAACTTAACAAGCTTATAACTTTGTGATTTTTCATGATACACTTTTGAAATTTTGTACATAGATTCTTTACATAAAAATACTAGATACGTGTTTCGGGTTTCGCATACACTAAAAATAATGTTGTATATATCAGTTATAATTGTTAATTAACATGTGTTAAGCCATCAATGGGACAATGATGGTTAAGAGACAGAGAACCAATTAGTAAGCAGTTTTTTTTATTACAGACAAGTCAAGAACCTGTCAGGAGGTCAACAGAGAAGGACTTCATTGGCAGCCGCCCTGATCCACGAGCCTGAGCTGCTGATCCTCGATGAACCCACAGTCGGAGTCGACCCTGTGTTGCGACAGGGGTGAGTTTATTTTGTGGAAAAGCTATAGTCAGCATATAAACCTGGAGCTCAAGCCTGTGATGAAGAAGGTCGTTGTGGAAATCGTTTTATGAAAATAGGCCCTAAGCTGCACAGTCACTTATTGAAAATTGTACTTGTGAAAACGAAAAAAAAATCAGAATCAATAGTCATTTATGCTGAGAATCAGCACTTTTTGAACGTCAAAATTACATAAGACAGTCCCCCAAAACGTACGCCCTTCACCACTTCCTAGTGCTTTCACTGGGAAGAAGAGGTGACGCAACAAACTCCCCAGCAGCACAGCTTCCCCAGCAGATATAAATTAAGGGGTGTTGTACAGAGACAATCTTTAAGCACACACTTTTACTACTGTTTCTTGTGATGAGAAGGTAAATCAGATGCGTGTTAACAGTAAATGTCGTTTATTGTTCCTTGACAAGTTATACAGAATAGAATAAATAAGTTTTGAACAATAATTAGATGAGAAAAGTTTTTAGTGCGCGTTGTCGTTCGCAGTCGGCGAGAGAAGGGAAGAAAAGATGGCGGCCGCCGGCGCAGGCGACACGTTGCGTTCCAGCGAATGCAGCCCTTTGCATTCGCGGCATTAACGCGTTCCAGTGCTGTTGCGAACATCCTCCCCCCCCTTGGGGACATGTTCCCCAAGGAGCTCTTGGGAATCTAGTAGGGATAGTTTAGAGACGGGCCTATGAATGACGCCGTACTCAGTCTTCACGTCGACCACCCTGCATACGCCGTCAGCTCCCGGGTACAGCTTGGTAATGCGGCCCATGAGCCACTTCATAGGTGGCAGCTGGTCGTCTAGGATGAAGACCAGGTCGCCAACACGAACGTGGTCTTGTTTGCGCTGCCATTTGACGCGTTGCTGCAGAGTGGTAAGGTAGTCCTTTCTCCACCGAGACCAGAAGTGGTTTTTCAGGCGCTCAATCAGCTTGTATCTATTGAGGCCGCCACGTTGGATAATGGGTGAAGGTAGTGAGGTCAATGGTCGGCCCACAAGGAAGTGTCCCGGTGTAAGTGCCGACAGATCAGATGGATCAGCAGACATAGAAGTTATGGGCCTTGAATTCATAATGGCCTCAATCTGTGCAAACAGGGTATACAATTCTTCAAAGGTTAAACTAGAGTTACCTGCTATGCGTTTCAAATGATACTTAGCTGTCTTGACTCCTGCCTCCCAGATACCGCCGAAATGCGGTGCATAAGCCGGAGAGAATTTAAAAGTTATACCCTCTGTGCTCGCGTAGTCGCTAACTGACCGTTCGTTTTCCTTGAGCAGTCTGTTCAGTTCGTTGCTAGCTCCTACGAAGTTTTTTCCGTTATCGCAGTATATAGTGTGAGGTTTACTTCTTCGTGAAATAAATCTACGCAAACACAAGATGAAAGCATCGCTACTTAAGTCGCTCACGACTTCCAAGTGCACAGCTTTAGTACTGAAACAAACGAATATGCATAAATAGCACTTGGAAGTCTTGGCACCGCGACCCTTTCTATTTAAAATTAGAAAGGGTCCTGCAAAATCAGTGCCACAAGTCGCAAATGGTGGAGCAGGAGTTACACGAGGTTGCGGAAGATTGCCCATTATGGGTTTTAAAGGCTTAGCTCTAAATCTCTGACAACGAACACACTTTCTAACTGTAGTCGCAGCTAACACTTTTCCACCTGTAGGCCAAAATTGCTCACGAATCGTATTCAAAAGTTGCTGAGGGCCACAGTGTAGAAGACGAAGATGTTCCTGCTCAAATAGCCGTTTGGTAAAAGTGTGTTTGGGGTCTAGCAGTATGGGATGCCTTTTCCCATAAGGACAGTAAGATGCATTGTCGATCCTTCCACCGACACGCAACACACCGTGCTTATCCAAAAATGGGTTCAGAGAGAGAACTCGTGACTTAGAATTTAATTTATTTAAAGTTTCAAGTGAGTGAATTTCCTTTGAGAAGTATTCTCTCTGTGACGCCTTAGCCAAAAGTATCAGTGAGTTGTTCAACTCAGAACAGGTGAGTTCACCATTTAATTTAGTACTCGAATTTTTTATGTTATTTATGAATCTTAGTATGTAAGCACATATTCTTTGTAGTTTGTATAGTTTAGAGTATTTTTGAAAGGGTATAATGTCAGCATATAAAATTATATTTAAGCCTATTTTAATTTCAGGTAGAGTGGAAGGAGTAGATTTAGGTTGGGGCCATTCATGTTCAGACTTGGTCAGGAAAGAAGGACCATGCCACCAGAGAGTATTACTATCAAGAAGACGTGGTTGAATGCCCCTAGACGCCATATCAGCAGGATTATGTTCAGAAGGTACATGACGCCAAGTAGTTATGTCAGTTAATTCTCGAATTTGTTCGATTCGATTGCTTACATACGTTTTAAGAGTTTTAGGTGGCGTGTGTAACCACCCTAAGACTATGGTTGAGTCCGTCCAAAATACTGTACATGAAATCTTGATTTTTAAAGAGTGTAGTACTTTGGAATATAGTTTGGCACCGAGTAACGCGCCTAACAATTCCAGACGGGGAATTGTTTCAGATTTTAAAGGAGAAACTTTAGTTTTAGCACACAATAAGTTACATTTAACTTCGCCTAAACTATTAGTCGATTTAAGATAAATGCATGCACCATAGGCATCTTGCGAGGCATCAGTAAAGCAATGAGCCGCTATATGAATAGGTGAACTGCAGAATATATATCTAGGTATCTGAATATGAGCGAAATATAGCGTTTCATTATAGAATTCTAACCATGAGTTTTGAATGTCCTTTGGAACTTCATCATCCCAACCTATGTCTAGCAACCAGAGCCTCTGTAGTATGATTTTATGAAAAATAGTGCAAGCAGATAAGAGACCTAAAGGGTCAAATATTCGACACGAGTTCGACAATATAGAGCGTTTCGTAACTTTAGGAATAGATTCAATTTCGACTGAGTAGTGCAAAGTATCAGAGCTAGGTGTCCATTTCAATCCCAAAACGGAGGACTGTTTGCTAAAATCTTGAGATTGGTCAGTCGTAGGTATGCCATCAAAAATATCAGGGGAGTTTGTTCTAAATTTACGCAAGGGAAAACAACCTTCAGCAAGTTTGTCAATTACTCCTGAAATGTTAGCCCTTAATAGAGATTTTGAGTCTGAACCAGTGTTCAGGTCATCAACATAGAAGTCATGTCTTATAGTATTGGCAACAGCTTCATCAGTACACTCCGCTGCGAGTTGGACAAGACACCTAGTACTCAGATACGGAGCTGAAGCCGTTCCATAAGTGACAGTATTGAGTTGCAATGTTTTGAGTGGTTGACTTTCGTCTTCCCTCCAGAGTATAAGTTGTAAGTGACGCTGTGATTCATGTACCATAACCTGCCTATACATTTTTTCTATGTCTCCTGTCACTACATAAGTATACTGACGGAACCTGAGCAAGATTGCCATTAAATCATCCTGAACCACCGGTCCAACAAATTGGATGTCATTTAGTGACTTACTAGTAGAAGTTTTACAAGAGGCATCAAAGACTACTCTTAAGCGAGTGGTTTCACTGCTTTCGCGAATTACTGCATGGTGAGGAATATAATAACCGAAGCTAGGACGGCTTACCTCAGTTAAATGACCTAATCTTTTATATTCGTTAATAAATTCAGTATAGTCATCTTTGATTTTAGATTTATTAAGTTTCCTTTCTAAGTTTAAGAACCGCCTTTTAGCAATAACATAAGAGTCCCCTAAAGTTTCACTGGGGACTTCACGCAATGGAAGTTTCACACAAAATCGCCCATTGCTCAGGCGGATAGTGTTTTCAATAAAATGGTTTTCACAATATTGTTCCTCATTGGAAAACTTATTATTATTGGTTGGCAGGGCAGGAACATCCTCAACTTCCCAGAACTTAGTTAGAGAGTCCCTAATCTCCTGAGAAAAGTTAGAATGAGTAGTAGTAGTAGGGCTTACACCAGTTGGGCCCGACACGAGCCAACCCAGTTTAGATTTTAGTAGTGTCGGTTTATTTTTACCTAACTTGATTTGTTTGGAATCTACAATTTCCCAATAAATATCAGCTCCTAGCAGTAAGTCAATTTCAGAGGGTACGTAGTAGGTAGGATCTGCTAGTTCTATAGATTTAGGAATATTCCATTCCGAAGGGTTAATCTTTGAGCTGGGCAACATCCCAGTAATATCAGGCACTAAAAGACATGAAACATTCGCATGGAATAAGTTAATCCGCGATTTAAGTTTTATGTTACACCTTTTAGTAGTATTAGTTAGCTTATTATTTATACCAGCAATTGATATATTAGTATTAGAACAGGATAAATTCAGTTTTCTTTGCATTTTTTCAGTTATGAATGAAGACTGGCTTCCATTATCTAGTAGTGCTCTAACAGTGTGTGTTTCAGAAGTTTGGCTATCAATTAATTCCACTTGAGCAGTACATAAGAGGATCTGCCCGGGCATTGCCGCAGAGAGTGATACGGGATTAAACATAGCAATAGTAGAAGATGTCTGAGAGGTACTAGCTTCATGAGGAACTGGCGCTGCAGAAGACGTATCAACAGGTGAGTTTGTCTTGTCATTATTGGACTGTGATTTATGTAGCAATAAATTGTGTTTTTTGTTGCAGATTTTGCAAGGATTATGTTTGCAGTGAGCAGAGTAATGTCCAGGACGTAAACAGTTGTGACAGAGCTTATGCTTGGAAACTTCACTGTATCGAGCATCCAGTGACATGTCTTTGAATTTATCACACTTATATAGTAAATGATCTTGTGAACATATAACACACCCTTTTCCTTTAGTGTTAGAAGAAGAGACAAATGATTTTGTTTGCTTATTATCTTTAGAATAAGAACGTTTTTCAGTTTTAGTAGCAGCATCATTTTTGCTGTACTGCAAGGTTTCCAAAACATCAGCACGATTTCGCAAGAAATTATAGAATTCTTCGATTGTCGGTGAAGCAGCAATAGTACTCCTGTGTTCCTCCCATGTGCGACCTGTGGCGCCATCTAGTTTAGACGCCATAATATACACAAGTAGAATGTCCCAGCGGGATTCAGTATCATTCAAAGAAGATAAGGCTCGAATGTTTTTAGAATAGTAATCTATCATAGTACGAAGTGACTTGTAATTTTCTTTAGTTATTGTCTCAAAATTCAAGATAGCCTTTAAATGATTATTCGTAAGTATCCGGTTGTTATCAAAGCGTTCAGTAAGTAAACTCCAAGCTAATTTATAATTGGCAGCAGTGAATTCAATTGATTTGATTATGTCAGACGCTCCTTCCTCTAAAGAAGAGCGGAGGTAATGAAACTTGTTAATATCCGGAATTGTATTGTTATTGTTAATTAAAGAATCGAAAGTGTCACGAAATTCCATCCACTTTAAATAGTTTCCGTCAAAGGAGGGCAGCTGAATAGTTGGCAATTTAATGTTATAGTTGCGGCAATCCTGTTTACCATTTTGACAACTAGATATAGAATTACAGTTAGTATTTTCGGGTACTACATCACGAGGAGCAAAACTTTCAATTAACAATTGAGCTTTAGCAATGTTTGAGCAAAAGTCACTTTCAATTATGTCATTTTCTTCCAACTGATCAGGATCCAAACCTTCAATTTTAGTTTTAATATCATCAAACTGTGTCAACAATTCTTTGAATCTTGATAGTTTTATTTCAGTTTCCATATGTATTTGTTTAGGAATGCTGTCAGCTTCTATTAGTTTAACTGTACTTAAATATTTTGAAAATATAGTTATTCCAGCCTTTATCGTACCACGTTGTTGAACAAGAGATTTCAATTCAATCGACATGGTGAACGCTTACAAAAACTGAACAGACCGTAAAGAAATTAACTGTGCTGGTATTCAGTACCGCATGTAAAAGTTAAGATAATAAGCCAAACCATGTACGTCGCGCAATAGCTACGACAACAGCTCGTGCAGTCAGCGACTCACACACGAGCAAAGCAGGTCACACAGCACAGCATGCAAGCAGCAGCAGTGAGGAACAAGCAGCTTTATTGCAGCGCACTCCAGCGGGAACCAAGAAGCAGGTGTACACAGCGATTCTGGAAAATGCCAGGGTGTTCCCGTAAGCAAAGTGCAAGAAAGAAAGTAGGTATAGTTACTAGTTAGGTAGGTATGATTGTCTTTCAATTAGTAGTACCTCCATACTAAGAAACTATTGTCAATAATTTTATCTGACTCCAAAGAGTTTAGGTAGGCAAAGTGTCGTTTATTTAGTACCTACCTAATAAGAAATAAGAAATCATTAATATTAATCTGACTCGAGACAGATTACCTATTAAATCTGATGCACAGAAAGCGGCTGCAATATAATATCAATGTAGGTTAAGCATACCAAAATTGGGCGTACTTCCCTGTAGGCAGACCAAATCACTCACTACGCCAGGCTCATCAAATAGGTAGGTGGGTCATCATTCGTCACATAGTTTCAGGCAGCCTCAGCTCGCCGCTTCTCGTTATAAGCTTCATCATTGCACGCGGTCGATTCATCGTCAATCTTCTTAGTATATCACGTCGTGGGTCTCCAATGTTTCTTGTGATGAGAAGGTAAATCAGATGCGTGTTAACAGTAAATGTCGTTTATTGTTCCTTGACAAGTTATACAGAATAGAATAAATGAGTTTTGAACAATAATTAGATGAGAAAAGTTTTTAGTGCGCGTTGTCGTTCGCAGTCGGCGAGAGAAGGGAAGAAAAGATGGCGGCCGCCGGCGCAGGCGACACGTTGCGTTCCAGCGAATGCAGCCCTTTGCATTCGCGGCATTAACGCGTTCCAGTGCTGTTGCGAACAACTACTATAACTATAATATTATGAGTCAACATTGAAATGGTTTAAAATCGCGTTTGAATGCAATTGGTATAAAATTGACAGGATCAGGATAAAGCCCTTTTTGTACACGGTACGGAAAAAACAGTGGCACTCCGGGAGCGCCGACAGAAGTGAAAACAAAACACAAACAGAATATTTTGCCATCACTCACTGACATATTGGATATGTAACATTAAAACCGAGTACATCCCGAGGACAGCCGAACACATCCGAAGCGGGTATTTTTTTTAATCGTCTTATAAACAAAACACACGCGGTGACACGCGGTGTCGCTTACGGTAACAATGGCGCCAGTTAAATGGTTTTTTCCCATATCGAAAATGTCCAACGCGCCTAAAGAAGTTTTCACTTCAAAAACGTGTGTGTCACCAAGCTTCCATAATGATCCATACAACACTGGCAACCGTGCCTACATACGGCGCATAGTAACCGTAGTTAATCAGGACAAGAAAAACGTGTGTGTACAAAGGGCCTAAGAGCTCGCATGGATTCCCTACGTACACAGGACAACTCAATTAACAAGCTAGGTATCTACATAACTAGTTTTAGCTGACCTCGCATTGTTGCGACTTTTCGTACAGTGAGAAGTCATCTTATACTGGAAATGCACATACAGTCACGAGCACCAATATGTCAACACTTAGCAACTTTAAATTGCGATTTTTTCACGAAATAACGAATGCAACGTTGAAATACGACACTTTACATATACTTATGGGTTCGAAAATACTGCCTATGTTCCTACTAATATAAAATTTAATTTAAAAATAAAGGAGAAAATCGACTTTGAATAAAGCCAAGTGTATACTTTTGCTCGTGACTGTACATATAGTTTGATAATTATGTCGTCGTGCTTACAGAAGACGCTTCGAGTTAGCAACTTTAAAAGAAAAGAAAGTTATGGAAAGCATAGCTGTTAGCTTCTTAGCGCTGTTAAACAGTAATGAGACAAAAAAATCAGGTTTTCCGAAAATGTGTTAAACCCCTAAATCTTGCATTGAAAAAAGACAAATAAAATATTGCATTGAAATGATTGTTACAAGCTTAAAAATTTTGATTATACTATAACGATACGAAATAGCTAGAATTTATAATTAATTTAAACCCTGGCTAAGCTTAAATTAATTACAAATTCTAACAATTTTGGACTATACAAAAATGTTCGGCCAAAAATTCTAAATGCTGTTCTATGAATAAATTTTAATTATTGAAATATTATTTGCAGCATCTGGGACCATCTGGTGGATATTACCAAGGGTGGACGCACTACTGTCATCATCACGACTCATTACATAGATGAGACTAAGCAGGCTGACATCGTAAGTAACGGTTTATTTATTTATTTCATTTTGTTTTGAATGTCTGTTTATTGAAATTGTTTATTCAGTTAATTGATTTACATTTACAAAATAGGGCCTTCAACTACAGGTAGGTAAGAAATAATTGGATTCTACCTGGAACTAGGAATAAACCTGTATCTCACTCAAGTGCTTATACATAAATAATATCTAAAGTGAATTTTAACTTAAATTTTTAATGAATGTAATTTTATACTTTTGGAACACACTCTTTGGGGATCGTGTTCAATCATGGGATTTGTTGCAGTAGACATAACACTATTAGAGAACAACACAATCATATAACACTTTTGAATTCCAAAAAAAATATGCCTATATAGTATGTGGGTAGTTACGAAAATCTGATAACCACTCTTACCAAGGGGTAACTGGGTTGTGGAAGTCCGATTGGCACTCGATGTAAAATCTTGGTATTCATTTGCATCCTGTTAGACTGAGACCATAGTTGCGAAAAGGCTAGGCAGATGGTGATGAGTCTGTAGTGTATTTTACAAGTTCTTCAAGTCTTCTTTCACCAGAGAGGGGCAATTCTCATAGTTTTAAGAACATTCTCAGTCTCAATCTGTCAAAATTACTGAGACTGCGACTAGATTTTGAACGTTTTAAATTTCGTGATTTGGCCTTCTGGGGGCCTAAAAAGGCCACTTTGGCAGAATCATAAACGTATTTTGCTTTTTTTCGTTGCAAGAGATTGGGATTGGATTTGGATTGGTATTTAAGCACAGACAATAAAAAAATAACTGAAAAATCCTTCCCAATGGGATTTGATACGATTAACTTAACAGTTAACTGTCTATTATGATTTATAATGATTTGATGAATTCCTTTTATGATTCTGCAAAAGTGGCCTTTTCAGGCCCCCTGGTATGTTCGTAAATCTTTACTGATGAACCACATAATTATATATATAATTATATTGTGTACATAAAATTTATCGTTTTTCATTTATTTTTTCCAGATCGGACTCATGCGAGGCGGTAGATTCTTAGCAGAAGAATCACCAACTGAGCTGATCCGTCGCTACCAAGGCGAGAGCTTAGAAGACGTGTTCTTGAAGCTGTCGGTACTCCAGAACTTGGGCAAGAGAAGGAGATCCAGTATCCTCGCTGATGTGGTGGAGAGAGTGGAACTTCCGGCTATACCAGTAAGTATTTTAGCTAAGAATAGGTTAGCTATGGAATAGGAGGATATGATGTGAGTATGGGATTTTACCCACGCCATAAGATATCAAAAATTCATCGTCCTTATTTCGTAGCTATGAAGGTGTTTTTCATAGATCAAGTGTACTGACGTGTGTTTGACCGTACCAATTATTCTTTTAGCCATGTTTCTTTATCGGCTGTCAATGTAGACTTATGTACTTATAACAGTCATTTTGCGTTTACCATCAAACTTTATAAGATATTTATATATTTTTTATTCAGCACTTCTAGATCCAAATGGTTCCAAATGGTATTTAGCAAAAGGCTTAATCAAGTAGACCTATCAGACTTTTTTAATCTGTTTTCAGAATCCGTCTGCAATAGACTTAGAAGAAGCAGAAATTGGTGAAATATCTGGTGAATTCGGTGACAATGTGTCTATGAGCAGCAAGGGCCGCGTGGTGGTGACCCCAGAGTTGATCAACCCCATAGAGGCGATGCCCCCAGAAGAGAAGCCGAGGAGGAGCTTAGAGATGTATATGCCTATGAAGTGGCACCACATGAAGGCTTTAATTTGGAAGAACTTCTTGAGTTTGTTTAGGAATTTTGCGTAAGTGATGGACTAAAATTGTTATAATAAACTATTTCGAAATATCAGTTTTTCGTCTAGAATTTAAAAGATGCCAATCTAACGAAAGGACTGGCAAACTAACAAAATACAGAATTGTGTTGAAAAGTGAGAGGGAGGCCTTTGTCCCGAATCGGGACAATACAAACCTGTATTTGAAAAAAATAATTACTTACTTACTTAGTTGCGTGGTAAACTCTGCTTGCGCGATGCAGGATTTTGCGTGACGTACTATACATTAGTATGATGCGTAGTTCGCACGTGGTGCTGTAGATGCCGCCACAAGAGTATTTTTAAGAACATAAAAGAATTCGTAATTTATTAAAGTCGAACACATAACCTCCTCCTTTTTGGAAGTCGGTTAAAAACTACCGCCTGCGCCGCTCGCCATCATAGGGCTCTCTGTCTTTCTCTCAATTCAATTACTCTTTGCATGTTATTTGTTTTAATTTCATTAATGCGATGTTATGATCCGTGACCCCTGCGCTACAGTTATTTAAGTATAGGTTGATCCAAGATGCTATTTTAGAAAACTATTTGTATAAATAATAACGTTTAAAATATATTCATAAAACGATATCGCGAAACATTCCTTGCTTCGGGTATTTATTTAATTATTTCAGGCGACGCCGGCCCATAAATAAATACAAACCATATATTTAGTATTACAATATTTAAAATGTGTCCTAATCATTGTTTATTTAATTCCAGTGCCTTAGCCTTCCTCCTCGGCCTCCCAGTCTCCCAAATGATATTCTTCTGCCTCGCCATTGGTCACTACCCGGTCGGCTTACCGATCGCCGTGGTGAACTACGAAGTCAACTCTACGGAACCCCTCTGTGATTACGACAAGAACCTCTGCCCGCAGGACCCTAATACGTACGAATGGAATTTGACGAGATTCAGCTGTGAATATCTGGACTTTTTGTCGAAACGACAATCTAACTTGGTAAGTTGTGGTAAATGTGTTATCTTGCAAATGTTGATCTGTCAAAATTCATCATCATCAGCAACCTACAGCAGTCCACTGCTGGACATAGGCCTCTCCAATTGCACGCCATAAAGTTCAATTCTCGGCAACTCTCATCCAGCTGCTACCAGCCACCCTGCGAAGATCGCTGGTCCACCTAGCCTCAGGGCGTCCTACCTTATGTTTGCCGATTCGCGGTAACCGATGACCGTTGGGGTAGACGAGTTCTGGACTTCCTTATGTTTGCCGATTCGCGGTAACCGATGACCGTTGGGGTAGATGAGTTCTGGAGTGGAGGCTCCAGAACATGTCAAACCCAACGGTCATTATTTCTACGGGTAACATGGCCGGTCCATTGCAACTTTAGCTTACTTATTCTGTGTGAGCTATGTCAACTTTAGTTCTCTGCCGGATCACCTCGTTCAGGATTCCTTACTGGGTCAGGTATTATAATCGATAGCTTACATCTAGTCATAGTAGTGAACAGGCCGGAAGCTTGTAAATGGAGGTAGTAAAACTAACTGTGGGGCAGTTAGAAGCTTTGGTAAAAGTTGTACTTGTGATAGAAGCTGTGGTATACGTTCAAACTAAATTAAACATTGGGTTGAAAATTTAATGCAAAACCACCAACATACCACACTAGCTTCTATCTGCGACTTCGTCGGCGTGAAATTTTACTCTCCTCCCATTCACCCTCTTAGGGGTGGACACTCTAAAAACCTTTTTTAGTGGATAGGTACTTACTCTTCACAAAGAACACACCCTCCATATTTCATGTCTCTAGGACCAGCGGTTTCGGCTGTACCTTGATATACCAGTCAGTCCTGACTTTGAATTTTATATGAATAGATTAACCTGTGCAATAAGTTTATATTAACTTCGAGGCAATTCAAATTGAGAACTTTAATCTTTACCAAAGCTTTACTGTCAATCTGACACCATGGTGACAATTTGACTTTCACAGCGCCTTTATTCCGTTACAGTAAGAGCGGTTTTCGCAGTTCATATGTTTTACTAGTAGTACTGACTGATGCACAGCCGACCGCTAATGAATATGTGTTTTTTTTTTTTTTTGCCAAGTGGCTTGTTCTTGACGTTGATCTTGCCTGGCGGAAAGCGACGGATGCAGTATAAAAGAATAACATCATAACCTTTTACTCCCAGTTCTAATTCATTATATCTTTGATCCCTGGTAGATATACTACCCAAACAAAGAGCTGGCTATGGAAGAAGCGGCACATGGCAAAGCTCGAGCAGTTCTGGTGTTCGCTGCCAACTTCTCCGAGTCCTTGCAGCTGAGGATCACAGACCCCAGGAAGGCCAGCTTCTGGACTGTCAAGAGTTCCGACATGGAAGCTCATATGGATGAGACCGGTAAGTGATCATGTTGATTTTGTAGAAAATAACTGGAGAATTACTGTTCAATCGTCAAATGTATAAATAAATGACGGTTTTTATTTTATTTTATAAATGAATGCTTCACTCTGAGTAGAATCAGTTTACATGAACTACCAAGTGACTAGCTTTTCTATAACATATTAATAGCAGATGTTATAAATTAAGGTTAGTAGGCAGATAATCTAATCCGGAAGGTTTATGTGTTTAAAACATTATAAATAAATAATATTAAGCTTGCTTATAATAAAGAAATCTCGATGTTTTCTCAAATCGTAACAAACATGGGCTGGTCGTTAGTAAACGAATGAAAACTATTTGATATGATTATTATACGTTAAGCCGTTGGTCCCGGCTGTCATTCGTGAATCTTTGACAATCTTTACGGGTAGCCAGGAGCCCGAAAGTCTGACAACCAGTCTTAACAAGGGGTATCGTATTACCCAGTAACTAGGTTGTGGAGGGCAGATAGGCAGTCGCTCCATGTAAAATACTGGTATTCAGCTGTATCCGGTGAGACTGGAGGCTGACCTTGAGCTGGCTGAGCTGGGAAAAGGCAGATGATGATCCTTTAAAGACAAGAATAATCAACACTAGCTCATGTAAGTCAGGCATTAATGTTTTTTCTAATAGACTGTGGACCATTTTTAACGTCTCTCTTCAAAAGATGAAAGGGCTAATGCTAATCCTATAATACAGGCAGTCTAGTCTTGTCAAAGTCCAGATACTTAAGCAGACGGTAAATCTACTGAACAATAATAGTGTTACGAGCTTCGGGTTCGTGACAATTAAAAACTGCCGATTTAATAACCAAAAATAACAATTTATTTTACAACACTAATTACAACTCAAAACACTAATTAAAAGAACACAATCACAACTACTGATCACTCTTAATTCGCACTTGAAGATCGCTTAGATGTTTTCGCTCTTGTCGCTTTATCCAAACTGTGTCGGTCGTCGCGCATCCCGGCCTTATATAGTGCCGCAGATAGTTCTAGAACCTTCCATTGTAGAAACATCTAGAATGTTCGAGTACATACCGGCCCCGACCGACTAGGTGTCGATAGTTCGAGAAAGTTCTACAAAGTTCTAGTATCGAATTTTCTAGAACGATCGTAACTCGACTAGTTCTGCTACTCGATACTAGATGGCGCTAGTGGTAACTAATGTCACCATCTACCAGGCATTAATTGTGGCGCGCAACACTGCCCCCTCCTAAGACATGCTCGTCCCGAGCATTATCAGCCCCATAATAACGCGCCAGTCGGTCCACATGGACGATCTTAGGAGTACCTCTTGCACCTTTCTGTATCCGGTAGGTTACGTCATTGATCTTTGTCACAATCCGGTACGGTCCGTCCCATTTAGCTTGAAGCTTAGGAGATTTCCCTTTGCTGCGGACTGGATTGTGCAACCACACTAGTGAACCTTCGTCTAACCCTTTATTGTTCATTTTGCGGTCATAACGGGTTTTCATCTTTTCAGACATTTGCTGACCCGATTGTCTGACGTGCTCATAAATGTCATTCATTTTGTTCCGCAAGTCATTCGCATAATCGGTTATACTGCGTGGGGCATCAGGTGGTATTCCGGTGATCAGGTCTGCAGGCAGCCGTAATTCTCTTCCAAAGTTTACGAAAGCGGGTGTCACCGATGTACTTTCGTGAACAGCACTTCGATATTGTGATGTTCGCTGGGATGCTTAATAAAACACACTTTGACAGATACATAGGTAAGGTAGCATAAACGGAATCCAGAGACGTCTGATGTCGGCTACGGCCGGTAAGTGACTGACATGTCAAACATGTCAATGCTTTCCGCATACACTACATCCCTCCTTTATTTTTATTAAATTGAAATGTTGAATTGATTCTAATCGCCCATTCGAAAAGGTAGTTTTCGTATGGAGAAGAATGGGCAAGAAACTCCATCGTTACTCTTTTAAAATGTTTTACAAGTTCATATAAACATAATATTTCATTATATGTGAAGACGATGCACTCAATTCTGTGATAGATACATCGTGCTCACATATTTACAAATATTGTAAAAGTAGATGATTTTCCTAGAACTTTCGCTTTGATAAATCCAATTTAATGGAGTGTTACATATGGTTTCCTCATGATGTTTTCCGGTTTCCTCACGATGTTTTCCTTCGCCATATAATGGATGTCCAAATGCGTCCAATTTAATGGATGCCCATTGCGTCCAATTTAATGAATCACATGTCTTCGAAGTATTGGTTCTCAGACATGCCGGTTTCCTCACGGTGTTTTCCTTCACCGTTGATGAACAGTGGTGATGAGTGAAAATACACAAAATGCCTGCCTGGTTTCAAACCCACGAACTTAGTCGGGCTAGACCATCACCACGGTTGTGCTGAAATTAAATGCTATTATTATGTGTATGTGCCTACGTGTGACATGGTGAGTGATCTTGTCTGTTCAAACTGTTAAATAGCAAGGTGTATTATTTTTTTGACAATATTTAAATGACAAATTTTAATTATACTTTTTAACTTAATCCAATATAAGCTCATGTTAAGACACTAAATAATTTTGAGTATTGTTGTATGTTTTTTTTCACATGACATTATGGAACCTTTGATATTTTGTATGCCTTTTGGCGGGGCACAGCTCGGATCTTATGTATTTATAACACCTTTTGTATGTACCCTGTGTTCACGAAATAAGTGAATTTGAATTTGTTTCCGTCGCTGTTTTTATAGGTGGTAGGTGAGTCGTTGAATTTAAATCACACTGATCTGACACAACTTAACTTGTTTAGTAAACAATAATTATTGAGATCTTCTATTATTTTACATCTGTCATTGTGGTTGTGTCCTTACACCTCCTACCTAATATATATCTTACTTCGTTTCTTTCCATATTCACGAACCTACCTTTAGATTCAACGCTTGTATTTCTATATTATGGTCCCAACAATTGCCATGGAATTTGAACCTTATCATGAAGGTATGACATTAAGTTTTGTGTTCCCAAAATTGATAATTATCTGAGAGTCTGAATTCGAATATACTGAGACTTCTAATTACTCAGTTGATTAGATCATCCAAACAGTACTAAAGAGCTTTCCATATTTCGATATAACTAGGTACTACAGTAACTTAGTATTCCAGTACTAAGCCATCTCCAAACATCGTTTATTTATATCGTTAAATAGATAATATAATGGTTCTAAGCAGTAGGTAAGGTATACTTGCAGAAGTATAATTTGTTTGAGATCCCTATCACATAGTTTTGAATATTTGCTGTTTATATGTGACGGATACTTTGACAAATTTATACTTTTGCTATGTTTTTGCTGTTGTAATGTTTTATTATTTTTAAACAGCGGATGTGTCTATGCTTAGGTTTATTTATAGTGTTCAATGTGTGTAATGTGATTTACCTGAGTTTAGATTGGTTCAAGGGCCAGTGTTGGTATTAACTTAATGACAACAATGATGTTGGCATGTGCCTAATACACATCATGGAGTTTGTATATGTGTCCCAGTATTTATAGAATATTTTTTCTAGACAGATGTCACATTCATAAACGTGCTTGTAATTCTGATCGTTTGCCTGTGCGGATGCACAATATATTTTGGAGTCTAATATGGTATTTTATTGAGTAGTCCACGGAATTACCACCAGCGCGTATCTACCTATTTCTGTGATTATTCTTCCTTTAATTTTTTTTTTTTTTTTTTTTTTTTTTTTTTTTTTTTACCGATTGAACAATAATAGATTTAGAAGATATTTATGAGTCAATGCGATTTTTTTTTTTTTTTTTTTTTAGGGTTATTGTTAATTTAGTAGTATCATTAGGTACTTTTAACCACTTCAATACCTATTAGGTACTACTTGACAACATTTCCGGTAGGTAGTTCAAGAAGTTTAGTCTGACAAAAGTTGTAATTTTGCCTGTTGGTTAGTTAATTACCATAACATTGAATCATCAAAATAATTTATAATCGTATCATGTTCTAGAATACTGGGTTGTCCTGGTGATGATCGCTGAGCGAATTGACTGCCCCTACATTAGGAAATGCTGTAGCAGACATGTATAGCCAGTGCACTTAGTTTTAATTGACATTGACATTATTATCTTAATTTTAATTCCATTACCTTTTTAATTTTGTATTCGTTAATTTGTTTTATTTCTATGCATTGAAATTTTATTCTGTGGTAGTAGGCATTGTAATATTTTAATTTCATATGGGTCTTGCCTGAATTAAATGAATTTTATTTATTTATTTTTTTATTTTAAAGCTGCATCCTAACCAACTTTCTTACGGATGCAGCCGAATAACAGTATTTCATATGGGGCGACTGCCCACCTGACCTCCAGAACCCAGCCACTGGGTAATACAATAGGTACCCCTTGGCAAGACTGGTTGTCAGATTTTCGGGCTTCTACCCGTAACGACTGTCAAAGATCCACGAATGACATCCGGGACCAACGGCTTAACGTGCTTTCCGAGGCACGGAGGAGTCTCGGTATGTAAAGATGGTCACCCATCCACAGACCAACCGCGGCAAGCATAGCTTAACCTGATCAAACGACCTGTGCGGCTGTTATTATTTAGGCCTACTTGTACCCCTACTACCTACTGCGTAAGCAATACTTGTACGCCTGGCAAGGCAGCACATAGTGACATATTTTTTCCCATCATGGGCCAGTATGGTATATCTATGTGTACAAATAAATATATTTTAATTTGAGTTTTAACTAATCTTCCATCAATATAGACTGACTTCTAATGTGACAAACAATACAAAAGATGGTGCCAATCTCATACTGAAGGTATCAATACTTTCACACAGACCATTGTAATACTAGTAACAGGACCTCACCTAAGGCAGTATTATCAACTTTGTGATACTTAAATAAGAATTATAATCTCATAACCACATCACGCCTGTACCTATGTTTGAATAGGTAAGCAATCTTTATTGTTATAAGTACATTATTGTCTTGGTTTCACATAATGATACATGGCACCTGTAACTTAGTGACCTTTGATAGTACCACAAAACTCCAACAGAAGAAGGGAACTTCTCTTCTCAAACAAAATTGATTTACCGATTCATCATATCATAAGAAAATATTACGTCATACTAATTCATGTTACAGGTGAAAACAGTTTTACTAAACATTTTGTTCATCTATCTACCCTTATGGAATCACTGGTCCCCAAGTCACAGGCTATAGCCTAGTTTGGGTGCCAGGAGATAATACTCAATGCACTTTATGTTGTACCATATTACTGTACTTGTAACCTTTATGAACATTTTACTGGAAATAAACATTAGTATTATTATTTTTAGTGTCTTTTTTTCTCACCTCTTAGGCTGGTTTTAGCTACATTTACGGGCTAAAGTCAAGTAAATGCAGCGTATGGTGTGTATTAGAGTGTTTTCTTCCTCTAACTGTATGAATTTCCTAACTATTCTGCAGGTGTTTAAGATGGCAGCTTTCTGTTGTTATTATATTATTAATAATTAATCATTGCAATAACATCAAACAGCAGTTTACTGTTATTGTGACTTTTTATTTTCACTTTGCCCCTATTTTATTTCAAAGTATGTATACTTATTATTTTATCTGGTTGGTAGGTACTAGTACCTAATTATAGTAACAATTACATAGCTTTTGTCTTTCCCATAGTCTGTTGATACCGATCTAAATTTAGATCGGTATTTATGTCACCCTAGAACTCAGGTACACATGTTAAGCATTATCAGTATTACTCATTAGTTACTTATTCCTACACGCAGGAAATTTTCCTATGTGGAACGGGTCTACAATATGAGACTTTTTACTACCATCAAGTACCTAATAACCCATTTTTTTTTTTTTTTTTGCATTTTTTATGTTTAATAGGTATTACAATGAATACATTCGTTTGGGTAATTCTCCCAACATGGAGAAGAGTAGCTCGTTTCATAAATTTCAAGTGCCCTCTTCCATTTCCTCCAACTAGTGCCGACAGATGTCGGATCGCCTTCGCAATCAAAATGGTCTTAGTTGGGAAGTGTGGATGATGCATGAGTCATTTTGCAGCTTGCATTAAAATGTATTGACTCTTATTTTTGCGTGGCTTTTACTGAAAATCAGTAACAGTATTACAACTGCATGCCCTATTATATTTTTGTAAGTACTTATTGCGTGAGTCATTTTTTTGGGGCGACCTGTAACAGGATTTTGAGACTCGTATGCGTGGCCTTTTATCTTTTATATAGATAACAGTATGCGTAGCCATAAGGTACTTGTTAGTATTTGCGTGGCCTTTTATCTTTTATATAGATAACAGTAACACTACTGCGTAGCCATAAGGTACCTGTTAGTATATGCGTGGCCTTTAGACCATTTCGGATTCAGCATGACCTTTGACTTATGTGTAAGTATGACTAACTAAATATACTGAATAACTTTATTCAGTAGCGTTACTTTATTATTATTATGGAAATTGACTGATAATAACCTTTATCTATTAACATATTAGGTTTATTAACTGGTTGGCAGTATGTAATGGACTGCGATAGGCTGAGTTGATTGATTGAAGCCATTATTGATGCTTACACTAACATTTCCCGGTCTTTTCTCACATTTATCCGTTATGTATGGTCGTATTGAGAATAGTATTTGCGTGACCTTGATATTTCTGTGTCGAAATGTAAACAATTGATCCTGGCAAAACCAGTGACCTGATTAAAATAGTATCCAATGATTTTGTTTTATTTTTACAATAGGTGGGTATGTAGGTTATTTACAACAGAAAAGTTAAGTATGTCCAAGATTTATGATAATAATTGGTTATTATTTTTTTTTTAAATAAGAAGCGTGCAAATAACTCAATTATCTTGTTATTTAAATGAGAACACTTACCCAATAACAATAATTTACTGTTTGCATTCCAGCACATTGAAATAATTGCGTACTATTCAGGCATAGCCCTTTGTTTTGTTGTAACACTTGTAACCAACACTTGCTGCATGGCCTTTGTAACATATACGCAATGATATTATATTCAAGGGGTAGATATGGCACTAGCGGGCGCAAATTGTTGCAGGCAAATTTAGACAATATTGTTGTAGTTTCATTTAGTCCGCTAATAGCAGCAAGCAACACAATACATATAGCTATCTCTTTCTGTGTCATACGTTCCGCATTGTCTATCGCAGTAACTACTTTGTAATAACAACGCAACAATACAGAACGTCGGCGTCGCTCAGTATGAACGTAGCGTATCTTTCCTTTATAATATCATTGCATTTACGCTTATAAGTTGTTTACATCAATCGAAGCAGAATTTATTTTTCGTAACTTAATCATACGAAACTTAGGTAACAAAGCAATCATTAGATGTAACCTTTTACCTTGGTAACGATTTATTTACGTGTAGGTAGGTAGGTACAGCGTGACTACGTTCTGTTTTTACTTTAGTATCCAACTATTAACGATCCTTATCGAAATACAGTCGCTTAACTGATCGTAAACAACTATCAACGTGCATTATTTTTCAGCCTGCATTCTTCCTCTTTTTTTGGTAGCTGTTTTCAGCACTTACTTTTATCCTCGTCGCCACTTGTGATGTTCGCTGGGATGCTTAATAAAACACACTTTGACAGATACATAGGTAAGGTAGCATAAACGGAATCCAGAGACGTCTGATGTCGGCTACGGCCGGTAAGTGACTGACATGTCAAACATGTCAATGCTTTCCGCATACACTACAGATATGACAACAAAAACGGTTGTATGTGCTTGTCCCAATCTCGTTGCCGATTTTCCACAACTTTGGCTAGGTACCTCTCCAATGTCTGATTAAACCGTTCCACCATTCCATCCGACTGTGGGTGGTAAGAAGTTGTTCTGGTTTTATGAGTACCCATAACTCGACAAGTTTCCTGGAATATTTGTGACTCAAAATTCCTTCCTTGATCACTGTGAATCTCTAAAGGTACTCCAAAACGACAGAAGACTTCATGAACTAATCTGTCTGCAACTGTCGAAGCTTCTTGATTTGGAATGGCGAAGACTTCCGGCCACTTGGTGAAGTAATCCATCACAACCATAAAATACTTGTTGCCACTTTCACTTTCCGGAAACGGCCCCGCAACGTCAAGGGCTATCCTCTCCCATGGTGCACCAACATTGTACAATTTCAATGCACCTCTACTGCGAGTCTGAGGTCCCTTTACAGCTGCACAACTTGTACATTTGCGACACCAGTCCTCGACATTGTCCCGACAGTGGACCCAGTAAAACCGTTCTCGTATCTTCAGTAGAGTCCGTTTTACTCCCAGATGACCTCCTGAACAACCATTATGGTACAGCTGTAGAACATCCGGTACTTGAGCTTTAGGGACAACCATTTGCAAATGACAGCTGTCTCCCCGAGCATTTTCCCATTTACGGCACAGGACTCCATCCTGAATCACCAAGCTGTCCCATTGGGCCCAATAGCTTTTTGTGATCGAACTCATCGCTGAGACGTCACTCCACCTGGGCTTAGGAGCTCTGGCCTTCATCCACTCCAGAATCGGCTTTATGTCCGAATCTTCCTGCTGTGCACGTTGTAGGATTTCCTTCCACTCGTTGCTGAGGTCTGTCCTGAGCATCCTCACAGGTACCACTTCCTTACCCTCTTGCCTAGTACCATGCTTGCGCTCTTCAGGACAAGGTCTTCTTGAAAATGCATCTGTGTTGCCATGAGGTTTCCCGCTGCGATGTTTGACCACAAAGTCGTATTCCTGCTGCTGCTGGGCGGTGCTGTTAGCCGCACCTCTCTCTGGATACCAGCCATCTTCCCTTTCTGCAGTTCGCTTAGGGCAACTGGGTCGAAGGTGGCCCTTTTCCCCACAGCCGTAGCACCTAGGGCTGTACCTTCTATTACGATCGCGAACTGTAGCCGCTGCAACCTCCCTGACGCGATGGGAACGATGATCCTGCCGCACAGCTTCCACCTCCAGTGCATGGGCCAAGGCGTCCTTAAGCGTCCCGTGGTGCCCGAGCCTCACAGCAGCTCTCACTTCAAGGTCGCGTATGCCGTCGATGAATGCCTGCACCAGGTTCCCATCAATAAGCGCAGGTACAGACTGGTACGCTTTACGAACCAGCTTCTCCACTTCAAGGGCCCACTGCTGCAGGTTTTCATTACTGCGTTGCACGCGATCCTTGAGCTGCGCACGAAACACGTGTTCCAGGTGAGCGTCGCCATACCGAGCCTCCAATGCCTCAAGAAGCTGCTCGTAAGTCACTTCCTTACCGAGAGCTTCCAGAACAGTTAAGGCCTGGTCGCGCAGGCCTAGGGTGAGGGCAGTCATGGCCTGATTTTTATTCCACCCGTTTGCCTTCATGACAGCCTCAAATTGGATTTTGTAGGCCGACCAGGAAGAAGTTCCATCGAACGGTGGCACTTTGAATCCACGTAGCGAAGGCGTTGTAGCTACGGGAGCTGCGATTCCATCCCCAAGTTTAAGGTTACCCAACTCCTGCTTCATATCAGCAATGACGTCATTAAGCTTGCTGATCTGAGTTTCAGCTTCTGACAGGCGGTTGTCCTGCCGGGCAACCTTCTCCTTCACCTCCATCATGTCTTTCCCGAAGGTAGCGTGAAGGTCCTTCATAAGGAGCATCTGCTCTTCCTGGCGGCGCACCTGCTCCTCCTTATCACGTTGGAGCTGTTCTTCCAACCGACGAGCCTGTTTCTCCTGTCGACGAGCCTGTTCCTCCTGTCGACGAGCCTGTTCCTCCTGTCGACGAGCCTGTTCCTCCCTGTCACGCAGCAGCTGTTCTTCCAACCGACGGGCCTGTTCCTCCTTATCCCGCTGGAGTTGTTCCTCCAACCGACGAGCCTGTTCCTCCTGTCGGCGAGCTTGTTCCTCCTGTCGGCGGGCCTGCTCCTGCAGCATCATCATGAGAGCAGCCAAATCTGGTGCTAATGATGCTGGAGCAGCAGTGGACGGGCCGGCCTCCGGGGTCGGTAGCTGGCCTTCCGACCTCTGTGGCGTAGCTCCACCAAATCGCCTCTGGTCCGTCTCCTGCTGGCGTTGACTCCGGGTACGGATACCCTCCGTGTCGTCTTTGGGTAAAACCGGCATTTTAATCCTCGCTTCTGACACCAATTGTTACGAGCTTCGGGTTCGTGACAATTAAAAACTGCCGATTTAATAACCAAAAATAACAATTTATTTTACAACACTAATTACAACTCAAAACACTAATTAAAAGAACACAATCACAACTACTGATCACTCTTAATTCGCACTTGAAGATCGCTTAGATGTTTTCGCTCTTGTCGCTTTATCCAAACTGTGTCGGTCGTCGCGCATCCCGGCCTTATATAGTGCCGCAGATAGTTCTAGAACCTTCCATTGTAGAAACATCTAGAATGTTCGAGTACATACCGGCCCCGACCGACTAGGTGTCGATAGTTCGAGAAAGTTCTACAAAGTTCTAGTATCGAATTTTCTAGAACGATCGTAACTCGACTAGTTCTGCTACTCGATACTAGATGGCGCTAGTGGTAACTAATGTCACCATCTACCAGGCATTAATTGTGGCGCGCAACAATAGATACGGTCAGCAACAAAAGTAATCTCAGTTATTGAGCAAAATATTTGTTCAAATTGCAGCACAAGTACAATGCAATTTTGAACAAATATTTTGCTCAATAACTGAGATGAAAAAAACTGAAGTGTTAATATTTTGCTCAATAACCGAGATAAAAAAAACTGAAGTGTTAATCGACTTTTGTTGCTGACTGTACCTAGGCTTTAATTAAAAAAAATGGCATAGTTTCTGGATTAAAATACGGTAAATTTCAGTTACATAATGCGTCTGATTTTAAAACAACCTCGATTCAACCGATTCAGAGAATTATTGAAAATCTGCCATTTCATAAATGCCACTATTGAATGAACTCTCAAACAAAAGCTCGTATTCACGAATTCCAAATGGAAAAAAAATAACGTTACCATTGCTTTTGTTTTTAACCCTATTGTATGGCATTTTAATTAAAAATGCACCTTTATAATTGCCGAGTTTTTTTTTCCTTGTTAAACTGAAATTAGCTTAGCTTTTGAAATAGGTGAACAATGAGAATTTGTAGTACAAAGGCACCTTTGTGCTTTAGGTCCGGACTCCACTAAAGCGAAGATGGGCGGAGATGTGCCAAGAATAGAATAGAATACTCTTTATTATGTACACCATTTATATTACCTACAGACATAATTATAGAAACTGTACAAAGGGTGTCACAATATCTACACAAACAAAAAATCATGTTTTCAACTTACGTAATAGTTGGTGGCGTGAATTTACCTTACAAAAAAGTTACTTCGTTTAAACGGATTTAAAAATTATATAAATCGAGCTTAGATAGGCATTTTTTTGTTGCTTCATTTTTGCACTTCACAGACGCGTGTCTCAAGCGGATGGCACCCGAGCTCGCACTACTCCCAACCCGTCCGAGATAACGTGTCCGTGAGCGGTGTCTATGTGTGCGTTGCTCGAGTGCACTTTGTATGTAGATTGCCTTCTGTACTATCTGTATTTTGTGGCCAAGCGGAGCGGAGAGGAGATGCTTAACAGCTAGAGTGTACCCACCGATAGTGTGCGGAGATGCGTACTGGCTAAACCGGAGTAGGGGGTCTACTCTCTATGTCCGTCAACGAAGATAAGGGCCAGTCCAGAAGTAGTTAATCCGTCAAAACAAGTGCTAAATTAATTTTTTCGGATATACGCTTTGGGATTAGAGACAACTGTCAAAAATCGCGTTGTCATTCATTCATAGTTCGGGTTAGGGCCCCGCATACTCGTAGATCTTATGTCCGCAAGTCGTGCGGAGTTGCAAACGCCTTTGCAACGGGTGTTAACTCCGCACTTTGACCGAAACTACGGATTTCGTGTAACTAGTAGTACGTGTGTGCTACTAGTTAACTATCAAAAAGCCATTCCAACTGTTAGTGTTTTACGCAATTACCCAGCTGATTAAAACCAGATAGGTAAGTAGTTCGAACTCGTGTAAAACCGGGGCGGGTACAAACAGCCTCAGCAATATTCAAACCTGCAAGAATTCATTTTAATGTCTACAATCTTTGCTACAAAATATTGTGTCATTGTGTAGCCACAAAACTTATTCCATATTAGCTTCCGTCCGCGACATTTCCCGCGTGGTATGTCGTTAAAAAGTAGCCAAGTTCCTTTTGCTGGGTTCAAAGTATCTCAATACCAAATTTCATCAAAATCGGTCCAACCTTTTTGGTGATTAGCCGGAGCAAACAGACAGACAAAAAAAATTTAAAAATAACTTTTTTGATAGGAGTATACATGCATTTAGTAAAAAGCTGTTACTTTGACATTACAAACAGACACATATTTGTAGAGATATGGGTAGATACCTACTTACAAAACGACTGTCGTAACTGGTCGGGCCTGAGTATAGCCTTTGCGAACTTTCGCGCATGTTCTCTCACTCACACTCGCCTCATGCCACCATTTGGTTCCTAAAAAACTTTAGTGCGCAGCCTTCTGCGCGAAGTTCAGGCTCGCCAAGTTACGTCGGTCGTATTGTAATTCTAGCTACACATTGATACAATATTATGGAACACAGTTTGTAGAGGCTGACTGTACGTTAGCACACAAATATCTAAGACACTGAGCATATCAAAATAAATATAAGAAATAGGCAATAGTTTTTCGGATGATTGATCGCAATATTGTCTAGAACCGTCTGAAGGAATCCCGATCCGTTATATTGTCTGCAAACAAGCCTGTTTGTTTCAACGTTGACGATCCATAAGCTTTACTCGAGAAGATCCTAAGTAAATAAAATATTTAATTTATGTACGGTCACTAAAGGAGATAAGTAACCAGGGTCGGGTATAGTTGAAGTTTAGTAATAAACTGATGGATGTTTTCTAATAAAATTGAATTTAATTAATAGAAAACAAACAGTTAATCCATCGGTTTCTTACTAAACTTCGACTATATCCGATGACCCTGGCTGGCTACTTATCTCTTTTGGTGACAAGGTTCATACATATTTTACGTTCATATTTTGTATACCGGGAGGCGTGTGTCTGGCACGAAAAAGATTCCGATTCGGGATAGTTCCCGACAACGCAAAGGACAACGCAACGCATCTTTCGGCTGAACCTAACATCACGCGTGGGCCATAGGCGAACCCAGTGTGTTGGTGGATATCATGTGTTTGAATTTTTGGTTCTAGAACATGCCGGTTTCCGGCAAACCGGCATGTTCATAGAGAGGAGGCCTGTATCTCATGTCTGGGAACATTATTTATAAGTTAAATTTGATTTGCATAAATAGCAAATCAAATTTAACTTATATATATATACCTTATGAAAGAAAGAAAAAAAAAATGTATTAGAGACGCGCGCAGGAAATACAACCAGTTAGAAAAGGAAGAGAGGAAGGGGGAAAATGAAGGTAATTTTTTTGCCTACTTTATACGGAGATTATGTCCCACCCTTTAATTAATGTTTTGTAGGTCCCCCGTTAAAATTGAAGGTCCCTACTTATAGGTGGGTACTTGTATCATTTGCATTTAAATTACATTTTTTTTAATGACACACACACACACTCATGGACATTTTCATGCCCCAATCACCGTGATTGGACCATTGATGTTATTTTTTATTGAAATATGAAGCTATAAAGAGTTATGGACTTTAATTTGAAAGCATTACAGTTTGAATTTGAACCAAGGGAACCAAGGTGCTAATCATGGAAGTCTGTGGAATCAATTCAGATTTGTACTTATTTTCTATTCCTCAATTTGATATCATCATCTGCCTAGCCTTTTCCCTACTGTGTTAGGATCGGCTTCCAGTCTAATCGAATGCACCAGTATTTTACATGGAGCGATCTGACCTCCAAAGTCTGGGTAATACGATACCCCTTGGTAAGATTGGTTGTCAGACTTTCTGGCATCTGACGACCCGTAACGACTGTTAAAGAGCCGAGAATGACTGCCGGGACCAACGGCGGCACAAAAGCACAAAGTTCCGGGGTATGTAAATAAGGTCACCCATCCACTGTTCAAACGCGGAAAGCGTAGCCGATCGATCCGTGCTGCTGTCATTACTTGTTAGCCACAAGCCCCTTTCTTTTCCTCCATAGGAATGGTGATATTCGAAATATAATTATGATTTCATATGTTTTGAACATCTGTATTCTGCCATCTGTATTCTTGCCAAATTTTATCGAAATAGATACAATTTGGCAAGAATACAGATGGCGGAAATAGGCTATTTTTTGTCCCTGTAGCACATTTCCGCGGGACAATTTCCGACATCCACGCGGGCATAGCCACAGGCACAAGCTGGTTTAGTATTCATTAATTATAGTATTATTGATACCGATCACGTTTAAGAACTCTCGCCAGCTAACTAATTAAATTATTTAATTTGGCCCTGTCTAGGTACAGAATCATTAATTCCAGGCTTTACTTGCGCTAACGAAGGTCCTTCATGTCTTGAGTCTCATTATACGGGCCCTATTTGTTGTACTAAGTGCCAGTTCTCTTAATTTTCACAAGGGCCTACAAATTTACTGGAAAAATAGAGGTGGAAAGAAAATTTACGCACGATTTTTTCCACACTTTTTCCTGTTACGCCAGAAAAGTATGGTGGCAAGTTAGTCTGGGTATTTTTCCTTAAGTATAATGGTTTTCTAAGGAATAAGAATGGACAACGTTGTTTAATGAAATTGCAGAGAAAAGGCTGTATAACTTGGAAAAAAAGTAGAACTTGGCTAAATAATAAGCTCATCGTTGAAGCAGTGATAGGAAACCTTGAACAAAACTGATGTAAAAAACAAAATGTATTCCATGTTTAAGGGGATTACAGGACCTAAACGCAAAAAAACGCAAGTTTAAGAAACAATAAAAGTATAAGATCGACTACAGTAAACAAAATCAGAAAAATATATGATATTCTTCAGGTTATAATTCAACTGATTTGATACGATGGAAAAAAATCATGAAGATACTTCTAAAAACATTCATTTTACAATAAAAACCATAGTAACATACCTACATACAATCATTCAGATTTTTTGTCAGATTATTCTACAACCAACATACTAAAGCACTAGTGTTTTAATTATTTAGTCCAAACAATAGATTTTTGTTAATAGGTAATTGCTTCATATTTTGTTTTGCAATAAAATTACCAGCGTTGTGTCATCGCGCTTCTCTTTCTTTTCTATGCAGTCCCTGTCGGACTGCATAGAAAAGAAAGAGAAGCGCGAAATGAAATGAAAGTTTATTGACAATTGACAATATTAAATAAAAACTGGCCAAGTGCGAGTCGGACTCGCACTTGGGTTCCGTACCACAAGGCAAAAACGCTGATGTTATGTTTGTTGTATGGGAGCCGGGCCCCTTAAATATTTATTTTATTTTGTTTTTAGTATTTGTTGTTATAGCGGCAACCGAAATACATCATCTGTGAAAATTTCAACTGTCTAACTATCACGGTTCATGAGATACAGCCTGGTGACAGACAGACGGACGGACGGACAGCGAAGTCTTAGTAATAGGGTTCCGTTTTTACCCTTTGGGTACGAAACCCTAAAAAGAACAAACAAACCTTACACACAAATCATAACAATCCTATGATTTGTGTCTTCTAGTACAAAATATAATTACGTATGTCTAATAAATACCTGTGTACATGCGGTTGTTTGAGCATAATTCACACTGACCTCCGTACTAGTGAAAACTGTATCACGGCAGGTCAGTCTTCCTCGTTCACAAACACTCACACACTTCCACACAATTAACGACAGTTTACATTAGACTGCTAAATAAAACACTGAATTATGAGTACGGATGTAAGAATACAGATCCTTAGTTTTTTTACAGTGACCGCGCTGTAGGTCATGCCTTGTTTGTTTCTACAGTCCGGCCGTCGAGAGAATACGTTCCTGACACCTGTCAGTGCGACAACTCTAGTAGCTAATAAAGATCAAGTTCGCGAAACACGTATTCGTTTTACAGGTGTCAAGAACGCATTCTCGCGTCGGCCGCACTGTAATTAATATTATTTCTGGTTAATCAAATTGAATTATGTTGATTTCAGAATAACTGTTATATTTCCAAAAAGACCTTTGATTACACATTTTGGAAACATTACACGTAGGATATCACCATATATATGCATTTGTTAATACCATTATTTATCTATATACTAAAGGTTTTCATGGCTCTCTCTCTAGAGGGACAGTCCTGTGGTGTACTTTCCTTAGCCCCTTCATAATACGCCCAAGGGAATACAGTAACTCATTCTTATAGTACGCAAGGTTTGCTCAGACGAAACGCAGAAATGAAATTGTTCGCTAAATTCTAACTTCCTTTTCGCAGAACTCACCAAAAAGTACGGATAACAAGTCATGGAGCTCCTTAGAGAGATTTCCCTTTTTTATACACTTAATTCTTAACTACCCAAAATGGTTCTATTCCCAACCCCTTTTGCCGACATCTTAACTTCCAACTAAGTTATTCTCAGGAATGGTATGTTGTCCCAGTTTTTAAAAGTAACGATATTTTTTGAGTTTGCAGTTGTTTTAAAACTTTTTGTGACACAGATTAAGTATGTCTAACTTGTAAACAACATTGTTAGTTTTTTTATTTTTTTTACTTTTCAGCGTTTATGTTTTTCGTTTTATCAACTTGTTTCAGCAATTGCGTTTATATTGACGTACTTACTATTATAATAGTAACTAGAAAAGTTTGTTAGGTGCAGATTATGTGCAGACGCCAGCTCACATCAAGGTACCCAAAACTGTCAAATTTTCCCAATCAACTTTGAATCTCATACTTTAGCGATAAAGTTGAAAATCTTTGAAAGAAATTTGACAGATTGTAGTAGCATAATGTGCCAGCATCTGTACTTGTATTCTTACTAGGGCAACAAATGGGTTCGAATTTAATGGGGTCGAATTTACTGACTCTCGCTTGTATTTACCGCGCCTAAAGCCCAACAAAAACTCTTGAATTGATTTTTTCACGACTAGACATGTCACATGCCAGGTTGGTTCTTAAAGTGTAGGTAATTAGTATTAGAGTAGGTACTTCGTGATTACAGTCCTTTCCCATTTATTTTACCTCTGATAGCACAGCTTCCTTACGGCGACCTTATTGTACGGATCATAAAGATCACTGTGAATTTGACAGTGATTCAAAACAATCCATTGTGATTCGAATTTAGAATCAAAGAAATGATTTACGTTTTATTCTTGACAGTCGTTGCAGAATATGAGGTCCTTGACATTTGTTAATATTTATCAACTAAATGTAAAACTGAAAATGTATTTGAATACTTAGGTACCAAAAATAAAAATAAACGTTTAATTTGAAACAATTTACAATTTAAACGTTTTTCTCAAACAAAATCCCGTTACTTTTGATTACAAACTTCATTTCTGACGTAGGTTCGTTCGTTACCCGTTTTGAGGTTAAACAGGGATTCAGCAAAGAGATTAACCGTTTGTTTATTTACTCAGACGTGGTAGGGATTAAAAGTATTGTTTGATCTTTATTAGCTGGCTTGGAGATAACATTTTAATAGGTAGTTACAAAGAAGTTTGAATTTCACTTGGATTGTTATTAATCATTCATAGTTCTTTGTATTTGAATTTAAATTGCATTTGTATATTATATTCAACACAATGTACATTGTTTTATGAATAAATGAAATGAAATGAAAAAAGAATAAGGGGTAAGTTAAGGGGAGTATACAAAAGGAAAGGTAATCGCAAAAGTGAAGGATTTAGGGAATTATAGCACCTACTAGCTGCGCCCCGCGTTTTCACCCGCATAAGTGTCGATCCCGTGGGAATATCGGGATAAAAAGTATATGTTAATCCTGTAGACTGTCTGTGTGTTAAATTTAATTCAAATCTGTTTAGTATAGTTTTTGTGTGAAGAAGTAACAAACATACAAACTTTTGCGTTTATACCTACTATTAGTGTGAAGTAAATTAAAAGTAGCTTTCGAGTCAAATTTGACATTATTCTGACTTTAGACTTTATTCCGGAAGGTTTAATTACATTTAAAGAAATCTTGATGTCTTGGTAAATAGGGGTGGGTTGCTAGCATTATACCTACGTATTTGCAGCGAAAAAAAGAAAAACACGGACTGTCTTCGCCATACAATGAATCATAATGTTATCCTTTTATGATTCTGCCAAAGTGGCGTTCCCCCAAAGTTGGGGTTTTCTTAAAATTAATGTACCATTATTAGACACGGGTTTCCGGATGAGGTGGCTTTTATTGCTAGGGGGTAACAAATACCCACAGCTTACTTATTTACTGAGAGCAAAGGGTTGATTTCGGTTAATTGTATGGGTTTTAAGAGGCATGTTTGGTGTCCTACGACCTACTTAATGAGAATTTATCATGATGTTTGTTGCTGTAGAAGGCATTGCTTTCTGTGTCGCGTTTGAGGCGGAAAAAAAGGTTGTCATCCATTTTTATAACTGCAGTATCAAACTTTTACAGTACCTATAAGTGAATTCATTCATACCCAGTCACTGGGTTGTGGCAGTCAGTCGCTCCATGTAAAATACTGGTACTCAGCTGCATCCGGTTAGACTGGAAGCTGACCCCAACATAGTTGGGAAAAGGCAGGCGGATATCAGCTACCTGACCTCCACAACCCAATTACTAGGTTACGATACCCCTTGGTAAGACTGGTTGTCAGACTTTTGTTCTTCTGACGACTCGTAACGACTGTCAAAGATCGACGAATGACAGGCGGGACCAACGGCTTAACGTGCTTTCCGAGGCACATGTGTAGACCATGACAAGGATTAGGAGATAGGATTCTTATGCGGGTGAAACAGAATTTCTGGAACAGCTGATCCGATTACAAAAATTCTTTCACTTTTAGAAAGCTATGCTATTGCCGCGTATGTATAATCAGCCTAAAAAGTTCCCACTGCTGGGAGACAAGCCTCCTCTCTGTGAGAGGGAGTGGGCTGTAGTACTGTATCCCGAAGTTGTGGCCGTTACCACTTGGCCCTGCACACTGGGAGACTTTGGTCAACTGGACCCACTCGAAATGGACCCAGGGGATCACTCAACCTAATCACATTTTGAATAGGTCGACTGGACCCACTGCCCAATTTCATCATTAGTACAGTCACGGAGTAAATCCGAATCTTTTAGTTTTATTTCTATGACTTAGATAAAATATACTAATATTATTCAATAAGATTTATTTATCTGGGCACTGAGCACTGCTATTGCCGAGCGCCTTTGGATATGTTTTAAAGAATAGTTGGCTTCCCCGCGGACTGAAGTCGCAGGCAGAAGTTAGTGTTAACCATATAACTGGCAGCGCCCCGCGGTTTCACCTGCGTAAGTTTCGATCCCGTGGGAATATCGGGATAAAACTGTCCTATGTCCTTCTCCGGGTTGCAATCTATATCTCTGCCAAATTTTATCGAAATCCGTTCAGTGGTTTAGGCGTGAAAAGGTAACATACAGACACAGAGACAGACTAGAGTTACTTTCGAATTTATAATATTAAGTATGGATTGTTAATTTCTTTCTTCTTTGTTCGCAGACAAGCAAGTCGAATGGATGTTGAACAGAGACCTGTCACTTGCCTTCTTGGAAGCCACGGAGCACCTGGCTAAGGTGTGCGACCTGCCGTCCAGAATTATGGCCAGCCCTGTCTATGTAAGTATCCAGTGATGTCTAAAACAAAAGAAAGAAAGAAAGAAAATAAAAATAAATCAAACAACTAGATACGAGTGCCACAACCGAGACATATTACGTCGTCGTAATATGTCTCGTTTTACAGTATTTTTATCTCACGAAGCGACACGCGATTTACTTGTGGTAACTAGGTGACGAGTAGCGTCAGCAAATAACACACAAACTCACCTACACATTACCACTTTCGCAATTGCCTCGGACGGTACCGAGAACTCCTGCGCTTACACACACCACAAAATACAGATAGTACAGAAGGCAATCACATGTATGTACTCGCTCGGCGGTCGCGCTAGGGTTGTCAACTTTGGCTTATGCACAAAAAACTATCGTGGTAGTGGCACTCGTATCTAGTTGTTTGATTTATTGTTGAGCTTATTCTACAATATTAAAACAAAACAATAAACTTAGTATTACAGTACAAAAAGTTTACAGAACAAAAACATATAAAATTTTACATTTGTCAATTTTCACTATCGAAAATCGACGTAATAAGTTAACACTTTGCGGGACACTTAACGTCCCTCGACGTAATAACTTAACACTTTGCGGGACACTTAACGTCCCTCGGCGTAATAACTTAACACTTTGCGGGACACTTAACGTCCCTCGGCGTAATAACTTAACACTTTGCGGGACACAACGCCCCTCGACATAATAAGTTAACAATTTGCGGGACACTTAACGGCCCTCGACGTAATAACTTAAAACGTAACTAACGAATTGTGGGTACACCTCTACCTTACACTTCGCAGGTTATGTGTGTTTGTAATACTAACTATAGAATTTCTTTTGTTTTAGTTTAACAAGCCCATCTACGGTTTGGACGTGCCAAACTTCACAGACTTTGCGGGCCCCGGTGTTATTCTTACGTAAGTATTACCATAAAGAAAATTTAATAAATTCGGAAACGGCACATAGCGGTAAAAAGCTCAGTTTGCAGCACTTTTGAGCTGAAAAATTAACCTTTAAGGCACTGCACAAAGGTAGATACCATAAAACGCTCAGTTTTTTAACGCACAGTTTTGGTATTGGTTATTAAGTATTTACAAGCCAGAAAAAAAAATTGGTTATTAACAAATGTTCAAAGAAAAAACTTGTTAAAAAATATTTTATTATATCTTATCTTAACTTATTTTTATTATCATGTCACTATTTTATAAAAATAAAATAGTGTCATGATAAAGCAATCGTAAAACAGCTCAAAATTTTTTTTTTTCATCGCTCAATTCCCCTTATTTTGAGCGTAATCATATTTTATGTTAATATGATAGACGAAGAAATACCTAATGATCACATTAATAGTACAACGGTTAATAACAGTTGATTTGATGTGTGTTAAAATAATGAAATAAACAGTTATAGATTTTTTTTTGATGGCTTTACATCGATGTTTTTCACGAGTCGAAGACAGCTGCGAGGGGCCTCGCGTCTCCAAAGACGTCGTAGTCGTAGTCAAGTGCCCACGCCTGCCACCCACGCGTCCTGTCACTTCTGGCTATAGAAAGCGGGATTATACCTATAGACCACTTCTAATAATGTTTTTGTCGACAGAATCGTCTTCTTCTTGGCTGTTGCTCTGACTTCCGGCTCCATGTTGGCTGAGAGGAACGAGGGTATTCTGGAGAGGTCACTGGTTTCGGGAATCACTGGTAAGCTATATTAAATTACTATTCTTCTTTGTAGCGTCTCGAGGGTTAACTAAATAGAGTCAACCCAGAATTTGGCTACGGGTTTGGCTCCTTCAGTAGCGTCCATCAGTTCGTGTAACAGGACACGCAGCTCATGTGGAACAGGGCCACAACACTTTAGCGCAGAGTCATCTAAGAATCTCCACTTGAGCAGGTTCTTGCTTCGGCCAACCTGGGTCCGTGTTTAAATACTTTCTGGTTAGAAAGGTTATGTTGTTAGACAAGCTTTGACGGCAGCACGGTCCTTGTACAGACGCCAGCACATCAAGCTACCCGAAGCTGTCAAATTTTCCCAATCAACTTTGAACCTTATGCTTTAGCAATAAAGTTGAAAATCTATTAAAGAAATTTGACAGATTGTAGTAGCTTGATGTGCTGACGTCTGTACATTAATGGATATTACTACCATTTTTGTTCCTACCGTGCAAAACAGCATTTCAGAAGGCCAATTCTCATAATTTGAAACGGTCAAAATCTAATCGCAGTCTCATCTCAGCGACAAACAAATGTCAAAAGTTTGTCAACAAAAATGTAGGGATATTAGAGGTATTTTTGACAGATTGAGACTGAGATCAGACTGTGAACGTTCTTAAAATTACGAGAATTGCCCCTTTGATTCTCTTGTCCTGCGATATATTAACTTACTAGCTTCCGCCTGCGGTTTCGCCCTCGAGGTATGTCAATAAAAACTATCCTGTGTCTTTTCCCGGAATGCAATCTATTTCTCTGCCAAATTTTATCGAAATCCGTTCAGTGGTTTAGGCGTGAAAGGTTACATACAGACAGAGTTACTTTCGAATTTATAATATTAGTATGGATAATATTATGTATAATTATTATATATATTGGTCCTGTTTTCCCCACGATGTTATTTCTTTAACGATGAGAGTAATATGCAAGATGAACTGAGCCTCAATTTTTTTTAATTTCCTTGGCCTTATCCTGGGCTAAAATGTCTATAAATAATAATGAAAACAATACAAAAAAAAACAAAATGTGATACTACGAAATGATGATACGTCGTAGTTGTGTTTCCATTCAACAAAAATTGTTATTTGTATTGAAGAAAAATTAAATTTGTAGAGGATTCTGACCCATCCATCGGTAGTGTTTGTTTGAAAGGTAATTTGTAAATGCCTCAGGAATCTTCCATTATTGGAATATTAAGTTTACCTAAAAATATTTTCAGTAACAGTGTGCTGGCTTTTATATTTAGGTACGTTTTGGTATTTGATGTTGCTTTTATAAGCATTAGGTAGTAACGTCCTGTTAACTGTATGAAAGGAGCTTTTTATAGCATTTTTTTTCAATATTTTTCTGAAGTTCTTGTATATTTTTATCAGGATTTTGCTAAAATTAGTCATGATTTTTTTTAGGTAAGGCTGATACGAAAAATATTAAATACTTAGGTCAAAATACAAAAAACGTCAAAACAGTCAAAACCGTGAGGGCTGAAAAGAGAGAAAAAAGAGTTGAGAGAGACTTGAGGTCTTTGCCTAGCCCCGGGTATGGGCTAAAAATAACTTTTTTTTTTACACCCGTTAATATTCTCTATAACAGTATCGAAATGTGAATCTGCGAAGATTCACTTTCAAAACAAATGAGAATCGCTTCCTTACGTACCGACTGCAACTACTTGAGTGAGGTTCAAAGTGAACTTTACAGAACAACTCTACTTTCAGCCTAAGAATAAAAGCCTAACCTTTTTTCTCTTTCCAAGGTACCGAGATCCTGTTCTCCCACGTGATAGTCCAGATGCTGATCATGATCCTGCAGTCGGGAATGGTGCTTCTCCTCGGTTTCCTGCTCTTCGGCCTGACTATCAAGGGACCTGTTGGATGGGTCATCTGCCTTACTTTAATGACGGGACTTTGTGGAATGACTTTCGGTAAGTGGAATTGATAATGCTGTTTTATTGGTTGTGTTCAACAACAGGCAAGAGTTACACGCGCCAGCAACAGTATCAGTATCAAGAGCGACATTCGAGCATTCGTTCCACATACAGCCACACTGTTAGCACTAAAAGAAGTGACCTACTGAGATCGGCAGTGAGAAAACCATTTCCTGTGTACATTGCACGACGTACACAAACCCCTATTCCTACAATCCTACCCAAATTCCGTCTGTTCCCGTAGGTCTTCTGGTAACAGACTTCTCTCACGTAAAACCAACGCAACTCACGTATGGTGTGGTTTGTATGATAGGGTAGGGGGGTGTTAGGTAGTTGCTGTAGGGCTAGGTTTCTATTCAGTAGGGTCTTAGGTAGTCATAGGTACCGGGCTCAATTGTTTCAAACTTAGCTACACTGTACGCATTTGGAATAGCGGCCGTACTAAGCTGTAAGTTGAATGGTATTTTCTGTGGATCATGAAAGATGTGCCGCGGAAAATCAGACAACACACTTTGCGTTCATTTTTGCCTTTCTTTCTTTCCCTCGAAGTGAAACGACCTTACACAAAATGAATCAGAAGTGAAAAATTAATTCATTAAAACAGAACCGATCCATCAATGATGCTGGATTTCGGGACTCGGCATCCATCACTCGCCTACTGAATGATCGAAAAATTAAATGAAAGGATCAGATGATCGTTTATTCCTGTGTATATACAGGATAATGGGTAATTATGTACGGGCCCCGTACCAAAAAAAACAGACTGTCGCATTATGAACTATGTCTGTATTTTATGCCCTTGGGGAGTACTTAAATTAATCCTAAGAAAGCATGACTGAATTCACTTGGAGAAAAAAGATACCAAGATAGGAGGGTTCAAAATAACGACGAAGCGCTTTGAGAAAAGGTAGGTAGTGCCCTTGCGCTTCGTTTGGCTCGTCTTGGCGGGGGCACTCCCGTGTCCCAAGAGGAAGTAAAATTGATTTAATAAAGGGAAATATTGAAACTTATGCTCTATAAACTTATTGACCTACGATGATGGAACCTTTTTGAAATTAATGAACCACCAAAAACTTTCAGCGCTTTTAATAAAGCACTTATAAGCCTTTTAACGTTATTAACCTCGGTGTCGTGTAAAGCTGGAATTCAACAAAAATGAACATTCACTGGAGTGATATATTTACTCGAGTGAAGCGTCTGATATAAGCCCAAGGCATGATCTGTTATTCAAAAGAAAAAGTGCTGGAATTATGTCGACAAGGAAGTCAATGGCGAATCTGATTCAGTGATATTGAGCATAAGAGATCCTAACTTAACTAAAACTATACAGAAACTAAAATAGCGTCGAAAAACTCATCCGCATCGCTGTCGACTGGTAATGTACCCAAGAGACTGGCGGCATTACCACGTTGTATGGCGATGCTTAGCCTCTGGTCAAGGTAAAAGCCAGCCCTTGGGTCACGGGAAGTGTCAACCAGCCGTTTCGAAATTTCTTTAATAAGGCGAAATGGCGGATTCATTACTTTTATAATAGAAAAACTTTCTATCTACCAAGAACTATAGCAATCCTATTTTCTCTCCTCGATCGAAATTACCTGAAAGTCCTGTGACCGTTAACAAAATTAAAAACAAAAGCAACACACTTTTAGTTTATTTAAAATTGAAATTTGAATGAACTTTGGCATAAACAAAAATCACGTGTAAGCAAAAAGGTTTGGGCAAAAATAGGAAGCCTTAAAATTGAAAACATGGTACCGGTTGACATTGTGAAACTGCGTAGTTTTTGTCGAAACTAAGTTACCTTTTTTCCTCCTTTTAGTATGGAACACGTAACATACGACCAAAGTAGAGGCGCAAATAAAAAATATGAAGTTATTATTTATTTTCTGAATGAAAAATATTTTGTGCTGACGTTCTGTGGGTTTTGCCTACCCCCGTGGGACAATCTGCTATTTCATACAAAACTGCATTAAGTACCTACGCGGTCAAAAAGTATGGAACAGCAATTTTTTTTTTAATGACATCCTAAAATTTTCTAAGCCCACTAAAAACTTTGACAAAACAGCAGAGGTCCACCCTCGAGGTTTGCCAGAGGGCTATCGAACGAAGTATTCTGGGTATCAAACTAACAGACCGAGTTAGAAATACGACCATCCGTACCATCACAAAGATAATTAAAGTGACTTGGAAAGCTGCCACGCTAAAATGGAACTGGGCTGGACACATCTGCCGCATGTCAGACGAACAATGGGCCAAACTTACGAGACAATGGGTCCCTCTTAATGACAAGCTACATCGCGGCAGGCCCAGACGGAGATGGCAGGATGAGCTGGACTCCTTCAACAAGAACTGGTCCTTCGCAGTTTAGAACAGAGAGAAGTGGAAAGAGAGTAGGCAGGCCTTTGCCCTGCAGTGGGAAATCAACAAAAAAAAAATACAATAAAACAAAACAACAACAACACACACACATCATCAATTTTGATTTTAATTTAAGTGTTGATTTTAATTTTAGTGCTGATTTTGATCTTAATTTAAATAATGATTTTGATTTTAATTATGATTTTGATTTTAATATTGATTTTATTTCAGTTTTGTTTTAATTGTATTTTTATTTTTACTTTGATTTGATTGCATGTGATTTTAATTTAGAATTTGATTATGTTCGGTGAGTATAAGAACTCATCTAATTAGGCGCTCAATTTCAATCGATAAATATTAGTAATGCATGATGTGCTTACCTGTATTACCTGTAAGAAATTGGTACACTAGTCTATAAGTCTATTGGATGTATTTCATATCTTTGTGTCAGTGTATTCAATTGTTGGTGAGCCAAATAAATAAATAAAATATAACATCTTTTTTTCAGACCTGAAAGTCCATAAGTTAATAGTTGTTAGTAACAGATTGTGCTTATATGCTATGTTAGTGTTGTTAGTAGGTACTTCATTTCAAACTTATTGCTATTTCCACCCAGTGCCTCTGGATGGAGCAGTCAAAAAAAAAAAAAACGACAACCCAGGGGGGACAGAATCTTGTACTGAACCCTTGGTAACAGGTTGCGCGTCCATCTCTCAGCCTTCCTGTATAATAATTTCTCTAAGTAATAATTTTGTTTTCCTTTTCAGGATTTGTGGTGTCTACAATTTGTGATACAGACAGAACGGCGACGTACTTGGCTCTGGGTTCTTTTTTGCCAATGGTGCTGCTTTGCGGAATCATCTGGCCTATTGAAGGTAAGCATATTGCATACGCGTTAAACCAGTAAATACACTTTCATTTGTTTCTTTTTTTTAAACTGGAATTTTACAAAACAGAATTTTTACTTTAATCAACGAGTCTTACTAGAATTTTTCTTTTCTCTTAATCTTCTTGAAAGCTTTGTTTTCTGCCAGTGCAGGCTTTGTGTTGAGCAGTGGTGGCCCAGTGGGGTCGGCCCTGACTCACGAGTTGTATTAATAGGTCGTGAGTTCGAACCAGAGGCAGGCAGCTTTACTTTGTGTAAATTATTTCATCACCTCTTCTCTCAAAACGGTAAAGGGAAATATCGTGAGGAAACCAGCATGTCTAGAACCAAACCAAAAATTCAAAGACATGTGAGATCCACCAAAGGAGAAGACAGGAGGCCTGTGTCCCAGCAGTGGGAATAATATAGGCTGCATTAGGCACATTAACCAACATGTTTTTTCCGAGTTGGCAAGGAAGTTGGAACTTCCTTACCTTGGGCTTACAATAAAACTGTAGCATCAACTGGGCCTTAATTCACTATGACCACTTAATGATTCCTTACTTCGAAAACACGTCAATTCCTTAGTTATTCAAAACATCTGGAGGCCTAAAAAGGCCACCGTGGAGAATCATAAAAGGATGACATTATGAATTATAATATGACGAAGACCGCCCGTGTTTTTCTTTTTTTTGGCTGCACTACGTAGGTATAATCAAAGAGTTTGGGATTGAATTGGATTGATTGGTATTTTAGCACAGACAAAAAAATGCTTCACCAATGGGATGTGATACGATTAACTTAACAGTTAACTGTCCATTAAGTTATCCTTTTATGATTCTGCCAAAGTTGCCTTTTTAGGCCCCCCGCTATTAACGTATTCTCAATGACACAATGGCGTGGTTTGAACTGTCAAAACACATGTTGTCCGTACGGCTGACATTTCGATTCCTTGCCGTAAACAAAACACGATATTGACGTGGGATTTCGCGGGGAATAATATAGAATAGGCTATTTGACAATGTAAAAAATAAGGTCATAATTATTGACACTCGTATAGATTATCGCTTTTAAAATCGATTTGCATTAATTTTACTACAAAACAATGTATTATTTATAAAAAAAATCCCGAAAAAACTTCATCTTTTTAAATCTGGCGCCACGTAATCGAAAATGGTCTGGATTGGCTGAACTTAAGATGACGTCATGATTTAGTAAATTTCTGTCTATCGTTGACGACTTTTGTCTAGTATCTCGACCGTTTCAACGTTTGTTTACGTGAATCGTGAGGTCACGACGCCATATTGTTAAAGATAGCGTTTTGGCGGCTTATTTAAACAGTACATTTTTATTTACTATTTTTTAAAAGAAATACATTATGCAATTTGAAGTAATAGGTTTTTGTGGGTTCGTTAGACACCATTAAATAATCTGAGATGTTTATCAGAAACCAGTCAAATAGCCTAACACTGTTTTTAGACTTAATTGCTTGCCACTGGCAATTAAAATAATCGCACCATGTAAATAAGATTAAAGCCAAAAACTTATCTTCTCCTTCTCCAGCCTTAGAGGCTAAGAACTAAGACTCAGCTGCTATTTTTTTTTGTGTTTGTCTTTTTTCTTTGCGTCTTATCTTACCGCAAATAAAGTGTTTTCTTTCTTTTGTCTTTCAAATATTAACCCAACATTTCCCTCCACCAGGTATGCATTTCATCCTCCAATGGATAAGTTACTTCTTACCCCTCACCTTATCTACTGAAGGTCTTCGCTCGATGCTGCAAAGAGGTTGGGACATCAACAAACCCACAGTCTATGCAGGATTTGTCTCCATTACCGTATGGATAGCTGTGTACCTCACCACGAGTATCCTGCTCCTCAAATTCAAGAAAGGCTGAGGAGACTTAAAACTTTTTTGTAGTGTAGTCCTTATTTGTGAAATTGCTCAATGCTTTGTGTTAGATAATTTGCCATAGAGTAGTTTTTGGTTACAGAATGACAAATTGTAGTAAGTAATATTTAAGTAATGATGATGATTGATAATAGAAATAGTGTGTCTGGGGTTTTTGTAAGCTTATTTTATTTTCATGGACCTGAAGTTTTGCTCAAAAAATTGAAGTTTTTTTTTAAAGTTCGACGGTCGATAAGGTCTATGTTGCTATAAACGTTTGTCTATTATTTTGTTAACCGACTTCAAAAAAGGAGGAGGTTTCTCAATTCGACCGTATACCTATATTTTTTTTATTCTTTTGTTTCGGTGCAGGTTCATTGCAACTGGGTGGGTTTGTCTTTTTTCCTATTTTATAACAGTAATTTTCTTTTCTATTACGTGGTATTTATAATAAGGACAATTAGTTACTCTAGCGACTATTTTCCGTTTTAATTTATAAGAGATCTGTTAGTAGCTTAAATAACACAGAGTAGTAAAAAATGGAGTGCTCAAATCATGAATTTATTCCTGGTGTATAATGAATACATTAATATTTTAATTAGATATAACACTTAAATCTTGTATCTAGTACAGATTTGTGTCAGGTGTAAAAAAACCGTTCGAAGCAGGGGCGGGTCGCTAATTTCAACGAACATGACTTAAGTCGTGTTTTCCGTGGAAGAACACTTTTAGTCCATCTCATCATCATCTGCCTAGCCTTTTCCCAACTATTTGGGAGTCGGCTTCCAATTTAACCGAATGCAGCTGAATACCAGTATTTTACATGGAGCGACTGCCTATCTGACCTCCACAACCCAGTTACTGGGTAATACGATACCCCTTGGTAAGATTGGTTGTCAGACTTTCAGGCTTCTGACTACCCGTAACGACTGTCAAAGATCCACGAATGACAGCCGGGACCAACAGCCAAGCGTGCTTTCCGAGGCACGGAGGGGTCTCGGTATGTAAAGATGGTCACCCATCCACAGACCAACCGCGGCAAGCGTAGCTTAACCTGATCGATCGACCTGTGCGGCTGTTATCATTTAGCCACGGGCCCCTCTTGCAGTCCATCTATATTATAAAATTCAAAGTCTTGGCTGACTGATATATCAACATACAGCCTAAACCGCTGGTCCTATTGACGTGAAATTTGGAGGGTGTGTTCTTTGTGAAGAGTAGGTATCTACAAAGAAAGGGTTTTTTGAAATTCCACCCCTAAGAGGGTGAATGGGGGAGGGTGAAATTTCACGCGGACGAAATCGCGGGCAGAAGCTTGTCTATCTATATACTATAATTATAAAATAAAGTCGGGTTAGTGACACCATTTATAACTCAAGAACGGCTGGACCGATTTTTATGATCATTGAAGTGTTGGATTTGACTCCGCCCCGAATAGTAGATAGAATAAATATTAAAACATGGAAAAAATTCACGGAAAAAAGATAATAGTTCATATTGTCATACATTTTGTATCAAAGTCAAAGCATTTATTTCAAATACATACATACATACAAAACATAAAAGGCACTTTTTAACGTCAAAAATTTTCTCGATATAATATCTCGAATACGAATGAACTCATTTCGATGACGGTAAGAAGTTCGCCGTCAGCTGGTTTTTAAATAAATCTGGTTTTATCATGAACAAAGGAAATTATAATTAACTTAACTTCACACACCGTCTATACACAACTGAACAAATAGGGTTTCGTAGTACTTTATCTATTTATTTAGATACGTATTAGGTAAAGGTTATTTTTGAGAGAATCCATTGTAAATAAAATTATGTAGTTCATTTAGGTTAATTTATTTAAGGTACAATTTGTATGCTTCTAAGAGCTGAGCTTCTAGACTTCTATTAATTTCATTGAAGTTACTGAAAACCTGAAAATTGTAATTGTAACATTGTAATCATCATTATAACTTTTACTATGGGAGCAAACTCGAGATAGCAACAAAAATTAAAATGAAAAATCAAAAATTCCATACATTTAAGTTCGTGATTTTTTTTCGTGATTTTTGCGTAGGTCCCCTATTAAAAGTTCATAATGATGATTGAGTATGAGGGCTCCTTTTCAGGTTTTCAGTTATTTCAATTACAACTTGTATAAATATTTTTTATTTTATCAGTTTTGACTATGTCGTTCTTTGGTTCTATTTTTGTAATAATTAATCAGTAAACTTGGATTGAAAATAATATTTGTATTGTATTTTTTACTGCTGAATAATAGGCCTAGGTGGCTACCCAGAAATAGAGCTACCAAATACACATTTAAAATAGTTTGTATTTGAACTAATCATTGCCAGCTCAAACTGTATTTGTTAATTACAATTGCATTGTGATAGTATATTATAAGTCATAATGAATAAATGTATACAATAATTAAGTCATGTGTATCATTTTGTATAGCTTAGTGAGTTACTTTTATTATAAGGTTATTCAATCAACTCAATCTAACACAGTCCACCTTTGGACACAAGCCTCTCCTAAGTTGTGCCATAACACGAGGTTCTCCACCTTCCCTCATCCAGTCTTTCTAGGCCCTCTTTTTAAGGACATCGGTCCACCTAGCTAGGGGGCGTCCCACGATTCGCGGTCTCCACTCCAGGACTTGTCTGCTCCAACGGCTGGTGGTTCTACGACAAACATGGCCGGCCCAATGCCATTTCAGTTTGTTTACTCCGCAAGCTATGTCGGTAACTCGAGTTTCAGTCCAGTATCTGAAGTTCTAAAATAAACTTATTTTATTTGATTAAATAGGAACAACAAACAGCTACAATCTACATCATCATCTGCCTAGCCTTTTCCCAACTATGTTAGGGTCGGCTTCCAGTCTAACCGGATGCAGCTGAATACCAGTATTTTATATACCTATGGAGCGACTGCCTATCTGACCTCCTCAACCCAGTTACTGGATAATACGATATCCCTTGGTAAGACTGGTTGTTAGACTTTCGGGCTTCTGACTACCCGTAATGACTGTCAAAGATCCACGAATGACAGCCGGGACCAACAGCTTAACGTGCTTTCCGAGGCACGGAGGGGTCTTGGTATGTATGAAGAATTTTTGGAATGCTTGAAGTAGCCTCCTCGTGTAGCGCAGTTACTCAACTGAATCGAGCGCTCGGCGCATCCTGGACAGTCAGACCCAACACCTTATTTGACTGGCCTATTCTTCGCTTGTGGTGGTAGGGCTAACGCCCGCCTGGTTTGCGACCACCCTCGTAGTCAAGCAGCCTGCTGTGTTTCGTCGATGCGTGGGAGTCCAGTGCCATAGGCATCTTCTGGGCACGCTCGTTCCATCATAGACCTCATCCATCGCTGTCCATCAGGCGTGATCGAGGTCAAGAGAATAGAATAGAATAGAAATACTCTTTATTATGTACACCAAATAAATTAAAGACATAAAAATAGAAACTGTACATAGGGTGACACAATGGGCGGTCTTATCGCTAAAAATCACAAGCAAAAGAAAAATAAATAAAAAAGATGTAACGATGGTCATCCATCCACGGACCAACCGCGGCAAGCGTAGCTTAATCTGATCGATCGACCCGTGCGGCTGTTATTTCTTAGCCACAAGGCCTTCAACAACAAACAGTTACATTATACAGTATTAGAAACAGAAAAACAAGTAACATAAGTAATAACGTAGCCCATGCACAGAGCTGTTCACATATTATTATTTGTATTCTTGTTAGCTTAAACTGCGCCACTGCAGCTGGGCAAAGGCCTCCCCCAAGTCCTTCCAGGAACTATTTTACCGCGCCTCCTCGAACCAGCCCTCGCGGTACGCGTCCTGGTCTTCTCGTCATCTTCAGGCACACAGATCATTACCATTTATAAATAAAACTTTAAAGTCACTAGGAGGTGAACTGTTCATGCATGACAGTTACACATTTACACATACATTTTAAAACAAAAACATAGGAGGACATAACCCCCCCCCGGTGGGTTCCCGCATTGTCGAGGCGGGGGGGCTCAGTAGCCGTGGCTTGGACACCCACGGTGAAGCGAAGAGGAACCCGAGGAGGGGCCGCCCGTCAGGGCTTTTGCCGACAAGCCGACGACGTAGCGGCCAACATGTAGGTTGCGGTGCCGCTTGGGCGACATCGCAACTGAGGCGGGTCGCGATGTCGTATCGGAGGCATCGCGGCTGAGGGTTGGAGGCCGCGGCGGGAGAGGAGTGCCGGTATTACGGTGCGCCGCTCTCCCTACCTTCCGCGGCCTTGACGGGGTCGCCACCGTTCGATGGCGGACGCGGTGGGGCCGCAGGGGAAGAGGAGTGTTGGTATGACGTTGGCCACTCTCCCTATCCTCTGCGGCCGAAAATTGGCAGGCGGCGGGGCCAATGACCTGACCCGTCGCAGGGGGACCAAGGATGGCAGAGACGGGGTCGTCTGGCGACCATGTGCTGGTTTGGTCCCTGGGGTGGTCACGGCGTGCTATGTGTTCTGGTGCGCCGGTGATGGGGAGTACTCCCCGGAGGAGGGTCCGGTGACGGACAGCCGCGGCGGGTTCACGGATGAGTGCTAACGCGTGCCCGTGTTCCCGCCATAAGCGGCAGAGGAGGACACCGTGGAGTTTTAGTGGGTTAGAGTCCCACATAACTGCACTATCTCCCCGTGGTAGTGCAGAATGCATGAGCATTTTTCCACGTAAAAAAAAAAAAAAAAGGATGACATAACAAAAAATACCAGCTCATTCTTGTCATTGATAAATTCTTTATTATTATTTCATGTATCACAATACTAAACATTTCTAAGTCTCTCATGGTCTTCCAAGTGTACAACCAAACACCATCGCGTTTATTGTGGTCAGCGTCAGATGACAGGAGGCAGCGTTGTTGTGAAAACTCTGCTCTGCTATTCTTGCGTGGGGATTCACTGCTACCTAGAAAAAGGCATGATGGGTTCAGTCTCATAAAAAACAAAACAGAACTATGGGAGCTTATTTGGAAGTGAACAACTGAGAACTTCAGAACAGCTAGAGAGAAAGCCTTACCCACCTATTTCTACGCGTGGGTGGCTAAAAGTCCAATAGAAAAGAAAAAAGACTGATTTAAATTTCGATCAGCGCCATCTCATATCCCCTAAGCCCCGTTGCGGCTTAGAAGAGCGAAATTCCCTGTTTGGCCCGTCTCTAAATAGAACTGGCTGACTAATTTTCAATTTCTGCCTATTAAGTTATGATAGCAAAAACGGCTGTACAGTTTTAGGTTCTTTAGCTCAGAATCAGTCGGGTAAGTCAGTCAGTCATGGAGTCGGGGGCCCGGGAGATACTTGTACATTCCCCCGACTGGTATCAGCCCGCCATGCCTAGAGGCCTCCATCACTAAGTGCGGCCGTTTATACGTACCTTGAAACTATAATTCCCGGGCGGCACATCAGTAACGTCTACCCACTGGCAGTCAATGTTGTACATGTAGACGTCTGAGCAGTTCACTGATATACCTAAAACAAATCGCCAATTTCATCACCGATCTACACAGGGACCAGCGGGGCAATTGCGTAACACATTATCAATCGGAATCGGTTTCATTTTGACAGTTCAACAACATTCATTGCGTTATTTACGTGTTGAACAGACAAATTTTTCGAACTTATGAAGCAATGGATTAGCAATTTACTTCAAAATGATTTGTTACGCAATTAGGGTGCTGGGCAGGCAGAAAATGAAGAATTTCGTCGAAATGCTGCACTGCTTCTCAAAACCTAAGTCAATACAGATTTTGAGCATTTTTTTTTATTTCAAGACCTGTGCTTAGACACGAGCGAGACGCGTCGACGACAGAGTCAACTGCAACCTCCAACCGTCTCGCCGACAGTCGTCAACGCGTGTCACTTGTTTGTATGCACTTAGGGTGACTAAGTGCATACAAACCGCACTATGCGGTTACCCGCAATGCGGCTAGCCGTCCGGCTGACCGCAAGCACAATTATGTACGTAATATTCATTTCTATGCGCACTGCGATGCGGCTACCCGCAGACCGCTCCGGTCGCTCGGAGGGCTGCGGGCCGAGTGACGGCCACCTGGACGGTTGCTATACGCACTGTGCGGCTCAGTCTGCGGCTGCCCGCCATTGACTGATGTGTGCACGTGGTACGTCTGGTAAAATGGAATTCGATACCGAAAAATTTATCATCGAAATCCAGAGTCGGCCAGCAATTTGGAACACCGAATTACCAGAGTATTCTGATAGAATATTAAAACAAAAAGCATTTGAAATGAATCGATATGACCGCAAATCGCAACGGTTCTTCAACCGCACGTTGCGGTTGCGAATGCGGCTGCCCGCGATCCGGCTGGCCGCATTCGCAACCGCATCCTGCGGTCAGCCGGACGGCTAGCCGCATTGCGGGTAACCGCATAGTGCGTATGAACCCTTACAGTCCCACAAACTTATCTAGCTCGGTGAGGGAGTCGCTGATATCGCATTTGTCGTCGCCAGGAAAAATAAATTTTGCAATAAAGTGGGAAAGCAAGTCGATGTAACAAAAACATTTTGCTCCAAATCTTGACAACTAATGAACCGATTTTTTAAGCGACACCAAATGCGATATCAGCGACTCCCTCACCGGGCCACATAACTTTGTGGGACTGTAAAGCGTCCGATAATCCATAGCGGTTGTAAAGGTTACAAGTTTAGACCGACTTAAAAAAAAATTACTCAAAATTATGAAATAACTTTAATTTAGGAAGGCGGTGTCTTTGGGATCAAGCCGGATAGAAAGAAAGAATAATATTCATTTGGCAACAGTTCATGAAACAGGAATTATAAAACGAAAATAAAAAAGTAAAATGCTCATAAAAACATAGTGTGTCTCACGGCTGCCCCAAAAAGGTCCACTAATACTGTAGAAATGCTGTGTGACACTAGTTTTCTAATGAATCTTGACGGATGAAATATCCACACTGATTGGCGATAGCAATACCTTGATTTTGCCTGGAGTTTACGATAATTATATAATGATATTCACTATACCTTGATCACCATAGTTCTTGCAAGAGTACTTCTTTTCAACTCCTGCATTGCAAGTGTTGTCTTCTAAACAGAACGACGCTTTGTGACCTTCAGCCACCCGCAGACCACTTGGGTCCAGGACATCAAATGTGGCAAATACTTCCATGCTGTGGTAGTGCCTAAAAGATAAGGAAAGAAAATCTTAATCTAATCTTATCCTCACAAAGTTAAAGGATACTTTCAGAAGGTATTTTGCCACAAAAAAGAAGGAGGAAGAAGGTATTTTTTATTTTGTTTTTTTTTTTTTTTTGGTTTGGTGCCTGTGGTCAGATCTTCACCCCTCAATTTCTAACGAATACCCATGCTCTCTTCGCCACCATTTGATTGGCTTGCTGATAATGGCTTATCATTCTGCTACCTTATGCCTTAAACAATGATGGTGATGAATTGAAAGTGTGTTGTGCCAGAAAGCCTTTTAGACCGTTAAAGATTATATTGAGGACAAAAAGGCTTGGGATTGAGCTGCTTTCAAATTTTGCATTTTGAATGTTTTTTAACCGACTTCAAAAAAGGAGGAGGTTCTCGTGATTACTCCGCCAATTGTGAACCGATTTTCAAAATTCTTTTTTTGTTCGAAAGGGTATACTCTCGAGGTGGTCCCATTATCATCAAATTGGAATCGGATGAGAGGATCCCATGGAAATCGAGGGAAACCCTCAAATTTTATAGGCAAAGCTATAGCGATTTGGGTATTTTTTAAAGTAACTTGAGCATTTGTTCTCGGAAATCATCATTTGGTAAAGTGTAGCTGATGATGAAGACCACAGATGGCCATCGGAACTACTCAATGACAAATATTTCACGGGTTGCGATTCGATTACTTTACTATGGTTGCTAAACGATTTATCCTCGTCACAATGCGTATGATAAGTGGTTGTTGAGAAGTTCTCCTGGTTCTTACCAGGAGAACTCCTCAACAATTAACGTCCCTGCATCGGGAAAAGCAATATTTTGTAAAAGGTGATGAGCAGTTGACATTAGGCTATTGTAACTTAGATAAATTACAAACTGACCCACTAAAAAGTGAAAAATAAAAACTTTTTTGCAAAAAAAAAACAACCGACTTCCAAAAAACACTATAAAGTGAAAAATAACTTTAATTTCGGAAGTCGGTGGCAAAAAACTAAAATACTAATCCAAAGTCACCGACTTCCGAAATTAAAGTTATTTTTCACTTTATAGTGTTTTTTGGAAGTCGGTTGTTTTTTTTTGTAAAAAAGTTTTTCCCTACATTTATGTTCGTGTGTTTGTGCAAACCTACTTCCAAAAATAAAATCATTTATCGTGAAATGATGCGTCGTCAAGAGGCGAATTTGGCAGGTTTCAAAGGCGAAAATTGTTTATTAACCAGCGCACTACCAGCTTCAGCTATAAGACTCAAGTTTCTTTTATTTTTATTTTTTTCTTTTTTAAAAAAAAACGTTGCCCCACACTAGGAATTTCTTCCGTATTGTGGGTGCGTTTACAAACATTTAAACTCACATACACAAAAATCCAGACCCGGAACAACTACTTGTAGGTCATACAAATATTTTTTCCGTGCGGGAATCGAACCCGCGACACGCAGCGCAGCAGTCAATCGCTTAACCACTGCGCCAAGCGTGCCGTCCAAAAAGTTTAAAAAGTAAAGGCAAAGAAACTTACATATGACAGAGATGCCACTGCCACAAATGTTTCGGCAGGTACGGCCTGAACTCTGCGTTACCCGCGTTCAGTGAGGCTGCCGTGAAGCGGAGCAAGCGACGAGTCTCGAACTGCCAGTCTGGTACCAACTCTTTGACCTTGTGATGTTAATGAAAGCTAATTATTATTTGACTGTAAATAAGAATTGCTCATTATTTGTTATTCTGAGGCATAGGTACGTAACATTTTTTACAACATACCTACGGGTGTAAAAAGACCCAGCAACTACGCATTCTGTACATCAAACTAAGTAATACTGCACAAAAATAATAGCCGGGAATTGACTTTTAGTTTTAGTATAAAAATTTGGTGTTTGCGGTAGCGCGCAGAGTACGAGTAACATAAGCAAAACATTGTGCTTATATGCATGCAACGGTGCAAGGGTCGTATTTAAAGTTGTGTTTGTAATACGATACCCCTTGGTAAGACTGCGGTTGTCAGACTTTCGGGCTTCCGACTACCCGTAACGACTGTCAAAGAACCACGAATGACAGCCAGGACCAACGGCTTAACGTACTTTCTGAGGCACGGAGGGGTCTTGGTATATAAAGATGGTCACCCATCTACGGACCAACCACGGCAAGCGTAGCTTAACCTGATCGATCGACCCGTGCGGCTGTTATTACTTAGCCACAAGCCCCTCCTCCCCTGTTATTTTAGATCTCGCATGTATTTAAATTATAGGAAAGTACTGCTCTATTATTATTCCGAGTACCAGATATCTTGCGACAAAGGGGGGACATAATAGCGGAAGAAGAGGCATTGAGCGTTTCCTTAATAGATTAAGATCATCAGATTAATGAGATGGGGGAAGTAGAAGCTACGACATGACCAGAGCGTTTTTATTCCGACGAAGTGTTAGAGCTCCTCCAAATAGCCGGTCTGACTAATAAAGAAGCATCCAGAAAAAAGGTGGTCAGGTAACTTTTAAAAGGTTTTCCCCTCAATATAAAACTGAACAGTGTTTGTAGAAGGACCGATGTCCAGTGGTGCAGACGAGTCTTAGGCTGGAAATACTGTTACGCCGACGACGTCCGCGTACCGATTTATATGGACTCACGCTCGCTGACCGTCGGTGATACAGTAAGCACGTCCATTTATCGTCAGCGTCTTGGTACGCGTGTCCGACGGTACGCGACCGACGTCAGCGTAAGAGGAATTCAGGCAGAGTGGAGACCGTGTATCGGCAAGCGAAGTTTGGGTCGCCCCTCCAGCTAGATATAGATAGACGAGTCCGCGTATCGTCAGTTTATTTTATTAGCCAGTTTCGCTGGTTAGTCAGGTTCACTGATTCGTCAGTTTTACCAATTAGACAGTTGCGTTATCCCGGCAGTTTCCAGTGTCTGCCGGTTTTGTACACTCAAGGGAAAACTTTTAAGAAGGTTGAGGGTGCTGGTGGGTGTTGGTAGTGGCTGGGCTGGGACAGACTAGATGCAGAAGGCGGAGGACAGGATATTGTGGCGCAGCCTGGGAGAGGCCTTTGTCCAGCAGTGGACTGCGATAGGCTGAGTTGATTGATTGTTTGATGAAACACTGGGTGCTGCAGTAGACCAGGGTATAGCAGTTGCAATATCTCAAAAAAACTTAAGAAAGGTTTAAAATTATACTGCGGTGCTATTCTGTAAAAATCTCAACGTGAAAACTTAGGTGAAGTGAGCGTGGAGTGAGCTGTCAATAGTGTCAATTCCTAGCAAAAACAAACTCACTTCACCTAAGTGTTCACGGTGAGATTTTTATAGAATCGACAGGCTGGATAAATATTAAGTAAAAAATAATGACCTCATAAGCACTTCTGCTCAAGCAGTTCTCCTCCATAGCACATCGGAGCTGATACATCATCACATCTTGCAGGTGAGCTGATCTTTCTATAGCGTTCGTATCGAGGACCAGGTCGGCTAGCTTGTTGGTGCAAACGACGGCTGCTGCATGACCTGGTTAATGAAGAAGATGGGTATAGATTATTGAAATATCACTAAATGAATGTCGGAAAGGTGGATGATAAATGATATACAGGATGATTGGAAGATGGGTGCAAAGTGTGTTTTCATGCGACCATGTGGAAGCGCTGCGCGTCACTTGTGCGCAGAGTGCGGGCCAGCTCCAATACCGTTCTGAGTATGATAGCCGATAGGTTAGACTGTCCTTACGTGCGGCACTGCTGTGACAGACAAGTTACATATAGTGTCGCTCGTAAGAGATTACTGTAGTGAGTATGAGTATATTATTTGTATTATTTTTGATTTGGATTATTTAATTTGTATGTTGATATTGTATTTATATTGTATTTATTTTTTGTATTTTTTGTATGTGTTTTTGTATTTAATATTGAATAATGTAATGTAATTGAATTGATTTTTAAAGATGTTTTCTGATATGGGTTATGTGGTACCTGAAATAAATGATATTATTATTATTATTAAAGTTTTGAGACGAAGATAGTACAGACAATTTAGAACCATTTAAGCTATGGTTGTCTTGGACGAAATCTTACCAATTTTTTATGTCTAATGTCACAGAGGCCTAAAACATGTTTTGCTGGATTGCTTTGGCCTTAAATAAGCAGTTTACTTAAAATTTTGGGAATTTCTAAGACTTCTAAAAAATTGGTAAGACTTCGTCTAAGACATCATCATCATCATCATCATCAGCCTATAGCAGTCCACTGCTGGACATAGGCCTCCCCTAATGAGCGCCATAGCGCCCTGTCTTCAGCTTGACGCATCCAGCGTCTAAGACAACCATGACTTAAATGGTTCTAAATTGTCTGTACTATCTTCGCCTTAAAGCTTTGCATCCATCTTTTAATCACCCTGTATGATAGATCGATGATTACATAACATCACGCCTGTATTTCCCGTGGGATTAGACAGAGGTGTAACTATAGTACACCCACATATCGCCATGTAACAGGGGGCGAGCCTATTGCCATCAACAGGGTACAAATCCAGACTCTAGGCTGACTGAGAAATTCCAGACGGAAAATCAAGTGAGCAGTGTAGAAGCCCTGTAGCCCTGCTCGCCTGCCTGTGTGCCCTGCAGTGTGTGTGAAGTAGTAATTTTAGCTGAGTGTGGTGACAGTAGCTACTTCAGAAAGATGAGGTTTTTGTCTTCTTTTGAATTTGTAATAGGTAACAAAAAAAATAAAACGGTGACTATTAAACTTGAGTGATTATTTGGATAAAAACCTAGAGAAAGTTATATTCGTATTCGTCGCATAAAAATCCCTTGCCGTGCCGTGTTTCCAGTGGGCGCAGATTTTTACCGCCTTCACAAAAAGGAGAAGGTACTATGTTCCAATACGGAAAACTTTTCTCTTTGTGTATATTATTAGACATCAATCACAGTTCGGAATATTTTTGTCACAATTTTCTTTGTAACTTCGTGAAAGCATAAAATAGGATGTATTCTGACAAAGTTATTTATTCGAAAGGAATATCAAGTAGGCTGGAGGCTGAGGTAACAGAAGGGGTAGCTGTTATAAGAAAGAAAAGAAGAAAGAAAATATGTTTATTTGCGTTTACGTTTATTTGCATGACGCAATAAAGAAAATAAACAAAAAAAAAATAAGAAAGGGTTGGGGGGAACATGCGTCACATCCACGCAAAACGGATATCGCTCAGCAGTATGCTGCTACCCTATACAAGACAGGGCCCAGCGCTGGTTTTCAGCGACAGCCGGCGCCGACTATTGACGTCGTCCGGTGCAGCAAACAATTATAAGTACTGGTACAGCATACACAAAGACAAATAATAGTAATTATAATTTAAACTAAATGTGATAGAAACAGGAATATAAAAAGGAAAATAGATAGATATACAATGGTATGAGAATATAATGTTCAATAAACTTTTTACGGTTTATGTAGTGGCAACATTTCGGAACGTCATATTATTTATTTAGCTTGCTACATATTTATAATCTGTGGTCATATTTGACGTGCACCCACAGAGTACTTTTTGATAGACTCGTGCACCCAACATGCACTAACCAAAGGTTATTTTTATCTATGGTGATAATGTTTAAGCCTGTTGTTGTTAGCGTAGGTACCACTTTTTCCCCTGTATGTGAAAAAGCCTTGCCCTGCAATAGGGTATCTTCACATACATACAAGAAAAAGCCTTCCGACTGATTTCGGTCACGGGGTGGAGATTAGTCAGGTACGCAGGAGATATTATGGTGCACAAGTGTGTGCGTAAACACATGTGCGTGCAGTCTCTGTTCCTTACCTCCCGTAATCCGATGGGACGGCAATCCCACACGACCGGGGAGAGATCAGGCGTAGGACAAACGCCTTTACGTGCTTTCCGAGGCACGGGGGTATTAAACCGCCAACTTCCAAACTCTGGACTGTTATTAAGAAATTCCTAATGGAAAACCCAATAACAGTTTGTCCGACCTGGGAATCGAAATCCCAGGACCCCACGCTCAGCAGTCATAATAACAGCTTGAGCTACGCTTGCCACGTTTGGCCCGTGGATGGGTGACCATCTTTACATACCAAGACTCCTCCGTGCCTCGAAAAGCACGTTAAGCTGTTGGTACCGGCTGTCATTCGTGGATCTTTGACAGTCTCTTTCCCAACTATGTTGTCGGCTTCCAGTCTACCCGGAGGCAGCTGAATACCAGTATTTTACATGAAGCGACTGCCTATCTGACCTCCACAACCCAGTTACAAGCCAGTTTTTGGGTAACACGACACCCCTTGGTAGACTTGCTGTCAGACTTTCGGGATGCTGACTACCCTTAACGAATAATAGCCAGGACCAACCATGCTTCCCGCGGCACTCGATTGTAATGGATGGTCACCCATCCATAAACCGACCGCAGCAAGCGCAGCTTAACCTTCGGTCAACCCGTGCGCCTCTTATTAATTAGCTACGAGCCTCTCCTACTAAAAACTAGTAGCTACTCTAAAAACTATGTAAACGTAATTCATTTGGCAAGATTGTGTTTGTAAGATGGTAGCACTAAAATTAGTTTCCCGTTAACTAACTCTCAAGATTTAGTGATGATTAGCTTTGAGCAAGCGACTGAATCTGCGGAAAAAGGAATGTGAGCCGAATCTCGCACGAGATGTGAGACTACGACGCGTGAATTTCGCGTCGTAGTATTCTAAATAAGATATCGCCACAGACGAAATAGAAAACTGGAGAAAACATAAGACAGATAACGGCCATCTTTGCTAACACGCCGGAATCCGCTCCGGGATACCAGTAATAAACTAAGTTTGTTATTAGCCTAATGACAAACAAAACACCAAGTAACTAAAAGCTAGTGAATATTCGTCTATTACGGCTACTCAGTTGTGTTTAGGGTTACCATCTCGAAATTTGTAAATTCTTAACTGAGCTTTTTCGCATATACAGGGTTATTGGTAAAACATTAACAACCTCTTAAGAGGTAATTGTACTCATCATTATGAACAATTTTCACTATGGGACCAAACCTGAAATCGCGAAAAAAATCAGCCGTTCCCTACGTTTATGTTCGTATAACTCGTCAAAATGTAGGGAACAGCTGATTTTTTTTCGCGATTTTAGGTTTAGTCCCATAGTAAAAGTTGTTCTTAATGATGAGTACAATGACCTCTTAAGAGGTTGTTAATGTTTTATCAATAACCCTGTATAATTAAAATAGATGGAAAAACTTTTAGAAATCATTCAGGCCACCAAAATATAAGGACGATGGTAAAAAAATATATAAGAAAAACACATTAGATACTTACAGGAAAAATAATCAGTTAACGAAAATACACTAATGCAATTTATTATTTTAGCTCAAAATAAAATCACTTTAGTAATGTTTTTTTTGCTTGGATATCTTTGGTTAGACGTACTGATCGCTGTGTTAAATGCCCATCTATTTTAATGGGACCCTTCAACTGGGCACGACCTTTATCCCTGGAGCTTTTTATGTATTTAGGTATTAAGTTCTATTTAACTTTTTTATTATTTATTTCTGCTTGAGTATAGTTTTCAATGTATTTGTTGGTATATTGGCGTGTGTTACTTGACATAAAATGGCAAATAATTTAATGTTTCGTAATATTATTTAAGTACCTACTTATTGTTGTACAAACTTATTGAATTTTGCACCAGTGATTCGTGCAGTAAGAATACTGAATAGTGTCTCTCGGCGTTTGGACATATTTTCTTGCTCTTTGGCGGAATTCCAGAGGGTGACACTTGATATGTTGTCCACTGTGTAACTTGTGCTTTTATCCAGATCCGTTCTTGCGACTGGACAATTAGCAATCCATGACTACTTTTGTTAGTTTGGGTATCACCTATTAAAACAATTGTATGTGTGCTTCGATCAATAATATTATTGATCGAAGTATGTGTGTAATGAATAAATAAATAAAAATAAATAAGTAAAGAATCAAGTTCTTCTAACTGAACAGACAGCTGCGGTGCTATTCTGTAAAAATCTCACCTTGAAAACTTAGGTGAAGTGAGCGTGGAGTGAGCTGTCAATAGTGTCAATTCCTAGCAAAAACAAACTCACTTCACCTAAGTATTCACGGTGAGATTTTACAGAATCGACCGGCTGTGCTGCTGGGGAGTTGGTAGCGCCACTTCTTCTTCCCAGCTAATGTACTACGAAGCCCATCTGAATATAAAAAAAGTCCGGACATTTTACTTTAAAAATCTATTTTTTTTTCAGTAGTATATCGTTTAAATTTTTTCTAATTTGTTAAAAAATACTCTTTAGTCCAGAAGTTCGAAATAACAGTCCGGACGGACAGTCAAAAAGCCGGACATGTACGGAAAAATTCGGACTGATGGTTCCCTAACCCTAACCGTGGTTACCAAGACGTGTTTTAGAATGATACTGGAGTTGGAGTGAGTTTGGAGTGAGTATAATCCAACACATTCAAGCTTTTGTAGCATAGGAATATTATAGCTTAGCTTGTACAGTCGACCTCGTAATTTCTTCCACTTTGGACCACAATTCCCTATAAATAGAAACTTCACTAAAGCTTTGGTTTCCTTCGAAAATGGTGGCCACCTCAAAATGGCTGACAATCGACATGAAAATGAAGGCAACGGGTTTTGACTTCACGGTGTCAAAAAACGCTCTGCAACTTACTTTCATAACGTTTAAGTGACGTCATTCTACGGTGAATTGCGGACGCTATGTGGCGGGCACCGTATAACTATCACATAGAAAAATATATCAAACTCAACAAAGTCTGACTTACTAGACTTACAAGACTATCTGTGTTATTGTATTGTATTATGTTTATTAACGTTAATTGGACATCTTAACGACATCTAGACTACTATTTCTGAGATTACTTATTTGTTTTTAAATTGCAATTTGTTGACTCAATTTATGTTAATTACTCAATTTATGTTATTATGACCACAAACCCAGCAGCAAACCAACATTACTTTGCAGCGCCCTGACAGGGTTCATGTACAGAAGCCAGCACATCAAGCTCCCCGAAACTGTCAAATTTTCCCAATCAACTTTGAACCTTATGTTTTAGCGATAAAGTTGAAAATCTATTAAAGAAATTTGACAGATTGTAGTAGCTTGATGTGCTGGCGTCTGTACAAAAACCGATACTTGGTAATTATTCTGTAAAATGTGTGATGAATAAATAAACAAAGCGTCAGAGGACGATGATTAAAATTCATAAAAAACAATAAATTATTATAAAACACGGTTCCCATTTGTACTCTGTTTATTCGGGCGTGCCTTTTTTAAAGTGACGGCCCAGGATAATCTGATTAAATTATTATAATTCGATTAATCAGATTCTGTTTTTCGCTTTCACCAATACAATAGCTTTAATGCGCGCTTTCCTGGGATTATGGATAAAACATAATTATCAATTCGACCGTGAAAAGTTATTATGGGGATCTTAATGCCTTGGGTTGGTAATCTTTTGAGACTCCATCAGACTTTTGTGTCAGTCCCGGTTGTCACGTTGTCAACACGTCATAAAAAAAGAAAAAAAAAAGGTAAGTTAACATATAGGTACCGTCAACAAAGGAGTTAAATAAACAGGAGTGTCAGATATTGTTGAAGTTTACTAAGAAACCGATGGATATTCTCGAATAAAATTTTATTTTATTAATAGGAAACAAACAGCTCATGTATTAAATTAAATTTCAGTCCAGAACATCCATCGGTTTCTTAGGAAACTTCAACTATATCCGACGCTCCTGTATACTTAACTCCTTTGTTGACTGTACATTATTCCTAAATGTATTAGATAAGTAATAACAAAAAAAAGTTCTTATACCACTATGTTAGTAATCCTAGTAGGTACCTAATTATTTAGTTACAAGTTAATAGTCGTTATTGCATGCTGTGGTCTCCTAAGGAGAACACCTACTTAAAAAAAAAAACAGTGGCACTCCGGGCGTGCCGAAAGAAGTGAAAACAAAACATAAACAGAATTACAGAATACTTTGCCATCACTCACTGACATATCAGATATACATTAAAACCGAGTAGATCCCGAGGACAGCCGAACACATACGAAGCGGGGATTTTTTTAATCGTCTTATTGCCAGAGAGCTATGGAACGGAGTATTCTGGGTATCAAACTAACAGACTGAGTTAGGAATACGACTATCCGTTCCATCACAAAGATAACTGATGTCACTTGGAAAGCTGCCACGCTAAAATGGAACTGGGCTGGACACATCTGCCGCATGTCAGACGAACAATGGGCCAAACTTACGACCCAATGGGTCCCACTTAATAGCAAACGACATCGTGGCAGGCCCAGACGGAGATGGCGGGATGAGCTGGACTCCTTCAACAAGAATAGGTCCACAGAGAGAAGTGGAAAGAAAGTAGGGAGGCCTTTGCCCTGCAGTGGGACATCACAGGCTAATAATAAACAAAACACGCGCGTTGTCGCTTAAGGTAACAGTGGCGCGAGTTGAATGGTTTTTTCCCATTTCAAATAATAACCCAACACGGGCAGATGATGATGAGAAAAATGTAATGCCAAAATGACGTCAATTCAACATAATAACAGATGTCAATTAATTTGACACAGGGTGAGAAAATAATGAAATGGCCGCTATGATCCTTCAAGGGTTTACGAATTTCTGTACGTATTGGATTATTTTAGAAGTTTTTACTTAAAAAAAAAAGTTTATTTCATCAACTCATTTAAGCAAAAATTTGCTTTGTATTTGGTGGTTCCGCTCCTCCAGTTTACATTAACTATACATTTATGTGTGAGGAAATAAACAATACTTAGATAATTTTGAAAGCATGCCAACATTTTTTCACAATAAAAGTTTAAAAATATATATAAATGTGGAATGCGCACTAGGTTTTGTGTGTGTGTGGGGGGGTGTGTGTGTGTTGGTGTGGAAGGTGTTGTTTTGTGTACTTTTGTTTTAGTCCAGCGACAAATTGAATCTATAGATTGTATGTATTTTGGGAATTATGTGATTGTGTGGAGCTTAGCCACGATTTTTTCGTAACTTTTGCTCATCAACCATTCATGTCTTTTTGCAGTCGTGATATTATGTCTAGTATACCTATGATGAGTATTTTGTTGAGAAAATTACTAATACTTAATATCTGATGTTGCCCTTTTACATAATAAAATTGCTCTTTATTATTTACCTCCTTACTAATAAACGTTGTATAGCGTCTGTATAGTTACACAACGCTTTGTCTTCTTCTTTCAAAAGTCAAATTACTGACAGCTGAAAGAGAGAAATCAGTGTGTAACTATTCATCTGTTAAAATACGTTTCTTAGGCCCTTTATTATTTAGTATTTTGGAATGAAGTTCCTTCCTGCACGTGGTACTCTGCTTGACGAATGAGAGCTAAACCAAAAAAAGTATAACATTTTGACCATCACGACACTAGCGGTTCACTTCTTTTACTCTCAAACTATCTTAATTTATTTCATTGCATGTTATTTAATACATAATATACAGGGGAAAGAATTTCGTTCTAACCGGGTGTCCCACGACAATTCTCGATCTTTTTTTTTGCAAACTTTCTGAACATGCTGGTAGAAAAATCCCAGTCTGAAGCGGTGTTTAAATGTGTTATATTAATATTCTCTAAGTTTAAATATGATCTATTTACTCGCGTTAGGCAATCTAAATCACGTAAACAAGCGTGAACTGATAAATTTAACCATGAAACGTGATTCAATTTGCATCATTAATATGAATTTGTAATGATTTAGTTTACCTACGCTTCTCACGTAGTTTACCGGGGTGTAAATTAATTATATTACGTTACACATTTAATGGGAATAGTGAACTGCCAATTATCCTATTAAACCTTCCTATTTTTTAGAGGGTAAAAATGTGAGGTGCGCCAGAATAGCCATTTAAAAAAAACCGGGCAAGAGCGAGTCGGACTCGCGCACCGAGGGTTCCGTACCAACATGTTTTTAAATTTTCATCGGTGAGGCCTATATTCGTCAGGTAATTTTAACACTGTGCACTGCGGTGTAGAATATTGCAATTTTATGTCAGCGCCATCTCTTGACCGATAGTGGAACTAATGTAACTTTTGTTGATGATTTCTGAAAAAGTGTGTTATTTAGAGAATTCGTTTTATTTTTCATGTAATCTTTACATAAACTTCTATCACATAGAATTATTTCAGATTTTTCTCTTTGCAAACTTCGGAGATAAGGGGGGAAAGGTATTTTTTTTACATTTCTCATCAAAAGTCGATAACTATGCGGCCTAAAAAAAAAGAAAAAATGTTTGAGAATCTGCAAACTGCGCCCTTTCATATGATACCCCACATGCCCTAGTAGCCCCACTTCGAATTTTTCAGACCCCCTTTCAGTCCCTGTTGCAAACAATATACCTACATATATTTTTCTTTCTAATTTGCAAAATAGTTGGGCAAACGTCATCTAAAACTATTCTAAATTTTAAGTTGATAGCATTAGTAGTTCTTGAGATATCCCGCTGTGACAGACAGACAGACTGAGTCTCACCATAAGGGTTCCTTTTTACCATTTTGGTACGGAACCCTAAAAACTGCCAATCTTCTGGGCACGTTTTAGGATGATAGCGATGCGGACGAACGTTATGTAAGCAAACCAATAAATGTATGTGAATTTGTTAAAAAAAACTTGATAATTATTTTCTTGTCAATATCACCAAGATACCTACTTCTTGGTCAACTCTTGGAACCAGAAAAAATAATACAGCTCATTATTATCTACCCAGAAATATATTCTAATCATATATAGGGATCGACGTCCAGTCAAACCTGATGCAGCTGAGTATCAGTATTTTACATGTAGCTATCTGACCTCCACAACCCAGTTACTGGGTAACACGATATCCCTCGGTAAGACTGGTTGTCCAACTTTCGGACTTCTAACTACCCGTAATGACTGTCAAAGATCTCCGAATGACAGCCAGAACCAATTCGCGGCACAGAGAGGTCTCGATAAATTATGAAATTACTCACCAAGATCACCAGGGCACACGGTTTCATCTTGGTGCTGAAGACTGCAGTGAAAAAAGCTGGTCTCGTTGCCATCACAGTTGACACCGCTGATCGTGATTTGTGAGAAGCCATAGATACAAGTTTGAAGAGCCTGCTCAGCATAGCCCAGGCCTAGGTGCCTGCACACGACTGAAGCTTCGTAATGTGTCCAGCCATCGGGGCAAATGCTTCCCCATTTCTCTCTGTGGAAGATCTGCAAGCAGATTTGTTTTAAATAGAAAGGAGTGGTTCATAGAAACTTTTTATTTTTTTGTTAGCCCATATTTTGTCTTACTGCTGGGCAGTGCTGGGCAAAGTCCTACCCTTTGTTCTTCCAAATTTTGTCCTGTGCGATCATTGACCTCGCAAACATGATAATTCTTTTTTCCGGAAGTACAGCCAAAGTTTTAAAACTTAATAAATAACCGCTTAGTTTTTTAATCTGAGTCTTCAATATGACAGCATGAGTCATAATGGCGACTTATAATCGTGTTCTATTTGATAATATCGCCATTCGATTAAAAAATCTTACCTCAACTCTTCCTTCATTGACATTGTTACCCCCAACAATCCTCAATTGTACTGTTTTCATATTTAAAATGCTATTAAGCTTTCTGTCTGACCTTTTCTTCACTCTTGACTGGGTATTCTTGGGAGAATCAGATTCTTCCATGCATATAACGCCTGCTGCTTCGTTCTTTTCGCAGTTTGAAGCTCCCCAACGGTTGAACACACATTTAGTAAGCGATGGTTCATCCCCTTGACATAATACGTCGTCCAACCAGTATTTTTCTGAAGATTTAAGAGAATTTCTAACTAGAAATTAAATTATTTTGTAACACTCTCACTATTTCACAAATACTATCTATAGTTATGACTCATTATATAATTCTCGGCACAAGAAAAGGTTTTTTATAAATAAAAATTATGGTTATACACTTTCCTGCCATATGGATCTTCGATATTTATAATACTTCTCTGGATGGTATAGCCTTTGGTAATCAAGTCAAAGGGAGATAATGAATTATAGAAACAATTGGTACTTTTCGAAAACATTAACAAAAGTAGCAGAAAGACATTCAGCAAAAATTTATTGTCAAACATTTTTAAAATTTATAACAAATTAAATTAGTGGCACAAGAATAGAGGTAATTAATAATATACACTATATAAACTTACCAACAGTGTGTCCATACGATCCTCCAACCGTCGCTACTCCAGTCATGTTAAAGGATTTGCAGACCACTGCAGCTGCTTCATCATCCCAGGAGTCATCGCAGACGGCACCCCAGCGACCAGCGTGATAAATGTATACATTCCCTGAAAAAACGTACTGTAAGATCATACCTGTATATATCTCATACATTTCGGCAGATTTGTTGTAAGGTTTCGTCGTTTACTGGGAAAAATCCCTACTCCAGGCTGCTACTGAGCATTTAATCATCCTACGGCCCTTTTTTTTCAAATCATTTGGGTGACCAGTATGACATGTCTTCATAGATTTCTAAAACCTTTCAGTGGTCACCTCTTTTTTACGTTTCCACTGAGAATTTCCACATGGAAAACTTAATACTTATACGTGTTGCACCAGTACTTAATAATTAATGTTTTGACGTACTTATGTGTCTGAATAACTTATACGTCTTACCTTCATGTTTGCTTGCACCGCCCATTAGCTTAATTTTACCTTCTAATTTACTTTGCTTATTCAGTAGTTTTTGAATGAATTCGGCTCTCAATATTCTTTCTCGCTCACCGAGATCTCTACTAAGCACTTTTACTGTCCGTACCAACAAGATTATCAATACTATTAAATTCACCGTGTATTTTATTTGCACCATTTTCGTTTTTCACTAAATTAGAGCTTGTTTCTATCACTATTATGATTTATTTAAATAATGTTGGCACCAAAATGCTTGCTTGAGAGACACCATAAAATAAAGTTTTATTTGATTGATAATGTGTGTTTTGTTTTCAGAAACATAATTAACACAGTCTCAAATATTTAATTATAACAATAAATTAATATTTAACACACATTTTTAGTCCAAAAGTTTTATAAAACGTACACTAAATGTGTTCAAATAGCGTCTTGGGAACAACTGAATCTGACGATGGAATGCGTTCGTTCTATTAGTATGAATGCCATGTAATTATTAGTTCAATGTCATGATAAAGTAAAGAGTTCGCCACACGCGCGTAATTTGATATATTTAAAGGGAAGACATTTGAGAATTTTAAAAGTTATTACAAGTTTCTAAAGATTTACAAGATCACAACCAGATACCGTTTGCTTCTAAGTAATAACAGCACCCACTTCTTCATCACTCCGTTTCTATTAGTAAGAATAAATAGGACATTTATACGTTTTTCACTGGAACAAGCAACCATTATAATAATAACCATCTGTAACCTACAGATTTTAGAAAGGATAATAGATTTGATTAAATCAGACTTTTTTCCAAAGGCTAAGAAAATAGACAAGTAGCCTAGACAAAAGTAGTGGACACACAACTGGTGCCCTGGAAGTCAATGTATGATAATATATTATTTGTTTAGATTTAAGAACAATTAGTGATATACACAATAGAAACTTCCGGGCATAATAAAGATGATGCATGATGATAGATGTTTAACAAATCATCTCATTCGATCACAACAATGAAAATTTATTTCAATGAAACCTAACGTTAGACATTTATAAAAGATACTAGCTGCGCCCCGCGGTTTCACCCGCGTAAATGTCGATCCCGTGGGAATATCGGGATAAAAAGTAGCCTATATGTTAATCCAGGGTGTCAGCTACCTCCATACAAAATTTTATCAAAATTGGTCCGGCCGTTTGAGCGTGAAGAAGTAACAAACATATAAACACACCCCCACACCCCCACACACACACACTCACAAACTTTCGCCTATATAATATTAGTGTGATGTGATAGAAGGCTGTTAAACTACACTGAATTTCTGTCGTCGCTCAAGAAACCCGAAGATCCCGAAGGTCAGCTGATTTATTCTGTAAAAACCTTAAGGTGAAAACTTAGGTGAAGTGAGCTATCATTCCACCAGCCGGTCGATTCTGTAAAAATCTCACCGTGTTAACTGAGGTGATGTGAGTTAGTTTTTGCTAGGAATTGACACTATAGACAGCTCACTCCACGCTCACTTCACCTAAGTTTTCACGGTGAGATTTTTACAGAATAGCACTATTGATACTAAGGATTGACACAATTGACAATTCACTTCAAGATCAATATTTAAATATTTATATATTAAATATTTTTTAAGAAATCTGTTTCTCTTTTTAGGTTATCTTTAATAGTAGATTTTATTAAGATATTTAATTCATGTTAAAATAGTCTTCTTTTTATTTTTCTTGTAAGTATGTGTTTAATTTTGTATTTTTCTGTTAGTTTTTTTTTTTTTTGTTGCTTGTTTTTATTTTTTTTATATTTGTACGCCTTCACGGCAAAACATAGCGCCCATTATTCTTAACCTAAGACCTTTATGTAAATACCTATGTTTCACAAATAAATATTCTGATTCTGATTCTGATCACTTCACCTAAGATTTCACGGTGAGATTTTGACAGAATAGATGTCCCGTGAAGTAAAAGAGAATAGAATAGAATACTCTTTATTATGTACACCATAAAAAAAGAGGGAAAAAAAGAGAAAGAAAAAGAGAAGAAAAGAGTCACATATAATAGTTGATCGCTGAGTGTCCACACCGCCGCCGCCATGCCGTCGAGTAGGTATTAGTTTGTCGCAGCGACAAGATCTGTCATCTATCTATCTATCTATCGTAGAACACTCGCTGAGGGTCTGACTCTTGGTACAGACGCCAGCACATCAAGCTACCCGAACCTGTCAAATTTTCCCAATCAACTTTGAACCTTATGCTTTAGAGTTGAAAATCTATTAAAGAAATTTGACAGATTGTAGCAGCTTGATGTGCTGTCCCAGCAAGTACGCTGCTCATTGCTCGTCAACTCGATTTTCGTTGCTAATTTTACTCGCTTCTCGTTAATCGCCGTCGGTGGGACAGGTGCCGTCGGTGGGACAGGTGCCGTCGGTGGGACAGGTGCCGTCGGTGGGACAGGTGCCGTCGGTGGGACAGGTGCCTTAGGTAAGGAAAAACTTATAATTTTGGATGGTTAAGATCACAATTAGCCAGTCAAGATGGGTCCTATATGGATAATTATTTTACAATTCATAATTATCTATATAAATAAAATTCAAAATCGTCAGGACTTTGAATTGACTGATATATCAACGCACAGCCTAAACCGCTGGTCCTAGAGACATGAAATTTGGAGGGTGTGTTCTTTGTGAAGAGTAGGTTTCCACTAAGAAAGGGTTTTTCGAAATTCCACCCCTAAGAGGGTGAGTGGGGGGAGGGTGAAATGTCATGCGGACGAAGTCGCGAGCAGAAGCTAGTTGACAATAAAATTGCTAACTTACACTATTTCAACCGATTGCCTCGTTTATCTAGTGGTCGAAATCACTAATGGTGTGCATGAGGTCCTGGGATTGATTCCCGGGTCAGGCTGGAGTTGTGCCCTTATTATATGGGACTTACACATAGCTTGAGAAATGTGGGTGTACTATAGGTACCTACACCTCTGCTTAAACTGTCGGAAAATACAGGAGTGAAGTTTCGTTGTTATTTCAACCAAGGCAAATAGCCAGTGTGCAAAAGAAGTAGGTAAGGGTACAAATAAATGAATCCTTTCTAATATTATATTATACCATACTAATATTATACCATACTAATATTATATCATACTAATATTATATACTAATATTATACAAGGTGTTGATTTTGACGACACGGTTGGCGCAGTGGTTAAGCAATTGACTGCTGCACTGCGTGTCGCGGGTTCGATTCCCGCACGGAACAAATATTTGTATGACCTACAACTAGTCGTTCCGGGTCTGGCTGTTTGTGTATGTGAGTTTAAATGTTTGTAAACGCACCCACGATACAGGAGAAATTCCTAGTGTGGGGCAACGTTTAAAAAAAAAAAAAGAAAAAGAAAGAAAAGATTTGCATCCTCGTCAAATTTCAGGAGGTTGTCATAAAAGACATTTTAGTACTTTAGTACTTTAGTATTTTAGTGCTTTAGTACTTAGTAAAGTAAAAGGCGTTTGTTTGTGTGTGAAAGCGCGGTTATAGGCTAGTAACAGACGGGCCGCGTTTAAATACGGCTGGTTCACACTTACGGATTTCCGTAAATAAGAAAACAAAAAAAAACCTACCCATTTTATTGTTGATTTGGGTCGAGAATCATTAGCATAATTACGTCCTTGAATTTGACTAGGATGCAAATCAACACCTTGTATAATTTTGTTCTGTTAGTTTTTTTTTCATGGTCTGGCAGTTTGAATAATTTATGTGGCATACCCAAATGTCCTTCCTTTGGTATTGTTCGTCGAATCCTTGAGCTCCTTAAGTCTTCAGTTGAGCTGCACGATTTCTGACAAATGCGTGCACTGACTGGACAGGTCCTCTCAATCTGTGTGGTTCTTTCCTCAAAAGACCACCTCAGACATCGATCTACATGGTCTTCTTATAACCTGACCAAGATTAGGTCTGGACTTTAAAAGAGACTGTGACCTCCGAGTTTGTTTCGGCCTTTCTTCTCAAAGTACTCAGATAGGAAACGCTGACTTCATCTAGTTTTAAAAAAACATGATTGACCTTTATAAGTGTTTGTACAAACCTACTTACAAAATAAAATCATTTATCATTTATAAATGTGAAAGTGTGTCTGTCTGTTTTTTACCTCTTCACGTTTAAACCGCTGAACCGATTGGTATACAGATAGTTTGAGTCCCGGAAAGGGACATAGGATAGTTTTTATCCCGATATTCCCACGAGATCGACACATAAGCGGGTGAAACCGCGTGGCGCTGCTAGTAGATAATAGTCCACGAATGTATTCTAGCTATCATTAAGAATCATCTCCTTAATAATATCAACGTACACAACTAGGAACACTTTAGACCACATCAAACCATTTGACCTAAATACATTATGTGTCTGTTTTGTTGCAAATGACTTCATAGGTATATTGAATTGTTTGTTTGCGCATCACCGCAATCAAATATACACCTTGATATTATACACGCTAGGTGTAAAATTCTTTGAGTTGTTAGAAAATAATATGTTGATGATAAAAGCACAAATGTTTGTTATGAAAAAAACTGGTAGCTATGTTGATGTCATCGGTGCAGTATGGAAGATGACTTAATTGAGTGTTGTCTTGATATTAAAAAATCCTCTATTGCTCCTTGAAATTCACTATTCACTTCACCTAATAACTCAAAATTCATTGATTTTGATATTTTCGCGCTGTCGCTATCTTTTAAAAGAATGGTTTCACAATTTCTTGCAAGTCGCCCATAAGACGGATGCTCTTGTCATCCGCTTCCTTCGATTCGTCGGTAATAGTATTTTTCTTCTAAATATCTATGTACTCTTTTTTTTTGTCGTTCGTTATCATACTCAGATGTCACTTCGTGGACAATAGTGTGGGTTATACGTTTTTTCGACTGTATTCTAACTACTTTTTGTAAATGCTGTAATGTATAACTGTTTTCTGTCCCAAATAAATCAAATAAAATGAAATACATTGGTATTAAGATGGGTTAAAATAATTTGTACGATGTCAGAAAAAGTGGCAAGAAAGTAACACCCAATATAAATAAATAACATTTTTATTTGAGACATTACAGTCCTTAACACAAATTATTGTATTAAAAAAAAACAGCGTGCGCAGCCTTCTGCGCGAGGTTCAGGCCCGTCAAGTTACGTCCCAATCGCAATCTCAATATCTTTATTGCTTTACCATAATGTGTACTTAGGTGGTAACTATATAATTTAGATCATTATGGACCCTGTAGGGCACAGCAAGATGGTTAGGAGAGAGGAAGCCCTGAGGAGATATATAATTATTATTTTTGTTATATTATTTATTCATTATTTTTTTTACAAATTTGAGAAATAAAACCCGTCCCCCCGTCCCGTCCCGTCCGTCGTATTGTAGTCCCCTTATGACTCTTCAATCAAAATTGTACGTCAAAAAATGTTTCATAAAAATACAGAGTAGGTAAATACTCTAAGTTTAAGTAACAAAAACTAGGTTAATTAAGTTAGTTCAGAACAGTAACTAACTAAGCGGTTTCACTAAGCTACTTATATTCTACTTAGCAACGTCAAAATTACGACGCGGGTAGCGAGAAAAGTAGTCTTTAGGTAAACTTTTGTGACGTTCCACTTAAGTTACTTAAACATAGGCAAAATTATCAAGGTTAAGAAAAAAAAAACGTTTTTTTTTCTTCTAAACATGACGCTGAGAAAGAAAATAAAAACTCAAAAAATAATAAGTTGGGGGAAAATATGCGTCACATCCACGCAAAACGGCCATTGCTCAGCACAATGATAAATGATAAATGATTTATTTTCTGTAAGTAGATTTGTACAAACACTTTTACACCTCAATCATGTTTTTTTTTAAACTAGATGAGGTCGGCGTTTCCTATCTGACTACTCTGAGAAGAAAGGCCGAAACAAACTCAGAGGTCACAGTCTCTTTTGAAGTCCAGACATAATCTTGGTCAGGTTAAATGAATACCATGTAGATCGATGTCCGAGATGGTCTTTTGAGGAAAGAACCACACAGATTGAGAGGACCTGTCCGGTCAGTGCACGCATTTGTCAGAAATCATGCAGCTCAACTCAAGACTTAAGGAGCTCAACGATTCGACGAACAATACCAAAGAAAGGACATTTGGGTAGGCCACATAAATTACTCAAACTGCCAGACCATGAAAAAAAAACTACCAGAACAAAATTTTAAAATATTAGTATATAATATTAGTATGATATAATATCAGTATGGTATAATATTAGTATGAATTCATTTATTTGTACCCTTACCTACTTCTTTTGGACACTGGCTATTTACCTTTTATTTTGGTTGAAATAACAACGAAACTTCACTCCTGTATTTTCCGACAGTTTAAGCAGAGGTGTAGGTACCTATAGTACACCCACATTTCTTAAGCTTTGTCTCTTTTAAAGTCCAGACAAAATCTTGGTCAGATCGTGTGAAGACCATGTAGATTGGTGTCTGAAATGGTCTTTTGAATGAAACCCCGACGTTTGTTTGTTTTCGTCGTTTTCTGTCGGTTTATAATTTAATCAACTCAGACTATCGCAGTCCTCTGCTGGACAGAGGCGGCTTCTTCCAGGCTGCAACAAAACACCCTGTCCTCCGTCTTCCGCAACCAGTCAAACCCACCCACCTTTTTATATGATTTGGTCCATCTAGCTGCGGGGCGTTCCACACTACGCTTGCCGATACGCGGTCTCTACTCCAGGATTCGTCTGCTCCACCGGCCATCGGTCCTTCGACAAACATTTCCAGCCCACTGTCACTTCAGTTGGTTTACTCTGGAAACTATATAACTCTGGATTTACAATTAACAGTTAGGGCACGTACCCACTATGTCGTGACGATAAATTTATCGTTGGACGACTGCCGTCTCCAGCTGTTCCTATTATAATATTGACTGTTCATCGTCACTGTATCGTCGAAATATTTTATCGTTGAACGACTGTCGTATCTAGCTGTTCCCATGATCGTGACAACATTTTTACTCTTCACGGCAGTCGCCTTGTCGTTTGCAAATTAGTCGCCTCTACGTTTTTTGGAGATCAGTACTGGTATGAACGTGTATACGTATGTGTGATACGTGGCTACTATGGATAGTCGCAATAACCACACGTGATTTGTCGTCACGATAAGTCGTGACGTTTTTTTATCGTTTTACGACTCCATTTAAATACGCGACGCATTAAACGACACGATAATCTGTCGTCACGACATAGTGGGAACGGGTTTACACAACAGGACCACGAGTCGCGCTTGCGATCACGAGACCAACAACGGGGCAGTACTCTGTATTTTTAAAAAGAGTAACTATCTTTTTGTTTTATCCATCATGTACCACTACATTTTACCTATGTGTACAAATAAATAAATTTGAATTTGGAGTTTCTTGCCGGCTCTTCTCCATAGGAAACGACCAATTTAAACCATGCACCTAGCTTCTGACGTTTCACAAATGCCCATGGAGGTTTATGTGAAATAAAATATTTTGATTTTGTATATTGGTATTGTTCACATATTGACGATTATTTTCTGCAGCGATTATCTTTCGTGGTGCGCGCTTAGCCTTACGATTGTAATTTGCAAGCTGTACTTTCCATCTATTCTGTTTTTTCCATCTATTTTTTGTTGAGCTAAAACTAAACTAACGTTAACTAACTGTTGGCACAACAAACGTGATGTGGACCAACTGTTTTAACTGCCAATTTATGTTTCAGTGTTAGTTCATGGTTTCCCCAATTTAGTTAGCCTACCTGTAACAGTTGATAGAAACGTGATTTTTCAGTGTTTCTCTATTTCAGAGGCAAAAATATTAATTGCTATTCTCTGATGAATAAAATTATGCTTGTGTGAATGAAAATAATTATGTCCAAAATGTCCTTTCTTTGGTATTGTTCGTCGGATAGTTCTGAGTTGAGCTGCACGGTCATTGACAAATCCGTGCACTGACTGGACAGGTTCCCTCAATCTGTGTGGTTCTTTCTTCAAAATACAATTTCAGACATCAATACGTCATGATCTGACCAAAATTATGTCTGGACTTTAATCTTAGACTGTGACCTCTGAGTGTTTTCTTCCTTTCTTCTCATAGTAGTAGATAGGAAACGCCAACCTGATCTAGTTTTTTAAAATATGATTGTCGTGTAAAAGTGTTTGTAGAGAAACCAGAAATAAAATCATTTATCTAAAAAGTTCACACCTGATCCTATACACTACAATGAGCAACAAATGATGGTGTCCAATAAAATGTGTCTTACCTACCTTAAAATAACAAGTTTGTAATAGCTATGATACCACTCAGTGGATATGTGCGGGTATGTGCTTAATGTGCGTTACGACATAAAGTAGGACCATAAACCATAGACCATTGAAACTAACAAAATCGTGTGACAGAGACATAATGCCTATTAACTATTGTAACTTAAGAGATAAAATTAATGTTCTTTGATAATTATGATGCATAGTTAAATACAATTAATTTGATGTATTACATTATAATGCTTATGAATTGAATACAAAAGTTATCAAAGTTTGCCGTGAGCGCGAACAGAGTGTGACGCGTGAAGAACACCGATTTTGCTCCCGTTTTCGACATTAGATATTTTTTTTAATAAACAATAAGGGGTATTGTATTACACAGTAACTGGGTTGTGTAGGTCAGATAGGCAGTCGCTCCATGTAGATTACTGGTATTCAGCTGCATCCGGTTAGACTGGAAGCCGACCCCAACATAGTTGGGAAAAGGATAGGCAGATGATGATGATCTACTTTTAAGTACACCATACCACACAAAATACCAGTAATGCTCGCTTACTATAAACAAAAAAAGAATCGTTTCACTTACCAATGGTAGCATTTCTTATTGCCAAATTGGGGATATAAATAAGCTAATTAAAAAAAAAAAAAATTACCTGTATTTATTATTTCAGCCAGTATCTTTCATTTTATAATAAACTTAATGGGAGACATTAAACCTGTAGTAAATTTATAACAAAATAAAAAACAGTGTATTAATGATAATGAAAAACTGTGCAACCATGAGATTTCATACAACATTTCTGCACTGTCTTGGTTCTAAGCAAAAAACACGTCCTTTGTGATCGGTTTTGTAGTGATTAATGATAACATTACTACGTAGAAAGAAAAACAATTTGAGCTACATAAAAGTGCACTCTTCACACTGTCTAAATGAAGCAAAATTCATGGAGAAAATATCAATAGGAAAATCTGTATCTCATCCTAGTTACAGTAAAAAAGATTTATTGCGATACAAAGCGATCAAAGTGTCCCTTTTTTGTGAAATAAAAATGAATACGTCGTCGTAATAACCGTTCATTTGACTTTTAAAAGAGATTAAATTCATTTTGAAACGATTAAATATTACTTTGTGGATCCATCTACGTGTTATATCGTATTTCTACTGTCAGAAGCACTTGAACTGAACCTTAAGGTTATAGCAATCTTTCTGTCAAATATCATAAAAATAACATTTTCGAATCAGTAGTACGAATGTGACAAACACACGGATTAGTAATGGTGGCCCACTACAGTGGTATCGGCTCTGACTTACGAGTTGTAGGTCGTCGGTTCAAACCCAGTTAGGCGCTTTAATTTCTGTCAATAATTTCATCACCATTGTTCTAAAAAACGGCCAACTCCCTCTCACCGAGAGGAGGCGGGTGCCTCAGCATTGGGAACATTATAGGCATATTATGCTACAGAAAATTTTTGATCAGTTTTGTTACCTCATATAGGTTTAGGTACACATAATCCCGCCGACAAATCTATAGTATTAATTATATTCGTTTTTAAATTATATCATCATCATCATCATCATCAGCCTATAGCAGTCCACTGCTGGACATAGGCCTCCCCTAATGAGCGCCATAGCGCCCTGTCTTCAGCTTGACGCATCCAGCATCTGCCTGCAGTCTTTCGCAGATCGTCATCCCACCTGGCCGGAGGGCGAAATTATATAGGCTGGTGGATATCCGGAGTCTGAGAAACAGTCTTTATTTTCCAATTTAAGAATGTTATTATTGTGGATCACATTGCGCTACGGAAATGAGAAATCTGTAGCAAATTGAGAGCTGGAAGAAAATTAAATTTTCAGCGCCGAGTAATATTTTCAATAGGTATCGAATTGAAAGCGTGCTTCAAAGTTCTGCTTACAACGTTAATTTTTGTACGAAATCGTTCGAGTTTCTCTCAGCAAGTTACCTACTGGTAATCAGTGCCTTTCAGCTTTATAATTTACCAGCTAGAGTGGACTGGGGTTTTTTATTTTTATTTTCAAGTCGTTAAACCAGTTCAAAAAAGCTTTTGCTTGAATTCTCTTTTATTTCTAAGGTACTTATACTGTTTGAAAAAATAAAGAACTTTCATGTTCTAGAATTATTAAGGAACCTAAACTATTCTTTATTTTAGTTTTCATGATAAATTATTTTATTTCTGTAAGTAGATTTGTTCAATCACTTTTACACCTCAATCATATTTTGAAAACTAGATTATGTCGGCGTTTTCTATCTGACTACTCTGAGAAGAAAGGCCGAAACAAACTCAGAGGTCACTGTCTCTTTTAAAGTCCGGACATAATCATGATCAGATCATGTGAAGATCGTGTACAGTCAACAAAGGAGATAAGTATGCAGGGTAAAATCTAATTTTATTAATACAAACAGCCATTTATCAAAATAAATTCCAGTCAACAACATCCATCGGTTTCTTACTAAACTTCAACTGTATCCGACGATCCTGCACACTTATCTCTTTTGTTGACTGTACATTGATGTCTGAAGTGGTATTTTGAGGAAAGAACCACACAGATTGAGAGAACCTGTTCAGTCTTCACGCATTTGTCAGTAATCGTGCAGCTCAACTCAAAACTTGAGGAAATCAGCGTTCTTGCATGTTTGTTGATTGAGCTGTTTCGGTGTTTTACCAAGCCAAGCTGCATTGATGCAGAAGTACTCGTAAGAGGCTCGTTTGCAATCATCGGCCCTTCTAATAAGCCAGTAGGAACCTAAAGATAGTAGAATGGGCCTTGAAAGTGTCATTCCAACCGCTGTCCATTTCATTGATTTTAAGCTCGGTTAATAAGCCGTTGATCCTGCGCCTGATCTCTCTTCGTTTGTATCGGATTGCCGTGTTGGAGCAAAGAGTATATCTGTGTCTGCGCACACACTCGTCTACTGTAGTATCTCCCGCGTTGATGGCTAGACTCGGCTAAGATTGGCCGCCATGGCCGAGAAAAAATTGGTAGACTACTAAAGCTAATTAAAAAAAACTGGCCAAGTGCGAGTCGGACTCGCACACGAAGGGTTCCGTACCACAAGACAAAAACACCGAAAAAAAACACGTTTGTTGTATGCGAGCCCCCTTAAATATTTATTTTATTTTGTTTTTAGTGTTTGTTGTTATAGCGGCAACAGAAATACATAATTTGTGAAAATTTCAACTGTCTAGCTATCGTGGTTTTTGAGATACAGCCTGGTGACAGACAGACGGACGGACGGACAGACGGACAGACAGCGAAGTCTTAGTAAGAGGGTCCCGTTTTACCCTTTGGGTACGGAACCCTAAAAAAAAGCAAACATGACCACGTCCTATAACCCCGATTTCCTCATCGTTTGTCGCCAAAATTTCTTCCGGTATTCAAAATGAAGGAAGTAAAAAATGACCCAATAAATTCCGTTCCCGTTCCCTAATTCTACTATACCTACCTACCTGTGCTTAGAGGGTCACATAGAGCCCAATAAAAACGCCACAGTGTATAGATCCGGCAAGATTTACGGGCGCAACAAAAGTTTTATTGGGGACCTCTAAAACCAGCCTAACTTGGGCTCTGTTTCTCGAACATTTTCAAGGATCCCTGTGCAATTTTTTTGTGATTTTGAAGATGTAGAGGTCTATTGGAAATGGACTTGTTAGGATATAAAACAGGTTTTTCCTGCCATCTTGTCCTGAGTTATTTTATATTGGGTTATGTCATACGTTGTAAGTGTAATAAAGGTGTTTTCGATATTTTACTGGGGATCTGTTATGGGGTCGTAATGGAAAATAAACAAGTTTATTGGTTATAAACAGTCCTTTCTGCGTTACCCTTTCATTCAGCCTTACTTTATCTTTACATTATTACATAGTATAAAACAAAGTCACTCACGCTGTTTGTAAGCTTAGATCTTTTAAACTACGCAACGGATTTTATGCATATTAAAGTAGAGATAAGCTGAGAAATTCAAAGATTTGTAATGTGATGTTGTCGTAACAAACACATTTTTGTGCGCCGCCGCGCTGGCTAAACCTTACGAGATAGATCAAATTAATGTACTACGGAATTGTATATCTTAAAAAGATAGATAAATAAAAGAAAGTCCGCTGCCTTCGCGTTTGTATTCCAGAATCACATACTTTCTTAGGACATAATATGTAAGCCGAAACAAGTGCAAGCGCACTCATTTCTCAAACCAATTCCAGAAATGAGTGCGCTTGCACTCGCTGTAGGTACGTAAAGCGTGTCTGTGTGTGTGCGTTTTCCCTCATTGTATGGAGCCAACCTTCTGTAATTCAAGAATGCGTCGCGGTCATTCGCAGTGTACAGACGTGCTCGTTAGCAATATTTAATAATTACCTATTTTAATAGTAGTGACCTCCTTTAGTGCATTACCAACGTAATGAAACTGTAATTTTGCTTAGTGTGTAGTTTCAGTGTATAATGGACACGAATCATTGAACTCGTAAAAATATAAAATGGATAACAGCCCCTTTAATCCAAGAGGACCAGTGCAACCCTCCGCCTCCCCGTCGAAGACGATGACGCGGAACCCAGCCCTTGAGTCGGTCACGGTTGATGTTATTTCAACGCCCGAGATTCAAAAATGGATGTCAGCCATCGAACAGCACTTAAATGAAGTTTGCTCTATTGCCGCGGATGGCAAACTCAACTCGGAGCAGAAACTTAAAATTTCTACCCTGTGCCGTAAAGTAGGATCAGGTACCTCACAAATGGCAGTTCTATACCAGTCGCTGAAGCAGAAAGCCATTCAAGCTTATAACGCGGTTGATGCCCTTCAGGAAAAGCGCGACCTGACGGAACATATTTCGGAGCTCAAGCAGACGATTAAGGACTCTGGTTCTGCGGGAAATGTTTCGTTTGCCGATATGGTGAAGAAAGGAGCAAATGATTTCATTCGACCGAACAATTTAAGCTCTGTAGCTATTTATCCCAACGATAAATTAAAGTCAAGTGACGAAACAAAAGACCTCGTGCAAAAAATCATTCGCCCTGATCAAATGAAGCTGCATGTACGTGGTGTCCGAAAGACCAAAAATGGAGGCGTTATTATAAGTACAGAGACGAAACATGATGCTGACAAACTCAAGCACGCAGTCGAGCTCTCTACATCCGGACTTACCGCCGACGAACCAAACAAACGCAAACCTCGGATCGTGGTTGTAGGTGTGCCGACTACTTTGGCTGAAACCGAAGTCTTCAGGTGCATTTATGAACAGAACGTAGCCGATAAGTTTCCAGCAATGCCTATGGAGTCCTTTTTGAGCGTGGTTAAATTAAGCCACAAATCTGGGAAGAAAGATGCGTCGACCTGTAACTACGTCATTGAAGTTACAGCTAATATACGTAAAGCCCTATTATCCCAAGCAAGGCTTTTTATAAATTGGACGTCATGCCCTGTTAGGGACTTCACCTTGGTCACACGATGCTACAAATGCCAACAATATGGTCATGCAGCAAAAACATGCAGAGAGCTAAAATCCACGTGTGGTCTCTGCGGTGAAGAAGGACACTCGATGTCAGAGTGCGCAAAGAAATCTGACACACCGAAATGTGCAACTTGCTCACGCTTTAAAAAGCCCAATAACCACAAGACGGGAGATGCTGAGTGCCCTGCTAGGAAAATTGCGGAATACAGGTACATCAACTCTATCGACTACGAGGGCGCCTAGAGCGTCATACTTAAGGCCAGACTTCCGGGTTTACTGCCTGCTGCTGACCCAACAAAACACTGCACTGACCTACATACCCTCGATTCTGTTGATGTTCAAGCACTTTATGTCGCCCGCAGCAAAAATTGAATAAACACACTGCCTCGAACGTGATTTAATTTTGTGCAACATTGACTTTAACCCACTTACCAATTTCTGTTGACGCAAAATCATAATATCATATGTGTTTAGCTAAGTTTTAAAGTGCAAAAAACTATTTTTACGCGAACTCAATAATTCGTATACAATAAGACTTTTTTGTTACTTTAATCTTTAAGGTAAATAGTATTTAAGTAAACTAGGTATAAAATTAATTAGTAAAATTTTGTCATTATTTCAAGACTTCTAATGTTAAATATTGTTAAGAATTTTATAGTCCTACAATTATTATTAAGAATGCTCATGCCGCCTGTGATACAGGTTTATCCTAGTACAGGCATCTAACATTATTATACCTTTGTAAATAATTTTTTTAAGACTTTATGTAATAATTTTACCAATGTTAATACTGAATAAAACATTTATTTATTAAAAAAAAAAAAAAAAAAAAAAAAAATTGTCTTCTTTGTGGGCTCGGTACGGGAAGAAGTGAATTGTACCTGGTAACTACGAGTTAGCGGTAAGGAAGGTACCGGTTACGAAAGGTAAATTTTCATTATAATTCATTGGGGGATAGTTTTGAAATCACACTAATATTATAAAGGCGAAAGTTTGTGAGTGTGTGTGTGTGTGTGTTATGTTTGTTACTTCTTCACGCTCAAACGGTTTCACCAATTTTGATAAAATTTTGTATGGAGGTAGCTGACACCCTGGATTAACATAATATAGGCTACTTTTTATCCCGATATTCCCACGGGATTGACATTCGCGCGGGTGAAACAGCGGGGGCGCAGCTAGTACTTTATAATTACGGAAAGTAGAAGATGCTAGATATGTCCAAAGATTTTCCGTCACAAAATGTGCGTAGATATCATCTACGTGTTATGCGTTTCATTTGATGATTACGTTTTTTTGTTTTTGTTTTTGGCGCTTCTGGAGAAAAACTTGTCAAATTCTTTGGTACAAGTATTGTGGTGTGAGGACGACTTCACAATGGCCTGGCTCAAAGGGGTCATAAATAACATACCGTCCCCGCTACCGGGGACCAAGCTCACCGTTCGGCCTCAAGCTGACATACCCAAGAAGGTAATGTGCATGTTGTTCGTCCCCGAGAACAGCGAGGACACAACAGAACTTCTCAGGATGCTGGCGAGGCAGAACCCGAACCTCAAAATGAACACCTGGACCCTGACACATGAAAGGGCTAGGCAGGAGCCCCCGGGTACCTGCCTCTTCTTTCGTGTGCCGGAGCCCATGGTTAAAACCATAAAAGATCAACAAAGGCGAGTATACTACCTCATGGGTAGTATATACATCCGCTTCCTGGAGGAGGGTGGTACCAGGGAGGATGCCGCCGCGCCAACATCATTAGCAGCCTCGGGTGCGCCTGAGAGGGAGCCTGGTTCACCGCTTCCTGAACGTTCCCCGTCGCCTCCCGCGATGGAGACTGTTGAGGAGGCGGTGGAGTTGGCGACTTCCATGGCCGCGCTGGAGGTTCTTTCAACAGCGGGTTCAACGAGGGATCCACCTTCGTCCGATCTGATTTCGGATGAGGAGTGCTTTCCGCCAGGGGAGAGTAGTGAGGGCGAGGACAGCAACCTCTGCTCCTCTCCTTTGCGGGACTAGGATCCTGCAGACCAACCTCCAGCACAGTCAATCTGCGTCGGCTACCTTGCGCAGGGTGCTGGAAAAACAACAAGGAAAGACCATCGCCCTCATCCAAGAGCCGTGGATCAGGGGTGGCAGAATATGCGGTCTTGGTAACATCGGGGGTAAGTTGCTTCTAGACACCTCCGCTAGTAACCCGCGCACCTGCATCTTTATTCCAAAACATGTACCTAACCTTTTAATTAACGAATTCTGTTCAAGGGACCTGACAGCAGTCAGGCTTTTCAGAACCGAACAGGAACTCCCGGACATTGTACTGGCCTCGGCATACATGCCAGGCGATGAGGACGTGCCTCTGCCAGAGCTCGCCTCACTGGTTGAGTACTGTGAAAAGGAGAAACTGGAACTAATCATCGCGACAGACTCCAACGCGCATCACACGCTCTGGGGTAATGTTAAAAACAACAGCCGAGGTGAGGAAATGCTTGATTTTATTCTTAGTAATAACCTTGTTCTACTTAACAAGGGCTCCGAACCTACCTTCATAAACGCGAGATCCCAAACAGTAATAGACTTAACTATAGCAACTATAGGCATATCCAACTCCGTACAGGACTGGCATGTGTCCACCGAGATATCATGCTCAGACCACAGATGGATCCGCTATACCATCAACTTCAACCTAACCAAACCACAGCCAAGAAGGGTTCCTCGTAACACAGACCAAGTCAAGTTTACTAAACTCGTCGAGGCTGAACTAGGCAGATTACCCGCCCTTCCCGGTGAAATACCAGTAACCAATTTAGACGAACATGTAAACACAATCACATCCATCCTTTTATCTAGCTATGAACAGTCTTGTCCTCTCACGGTACCTAGGCAGGGAGCTCGCCATTCTTGGTGGAGTCCTGAACTGGAAAGACACCGTCACAAGCTGAGAAGACTGTTCAATAGAGCTATGAACACACGGTCGTCAGTAGACTGGGACCGCTACACAACAGCTCGTAAAATATATAAAAAACTTATACGCCTCAGAGGTAAGAATGGCTGGAGGCGGTTCTGCACCAACATTGAGAGTAACAACCAGGCAATGAGGGTTAAATCATGTCTTGCTCAAGAGACAGACCATTCAATAGGCTGCCTGAAAAAACCAGACAACACGTACACAACTAACGATGCTGAGACAAGCGAATTACTCTTAACCACCCACTTCCCAGGATGTCAGATTGCCACCCAGCAAAGCTGGGAACTGCATAGGGAAAGGGCCACGAGCAGCCTAGATTGGGAAGTGGCGTTAGAAGTAATCGACAAAGACAAAATAACGTGGGCAATCAACACCTTCTTACCTTTCAAGGCAGCAGGACTGGATGGTATTTTCCCGGCTCTGCTCAGGTGGAGTCAAGATATGCTGGCTGACTACCTCGTAAAGGTGTTCCGAGCGTGTCTGGCCCACCGCTACATTCCCTTGAAATGGCGAGAAGTAAAAATAATATTTATACCGAAACCAGGTAGGGGCGACTATACCCAGCCAAAATCTTTTAGGCCTATAAGCCTCTCTTCGTTCTTTTTGAAGACACTGGAGAGGCTGGGAGATAGGAAGATTAGATCCCAAATCTCGGTACAAAGACCTTTACATCCAAATCAACACGCCTACTGTGCAGGCAAATCAACAGAATCAGCACTCCATAGCGTAGTTTCACGCATAGGGAATGCTCTTAAAGACAAGAACCCAACTCTGGGCGCCTTCATTGATATAGAAGGCGCTTTCGACAAAACAAACTTCGTCAGCATCGAACAGGCACTTGCCACGCACGGTGTTGCGCGAACACTTATAGAATGGATAAATAACATGTTAAAATACCGAGCTATTCAATTTACCGTGAACACCACCACACGAGGTATCGTGAGTAGAGGCTGCCCACAGGGTGGGGTGCTGTCACCACTTCTGTGGAATCTAGTGGTTAATGAGCTCATCGCAGAGCTCAACGCCAGCAGTCTGTACTCGGTGGGATACGCGGATGATATAGCAATTCTGATCTCGGGAAAATTTGAGGGCATCTTATGCGATCTCATGAGAAAAGCCTTCAAAATAATCGAGAGTTGGTGCACGAAGCACGAATTATCGGTTAACCCAACGAAAACAGAACTAATAATGTTTACCAACAAGAGAAATCTTGGACCCCATAGGCTTCCAAAACTCTTTAACACTGAACTAACACTTAAAGACGAAGTCAAGTACTTGGGGGTGATCCTTGATAGCAAACTGCTCTGGAACAAGCATCTTGACTACAAACTTAATAAAAGCACAATTGCACTATACCAATGTAAAAAAATGTTAGGGAAAACATGGGGGCTCTCTCCGAAGATTACTCTGTGGTTATACAAAGCGCTGATCAGGCCAATGTTGGCTTATGGCGCTCTGGTTTGGTGGACGAGGACTGAACTCTCGACCACCATCACCAGACTACAACGCTTCCAACGACTGGCATGTTCAGCTACCACTGGCTGCATGAGAACCACCCCAACAGCAGCCTTGGAGATAGCCCTTCAATTAACTCCCCTTGACCTGTACATACAGCAGGAGGCGGCGCTAGCTGCCATCAGGCTGATGCATCTGGGCATATGGGGCAAAAACCTTACAAGTCCACACGCTAAAATCCTGGACCGGGCGATTGAGTACCAGCCTCTCATCGCTGCACCGTGTGATAGAACACCTAACCAACCAATGTTCAACAAAAACTATATTATACAAACAGTTCAAGAAGAAAGGGATCAGTCAGGAGCCAATGAAGTGCGAATCTACACAGACGGCTCAAAAACACAAAACGGTTCAGGTGCTGGCGTACACTCCCTTGACCTCAATATTAACTTCCACATACCGCTAGGCACACACAGCTCGATCTTTCAATGCGAATGTGTTGCCTTAACACAAGCTGCAACAGCAGTACAGCGCTTAGGCATCCGGAACTACGGAATTAAGTTCTTATCCGACAGCCTATCTGTGCTTAAAGCTTTAGAAAGCAAACAAACTAACAACAAACTAATCTTCGAGTGCCATCTAGCTCTGGAGAGTTAATCGACATCCAATCGTATTACTCTCCAGTGGATCAAAGGGCACAGTGGATCTTTAGGCAATGATGCTGCAGATGAACTTGCGAAGAGAGGCTCTGATATGAGGGTGCTAGGCCCGTACCCACTTCTCCCTTTGCCTTTCTCACAATTTCGTGCGTGGATTCGCCAAAGATCGACCGAACTCCATAACAACAGATGGTCGCGGGCAGCAGACTGTAGACAGTCAAAATTGGCCTTACCAATGATTCACCCGCGACTAACCAAAAAACTTCTCAGCCTAAGCAGAAATAACCTTAGAATAATAATAGGTTCAATTACGGGCCATAACCTCCTTAACAAACATCTCTTCAACATAGGCGCCACAGACAGCCCCCTTTGCAGGGGCTGCCTTGACGCCGAGGAATCAGCCGCCCACGTCATCCTGGAATGCGAGGCCGTGGCTTCTCAACGTGTAGAAATCCTCGGAACAATGAGGTCGCTCCGCGAAGCCTGCGAAGCTCCCAGGAAGCTTCTGTGCTTTTGGGCGGAGCTAGGCTGGCTCTGTTAGCCAGAATCCCCACGCACAACGGACCAAAAGAGAGTCTAGGTGCGGAAAAGGGAGTCCCATCATCATCATCATCATCATTGGTACAAGTATTAAACTTTTCTCGAAATTGTACTAATTTAAAAAAAAAACCTAACATCCATCACCTCTTTGATATCCTCATCTTTTCAAACCCTTGTATGACAAGATCTGGATATCAAAGAGGCAATTTGATTTGTAAGTGTTTTCTTAGGCCAATAAGTATTGGCCTTGACAACCCCAAAGGAAATACTTACAAATCAAATCATTTATTTCTTACCCAGATGTTTTTTTTGTAAACTAAAGTACTCCTTGCTCTACTGTCACATAATCATACAAATCATAATACAATTCCAAAAGATAATATTATCATTTCAACTAACAATGAGGAAATTATATAAAATAATTATAATTATATATACTTGAGAGAGGGGCTTGTGGCTAAATGATAACAGCCGCACGGGTCGGTCGAAGGTTGAGCTTCGCTTGCCGCGGTCGGTTCGTGCATGGGTGACCATCCATTACATATCGACACCCCTCCGTGCGTCGGAAAGCACGTTAAACTGCTGGTACCGGCTGTCAGAAGCCGCGCGGGTAGATGGTACTCTATAATGGCTGGCCGCATGCGCTCGGTTTCCTGATTCGGTTTCCGGATCAGGAATTCACATTCGGAAACCTGAATGCTTCATTTACATACAAAATGTTCAACAAGGCGCACACGTCCTTACTATTTCCGAACGGAAAAAAACCCCACGTTCGTTTCGGAATTCATTCAAATACAAAAAAAAACGGATGTTTGCGCTAGGCACACGGAATTCCGAATCTGAATTCCTGATCCCGAAACCGAATCAGGAAACCGAGCGTCTGCGCCCAGCCTATGACAAATCATTTGACTTTTTAAACAAAATCTTTGGTCATATCCAGCACACTGCAAATCCTTGTCAAAAAGAAGGAATGTACCGATACAAGGTTTACACAGACTAATAATTAATCACAGAAAATGGGTGTACACTGTACAGTAATACATCGTATCACGTACGATGTATTACTGTACAGTGTACACCCATTTGATCGCTTTATTTTCTTGACTAACTGTTTTGGGCCCCCACCGCAAGGGCGATTATTTTGGGCCCACATTGTAAATTGTAAAGGAAGCTGTAATGAAAAGTTGTTGTTGAATAAGTGGAGCCTAGGGTTATGTTGAATTGTAATGGGAGGTGGGACAGAAGGGGGTTGGAACCTGACTCATTAAGGAAGTAATTAATTAAGGTGAAGGGCATCATGGCTATAGAGGTATTCCATTAATTTTCATTTCATTTATTCATAAAACAATTTACATTGTGTTGAATATAATATACCTACACATGCAATTTAAATACAAATACAAAGAACTAGGAATGATTCATAACAATCCAAGTGAAATTCAAAAGTGCCAAATGTCAAACAGTTTTAGATATAATGTATATATGAGGGTGTAAAGTTCATTCATTTACCATAGATATTATTATTTATTATATTATATTATTATATTATTATAGATAAGGGAAGATCCTCTAACCAGCACCCTAATTCCGTAACACACTACCGATCTATATTTAAATCATTTTGAAGGATATTGCTGATCCATTGCTTCATATGTTCGAAAAAGGTGTCTGCTCAACAACGTAAATAACGCAATGTATGTTGTTGTACTTTCAAAGTGAAACCCATTGCTACTGATAATGCGGTTACGCAATTACCCCGCAGACTGGTGTTGTGTCTGGTGGGCTACTGCCCGACGATGGATGTCGGGACGTTGTGATACTAGTAAACTTTGTTTGCGCGATGTAGAATTTTTCGTGACGTCAGTATTATGCGTAGCTCGCATGTGGCGATGATAAAAGCACTATTATTAGTAGAAAGTAAATTAACAAGTTTTAATATGAATGCTCTATCTTCCTAACCTGCACTCTGTGTCCCAAAAAATGCAGTCATGACCTTTGACCCCGGAACCTTCGGGGTCAGAGGTCATGACTGCATTTTTGTACGTAAGCTGGTGCGATTTTTTTGTGCGATGGAAAGAGACGGATGAGGTCTATGATGGAACGAGCGTGCTCAGAAAATGCCTAAGGCACTGGAACTCCCACGCATCGACGAAACACAGCATGCTGTTTGACTCCGGTGGGAATGTGGTCTCGCAAACCAGGCGGGCGTTAGCCCTACCACCGCATGTAAAAGTGACATGTAAAAGTGATTCCTGTATCCTATTTACAGTACCTACTTATAGAGGTATGATAAACAGGATGTAAAGTTCACTCATCCTCCATAGAAAAGGGAGGATCCTACGACCAGACGGGTGTCGTGTCTGGCGGGCAACTACCCGATGATTTATGTCGGGCCGTTGTATCTATGCTAGTTGCGCGGTAAACTGCTTGCGAGATGCAGGATTTTGCGTGACGTCAGTATGACGCGTTGTTCTCATGTGGCGTTGTAGATACCGCTACAACAGAATGAACAATTTCATTTTATGGCGATGAAAAGATTACCTACTTCACAAGGTTCATTTAAATGTAATGTAACCAGAGTTTTACTATCATACACTCACTTCGTTGTTAGTACTTCCAAGATGCTTCGAAGTGCATTAGCTAGTTAGTACTTCTGTCTTTAAGATGACTTTGTTGCAGAGCAAGTTACACGTGGAGCCAAAGAACCTCGTAATGCAACGTTGTAACGAACTAATATATCCTAAAGACATGATAGTAGCTGTGTAGTTTAACTACTTACAGTGTTCTTTGGCTAATCCATTAGACAGGCCCTGACAAATTTTAATTTTCAATCAATATTTTCGGTGTAAAGTTTTTTTTCTCAAATGATAAATAAATGATTTTATTTCTGTAAGTAGGTTTGTACAAACACTTTTACACGTCAATCATATAACATAACACAAATTAAAAATCAACACACAAAAAATAACATATATAAAGTTCGTTTTTAAACCCAGATATTAATTTGACAACACGCACACAAAATACTTAAATGTCAGATTAGTATCTGGGATTAAAAAACAAACTTTAGTTCACTTATAGAGAAACTTAACAAAATAATTATACCCCTTTGTTATTAGGTAGGTACTTTTATATCTTCGTCAGTTTTCTTTTTCATTTGTCACGTCAAGACACATAATACATTTTAAAGCTACAGGACTGAACGTCTAGACTGTTGCATACAAAATTATATTTAACATCAACATTCGACATCAACCTTATAACTTTTTTTTCCCGCTCTGGGTGGATCGGAAGGGAGTGTCAGACTCTTACTGACTAAAACCCACCCGTGTTCCTTCCTTAGCCCTTTATGTTCCGGGCCAGCGGTAACCCTTTCGGACAACCCGCTGACCCGGCAGACTTCGGCCCTAAGGGGCCCCTTCTCTGCTGCTGACATCTCTTTGAGGCGCGCGTGGAACACGTAAATTTTATGAAGCCAAAATTTAAAAAAAAGTTTGCAGCGTCTGTCAGTGTCCCATTTTTAATTCGCTCTGACATGTAAAGAAAATGACTGAATGTCATTTTGCGCTACTGATTTTATTATTTTATTTTATTACGACGGAAATAGAAAATGCTAAGTCGGTAAAGCAGATTCTATCGTGCAATGAGCAGACAAAAATAGCATATACGGTGACGAATATAATTTGGATGTGACTGTACATGGTTAATTATAAGTAATTTACTAGCTGACCCGGCAAACGTTGTTTTGCCATATAAATTATTTATAGCTGCCCGGCGCTACTTTATTTGCGGGGTGTCCTACCCCTGACCCTACCCTTTATTAAATTTTTCACTGCGTAAGAAGCATCCCCGTTCTTCAAGGAATATTGGTTCAGCTGTTCTCGAGATTTGCGCTTAGCAACACATTCAGCGATTCATTTTTATAAGATAAAAAATACTTTAAAGTACAGTCACGAGCACCAATATGTCAACACCTGGCAACTTTAAATTACGATTTTTCACGAAATAACGAATGTAACGTTGAAATACGACACTTTACATATACCTATGGGTTCGAAAATACTATGTTCCTACTAATATAAAATTTCATTCAAAAATAAAGGAGAAAATCGACTTTGAATAAAGCCAAGTGTATACATACTTTTACTCGTGACTGTACACCAGAAAATATACTAGATGAACACTACAAAACATACAATGGGCGGCTGTAGGTATCGGTTGCTTGCTGCAAATGGTGATTGCGTACAGCTCTGCGAAAACGCTCCCGTAGAATCACTGTAAGTAATTACATTGTGGTAACTGTTCTAGTAGTTCTAGTTTCTGTTTACTGAGTGAATATATCTGGAGAATAGTTAGATTTCAAGTTGATTCGATTCGGGAAGACAAGCATTTGAAGTTCCTTGGAATGTATGAGGCACGTAATCTGCGTTCGCGATTAATTTGCCAAAAATGTAAACAAAATTATGAATTAATGGAAAAATAACTTTAATTCCTACACAATATAGCTCGGTTTACGCTACAACTTCAAACACTTTCACAACTTTTTTAATAGTGCTAATCACTCTGAAATCAATTTAATTCTCATTGATATAAAGTTTAACTTGAAATAGGGTAGAGGTGAGCACCACTGCGTACTTTTACTTTAGGTTCACTTTCCTCTGAGAGATGGAATAGACAATCAAATAGCAGCTGATAACGCTTTAGTTGATATCATACAGGGTGGCAGGGACGCGTAACCTGTTATCATAAATTCAGTAGGTACACGACCCCCGAGCGCAGAAATTTATCGGAGATTTTTTTTTTTTTTTTTAAGTTGCCCTTCACTAGGAATTTTAAAACATTTAATCTCACATACACAAATAGCCAGACCCGGAACAACTACCTGTAGGTCATACAAATATTTGTTACAGAAATTTTATTTTAATAACCGACGAAAAGTTTCTACACTAGGGCGTTTAGAATCATGTGCTGAATTCATAGTTACAGTTTGCGCGTTGATGTACCATGAAAAGAAAGAAAAAAAGAAAGAAAAACTGTTTATTCTGCACAAACAAAACGCACATTGCGTATAAAAAGAAAAAATAAAATAATAAACAAAAAGATAAATATACACACACGACGTAGTCAAATGCCTCGTACTCAAACTTCAAAAAAAAAAAATATTATTATTGTACCCTGTATTATTATTAATACACATATTCATTGATCACATAAAATTGCTGCATCCGGTTAGACTGGAAGCCGACCCCAACCTAGTTGGGAAAAGGCTAGGCAGATGATGATGATTTGTTGATCACATGTTATAGGAATTATGTTTATTACATCTTAATTTCAGATACTATGAGAGGAAAAAGCCCTCAATGACCCGAATATGTCTTTTAAAATGTTTACAGAAAAGTTAAGAAAGTTCGTCGCGGTCGGAAACTTCGTATTTATCTATTACAAATTGAATAAAAAAAAGGTTAAATAAATAGGCTAATTTTTAGAACGTTTACAGTCTGACTGAAGTGCAATTTTATTCTCGTAACTTTATGAACCTTCACAGTCATCTATCAAGAATATCTTATACCTGTAATTTCTTTACATTTTTGACAACTTTTTGACATTTTGTTTGTCGGCGACATGAGACTGCGACTAGATTTTGAACGTTTTAAATAACGAGAATTGGCCTCTCTGATCTCTGTCCATACCATACCATAATCAGCCTATAATGTTCCCACTGCTGGGACACTGGCCTCCTCTCAGTGAGAGGGAGTGGGCCGTAATCCACCACGCGGGCCCAGTGCGGGTTGGCAGATGTCACATGTCTTCGAATTTTTGGTTCTAGGACATGCCGGTTTCCTCACGATGTTTTCCTTCATCGTTTTGAGAGCAGTGGTGATGAAATAATTTACACAAAGTAAAGCGCCTGTCTGGGTTCGAACCTACGACCATACAACTCGTAAGTCGCGGCCGTTACCACTTGGCCACCACTGCTCTACTTGGCCACCACTGCTCTCTTGGCCACCACTGCTCTGATCTCTGTCAAAAGACCTCTATTTACGACTCTATTTACCTACGTAAATTTTGACATGATTGTCACTGTGATTAGATTGCGACTATATTTTGAACTAACCATTTGACAGTCACACGTCAAAAAATCAAAAACGTGACCTCGGCGTCAGTCTGTCATGTAGTCGAACCGTGGCGTGCTGGGCACATTTTGGTTTGTCATCTACATAACTGTGGCGGTCAAAATGTTATGACGAGAATTTGTCTCCTGGACATACAAGTAAAATTGAAGTTTTGTTTGACATAGATACAGAAGTCGGGTATGCTCAGCTAATAGGTATTGACAGTCAGAATTATAATAATAATAACGTTTATTTGGACTCAATAAAATATAGTCTAAATACAGTTATATTCCTAAGAACTAGGATACAATTAATGTAAGTAAGTAGACTGAAACTATATGAACTCCTGAATTCCAAACTAGGTAAAAACCTGTATCTTGAAAATCAGTGCTCTTCCGTGGTAAATTAGGTGTAAAAACTTACAAAACACACAATGATAATTCCAAAATTAATTGACTTAGGAGGTACTTAAGTCTAAAACTTGATGGATTAGTTATGTATGTCAGTGAGTGTGTGTAGTGTGTGTAGTGTGGATGTAGGGTGTGAATGTGTGTATGAGTGTAGTGTAAGTAAAGGGTTTAACGAAATTTTAACGATAGTACTTGGCATATCGTAATTAACTATCTAAAGCTTATAATTTCAGAGACAACCCTACATTTCTCGTAATTAAACCGAAATTCTACATCAATAAGACAAGGAACTTTGATTATCCAATAATATTATCTTCTAATCTATGAAAGGATACCATTTAAATTAATTGGTGTTTCAAAGTAAGCATAATTATTTGCTGCCAATACGAAGCTCTAATATACTTACTCAATTCCCAATTATTTAGTTACTAGCAGCGCCATCCGGTTTCACCCGCATAAGTGTCATTCGGTGTGGTATTCTGATGGATCAGTAAAGTTTCATCAAAATCCGTTCAGTAGTTTTTGCGTGAAAGAGTAACAAACATCCATCATCCTCACAATTTTTCGCGTTTATAATATTAGAATCAGAATCAGAATCAGAATATTTATTTGTGAAACATAGGTATTTACATAAAGGTCTTTGGTTAATAATATGGCCGCTATGTTTTGCCGTGAAGGCGTACAAATATAAAAAAATAAAAGCAGGCAATAAAACAAAACAAAAAAAAAAAACTAATACAAAATTAAATACCTACTTACAAGAAAAACAAAGAAAACTATTTTAACATGAAATAAATATCTTAATAAAATCTACTATTAAATATAACCTAAAAAGAGAAACAGATTACTTAAAAAACATTGAAAAAATTACATCAAATGTTTATTGCACATGTAATATTAAAAATTATCATTTATAAAATCTTCTACTGTATAATAACATTTTTCAATTAATAGCGAGTAGAGACTTTTCTTAAACTTTAATAGGGGTAAATTTTTTATGCTATCGGGTATTTTATTGTAAATTTTCGGAGCCATGCCAAAAAAGCTCTTTTTCATTAAAGCGGTTCTGCATTTTCTGTCGCACAGTTTATTCATATATTGAGAACGCATTGGATTCTTTTTTACATCGGATAGTTTTTGAAATAGGTGTAAATTGATTTTAACAAACAAAGCAGTCTCGTAAATGTACATAGCTGGCATAGTCAATAATTTTAATGATTTAAAATTAGGTTTACATGTTTCGGTACTTTTTAAGCCACACATGGACCGAATACATCGTTTTTGCGCTTTAAAAACAGTCTCTCTGTCAGTAGATTGCCCCCAAAAAATAATGCCAAACCTCAGAACTGATGCAACCAATCCGTGATACGCTAATAAAAGTGTTTGTGTATTAACTTTTTTCGACAGCTGAAACAGTGCATATGCAGATTTATTTAATTTCAGACAAATTTCTTCGGTATGGGGTTTCCATGTTAGTTTACTATCAAGCATTATACCCAAAAATTTGGACTTGTTTGTATCTTCTATTTGGCACTTATCATAAGTAACATGAACTGGAGGTTTCTCACACCTTTGATGAAAGTGCATTACTTTTGTTTTATTTAAATTAATCACTAGGTTATTAGTATTAAGCCAGTTAATTATTTTATTGAGACAATCATTTATATCATTCTCGTAATAGACAGGATTATTACACTTCACAACAGCAGTGCTGTCATCGGCAAAAAGAACCATATTTTGAGAAATGAGTATTGGGAGATCATTTATATATATTAAAAAAAGTAACGGCCCTAGCACGCTACCTTGGGGCACCCCGTATTTTATAGCTCTTGGTTGAGATGTGTAAATGGTTACTAAATTGGTTTTTTGGCATAGTTGTGATATTTCAGTGCACTGGGATCTGTTATCCAGATATGACTCCAAAAGTTTCAAAATATTACCTCGGATTCCATAGCCATATAGTTTGTTTAGCAAGATCTTATGATTCACAAAGTCAAACGCTTTCGTCATATCGGTAAATATAGCACATACCGGAGCTCTTTCATCTACAGACGTCATAATATAAGAAAGGAGGTCGAACAATGCCATATTGATATTAGTATTCTTTTGAAATCCCTTTTGTTCATTGCAAAATAATTTATTTTTCTCAAAATAGTTATAAATGGAATTGTAAATTACCTTTTCGATAACTTTTGAAAAAATGGGAATTTTGGCAATAGGTCTATAATTTTTTACATCTGATTTATCATCTCTTTTAAATAAGGGCTTAATGATTACTTTTTTCAGACTATTAGGAAAAACACCATTTGTTATGCATAAATTAATAATGTGCGTTAGTGGTGGTGCTATAACTTCTTTGACATATTTTACAACTTGAGTGCATACTCCATCGTAGCCAACTGTATTTGTATTTTTAAGATTATTAATTATTTTTATTAGGTCAATAGGTAAAACTGGCTGCATATATAATGATTGTGAAGTTAAGTTGTTAAAAGTATTTTTACTAGTCGAAGTAACGTTACTATTTTTATTTTTTTCAATTACATCTACAAAAAAGTTATTAAATTCATTTGCGATGTCCGCAGGATGTGTAATAGTGGAATTACCTTTCTTTAAAGACGGTATTAGATGTTGTGGTAGGCGAAATTTGGATTTATTAATTACTTGCCATGCAGCTTTTGACTTATTTTGAGAAGTGTTTATAAAGTGGTTATTTTGAGTTTTCTGTGTTAGTTGTATAACTCTTTTGTAAATCTTCGTATAATTCTTAAAATCAAGTTTTTTTTTACAGTCAGGTTTAAATCTATACGACCAAAGTAATTTTCTCTGCCTTTGACTACAGATTTTCATTCCACGAGATATCCATTTGATTTTAGTATTAGTTTTTATCGTTACATATTTTATTGGAAAACATAGTTTATATAGCATCAAAAAATCATCTGCAAAAAAGTCATACGAGTCATTCACATCATTAGTGCTATAAACTTGTGTGAAAGATAAATTACTCAAATAAGTTTTAAACTTTTTTAAGTTTTCTGGGCATATGTCTTGCTTTTGAGTTTTCCAATATTTAAGTTTACACTATTTATTAATAGGTACACTTAGTATTTGAGATGTATGATCTGATAGAATTAGGTCTATTATTTGTGCTTTACAGTCTTTTCTGTAGGTGTGTGCAAAGTTATCAATGCAGGAGTTGCTGCTTAATCTAGTAGGCTTGTGAAGGGCTAAGTTAAGATTAAATTGGGCAAGAAAATATTCAAATTCTAATGTAATTTTGTTTCTTTTTAAGATGTCAATGTTAAAGTCGCCGGTTAAGATTACATTTTTATTAGAAAGTGAACAATATTTTCTTAATATATCCTCTAATTTTTCATAAAATATATTGTAGTTATGTTTAGGTACGCGATATATACAAATAATAATAATGTTATGCTGTATTAATTCTATGGCACAGGATTCAAATACACCCGACATTGACTGTTTTGCTACGTCAGATATTTCTCGAAATTGAAGTCCGGCTTTAACAAGAATGCACGTACCCCCGCGCTTAGCCTTTCTAGAAAAGAAAGCTGCTGGTAAAAAATTAGGTATGTGCAACAAATCTTCATAACCTGTCTCAATAAAATGTTCTGATATACACAATACATCAATATTAGTTCCTGCATTGTGAAGCTCTTCTATTTTGACTGTTAGTGTATCTGATTTGTTCATCAGCCCTGCTATATTTTGGTGAAGTATATTTATGTATTTACAGAAAAAACTGAGAATTATTTGGCGAGTCTGCACCTGTTATTTCTTTTTGTGTTTTTTGGGAACAATCAAATTCTGAGCTATTAGTATTAGTGGCTGTCTTACTGCTACAGTATGAGATCATATCTATTAAATCCAATATAATAATTTGTAAACCTCTGTTATTTAGTGTCCCGTAATGTGGGCTGTATGTATCATAAGTGTATGGTAAATTAAGGTTAGAATCTAAAACGTATGCATAATTACATGTTTCTACATCCATATAGAGTAGATTATTAAAATTCTCAACTCGACTGTTAAACATAATATTTACATTTTTCATATATTTAAAAGTTGGGAGGCATATTATAAAATTAGTGTGATTCAGAGGTAATAATTTTTTACGAATAAGTACAACAAGTTCTATGTAATTTTGAGTTCTTTTGAAATCTTCTTCACCTATAAAGATAATACAGAAATCTGATTTGGTAAAGTTCTGAACTTTACTATCTATATTGTCTAGTATTATTTCTAAATTACAATTCGGCTTACGATAATGACAGATTTCATGACTATTTGGTAAACTAGTGCTATCCATAATTTTACATACTCTACTGCTATTCTCACTACTGAGGATGCATATTTTATGCTTTATAGGCGTCTGTTGTAGATTAGGTATAGTAACATTGATCGACACTCTATTATTAGGAGAAGAAGTATGAGTGACTTGGCTTCCAGTTTTGCTGTCTTGATTTAAAGAGGTAGTATTTCCAACATTTACAACTGTTTGCGTTTGTTTATTCTGTCTTGATTGATTTTTCTTGGGTGTTGTTGACTTGTGTTTGACTGGAGAACTAGCAATTTGTTTATATAAATTATTTTTCCTGGATAAATCTTCATTACTTTGTTTCAAACTGTTATTTTCCAAAGATAATATCTCAATTTCCCCATGAGCGCTATTTAGTTGAGATGTCAACTCATCAATCTTTTCCTTCAACTTTTTTATTTGATTGTTCTCTTCATCTTCCGACATTTCTGGCATACTATTTATAGTGCAATTCAAGGTGTGTGACGTGTTATTGCTGTCATCATGATTCGATTCCGATCTTCTGCTGCGGTTGCGACGAAATGTTATGTTATCCAAAAAATTCATATTGGCAGATAATTTTTCAAATGTTAAAAAAAGTTATTTATTTTATTTCTTCAAAATAAAATTAAAACTACCAAACTATTTTTTTTTTGTAATCTGTCAACTCTAAATTGAGTTTGGTAACACCGTTTAAATATTGAAAGTGTTTTTAGCGGCTAATAGATGTCACTGTCCGTAGTATTTATATTGAAAAATATAATATTGATTTCTTGCAACACTATGATGAGTCTTTTTTTTTAGTTATGCTACTCACTACTAGGTGGTGCTGTTATCAATATATTCAGATCTTTTGAATAAAAAACGGAATTCGTAAATGATTTGTCTTGAATTTGTACATATATCACTGTATTATAAAATGTTTTATGGGTCACTTTGTTTGTTTACGGTTTAGAAATGATAATAACGGTACAAAGTTCACTTATTTTTCTTAATTACGCGAATCAAGACACTGTTTTTATAGTTCTTAAATCACAGTTAATTTGTTAATTACTCAACAAATATACTCAATAACACTGTCACAGCTTGTTTGTAAGTTCAGTTTCACTTTTATACACAGTACATTATCCAAACATATGAAAAAATATATTATTTAACTAATTTTAAGCGGAGTACAGCAATAGGTAATGTTTACTAGAGCGCGCCATCTAGCGGACAATATATCTATCTATAATATTAGTAGGAATAGGATAACAACTATTCATAACATGTCTGGAAACATCATCATCTGCCTTTTCCTATGTTGGGGTAGGCTTCCAGTCTAACTGGATGCAGCTGAATACCAGTATTTTACATAGAAAAATAGGAATCCATACTAATATATATCCATACTAATATTATAAATGCGAAAGTGTTTGTCCGTCTGTCTGTCTGTTTGTCACCTCTTCACACTTAAACCGCTGAATCCATTTAGATGAAATTTGGTATAGAGATAGTCTGAGTCCCGGGAAAGGACATTGGATAGTTTTTATCCCGATATTCCCACAGGATCGAAACTTATGCGGGTGAAACCGCGGGCTGCTGCTAGTAGAAAATATTTATTTTCTTGGTAATAGGTACAGTAAGTAGGTACACTCGTTGACAGCAAGTTGAGACGATATGAGTAGCTTAAAATACTACCTAAAGCTAGGTAACAATATATTATTTGCTAGTGAGCCCCCAAACTAGACAGTTAGTCTATATCTTGGGGCTCGGGGTACGAATTCCGGAGTGGAGACTAGAGAGGTGATTTCAGGTATGGTATGGTACGTGTGTGTGTGAGTAATGTTTGTGTGGTGTGTGTGGAGCGACTGCCTAGTTGACCTCCACAACCCAGTTACTGGGTAACACGATAACCCTTGGGAAAGCTGGTTGTCAGACTTTTGGGCTTCTGCTGCTTCACGCCTAAACTACTGAACGGATTTAGATAAAATTTGGCAGAGAGATAGATTGCATCCCGGGGAAGGACATAGGATAGTTTTTATCCGGATATTCCCACGGGATCGACAGTTATGCGGGTGAAACCGCGGGACGCTGCTAGTGGTTTAGAAATAAACCCCTTAATTTCCCCGATTGTACAGACGTAAGCTACCCGAAACTGTAAAAATTTTCCAATCAACTATGAGCCTTATGCTTTGACGATAAAGTTGAAAATCGATTAAAGAAATTTGACAAATTGTAGTAGCTTGATGTTCTGGCGTTTGTACATTATGATGTTATCATATAAATTGGCCCGTTTTCTTTTTAAATTTTCACAAACGCCGTAGGTATGTCACACCCAAACACGACCAAGATCCATTATTTCATTTTTTCTCAATTCGACCAATAGTATCAAAGCATTATCAAAGTCGAAACAATAATTATACAGATCGGACTAACTTACCTAGTGACGTCCGATCCTCAATTATGTGAAGTAATCTCGTCCTCATTGTTCCTTATTTACTATGTAGTTTGCGCTTCTTGCAGACTCGCCAATCACATTATTTAAAGATTTTTTCTTCATCAAGAAAAAACAAATGTTATCTATGGTTCACTCGTTGGCGCGTTCTCCTGACATCTGTCAATCCAATCATTCTTTCAAAGCATAAAAACGGGACTTCATGATGATCTATATGGGCATCATAATTATAGTCCCGGCATAGTGCATACAGCACAACACAACTTTTAGAAGGGGTGAATCCAATCCTACACATACAAGTAGGATGATTATCTGGGAAGGGTTGGGATACAATGAGGACGAGATTACTTCACATAATTGAGGATCGGACGTCACTAGGTAAGTTAGTCCGATCTGTATAATTATGCTCCGTAATCTTGTCCTCATTGTTCCTTATTTACTATGTAGATGTTCAAAGAATAAAGTTGTGTTGGTAATACATAAAATGAGCATTGTTCAATTGTGTTGGTAATACATAAAATGAGCATTGTTCAATATTTGAACATTGTAACCTAACATGTTATTCTAAGTTTGTTACTTAATATTGTATATGTATTTCTATTTAAGAATCAGTCTACCATTAAGGTAAATAGTTACCTAACTTAATTTATAATTCTCTAATTACTATTAGTTTCTGGAATTCTTATTCCGTTTTGAATCAACTAGTTTAATTAATAATCCTTTAAGGCACATGTAATAAGTTCTATGAACAATCACTCTGTATAGCACACAGCTGGAGCAAAATCATTAGAATCACTAATAAAAGGACTCTTATAAAACCGAGCAAGGGTTGAGGAATTGTGGTCCAACCAGCATATTGACACCTTCTTCAGAGCCCTTTGAAGTAGAGACATGTCTGTATTGAATTTATTTAGAAATATCTATTCCACTATTACTTAAAATTTGTTTTATCCATCTACTATTGGTTACAGTAGAGGTGACATCATAAGGTTTTTTTTTTTTTTTTTTTTTATAGTTGTAATTAATGATTTACAATATTGTCTTAGGTATACTCATAATAAAATCTAGATAGGACGATTTAAGGGTTGTGGGCAGTACAGATAGATAAATTCTCTTTATAATGGTAGTATCGAGTTGAGTTGAGATCTACCAGGTTTTAATTATATCTGGAATGTTTGTGTTAATATTATCCTCATTACAAGAATGTTATTTATACTAATAAATGACAAGGTTTGAATTCTGTATGCAATCACAGGAGCTATTCTGGTTACTAATTGTTTGGTTAGTAACTCTAAACCAAGGTTTTGATTAGGAAATAAATTAAATAACCCAAACGATACTGGGGTCCCAAACTATTTACTACTTAATATAAATATTGCCCCTTTGTCATCTGTGTCAATGTGGGGGCTAAAACTAGAGAATTTGCTGTCTATTATATAGCTCACTCAATACCATTAGGATGTTGAGTGAGCTATATGACAGTGCTTCATTAAACTTAGTGGTAAAAATTATATAACTATCATGACTGAGCCTAGGGGCCAATGTCTTGATTCTAACAGAAGAGAATCCACTGATTTAGAGCAAATCCATAAATAGTTTTCCTTTGTTTTGCTAGACAAGGAAGCTAGCACTATATCAATTGAAGGGATCAGTCTTTCTCCTCTCAGGAAAGCGTCTCTGGTAATATTATGGTAGCAATCAGTGAGTGACTCCTGTGCATTGGGTGTGAAGATCTCATTTGACAGTAAATAGATCTATAAACATGCACTTGGATCAGGAAGTCATGTTATGTTGACGTTTAGTATTGGACCTGTTTACAACAGGTTCATGGGTTCATGCATAAACCCATATTTGTCTTTCCTCGCACCATTGCCAAAACTGTCAAGCCAAGCTATTTACATGAGTAAAGCGCGTACCACCCATCTGACTGATACGGGCTATGGCCATTGTGATATCTTTTCTAAGTCCTCACAATATCTGACTTAGCTTGCAAATGTTTTGAGCCCCATAATTGCTGCTAGTACTTAGTTCAAGGTATGGTAAGGAACTTTTCATCATTAGCTGTCCAGTGCCTGTGGATTTTGATGTCATTACATACCAGTCCCCAGCCAGTTTGAGAAGTATCAGGCAATATTTCAAGAACAAAGTCAAATTGTTTAATTCTATTATGGTTTGTTGAATGTAAGGTAACCAACAATCTCTGCAAATAGATGATTTTAAATTTGTTTCTAGTTTTGTTGTATTTGCAATAATTGATTTTTAATCTAGTTCTAACTTTATTATTCTCATTGTTGTTTTGTTACTTTCCATTATCTTGGTATAAATTTAACCATCATAGTGGTGGTTCATTGTGTTTGTCCCATAATAAAATTAATTTGTGTTGTCTGGTTATTAACAATTTATCCTAATAAATGTATTGTGTTGTCCTTACAGGCTATTCAAACAGATCCAGTTGCAATTAAACTGTGCTTAAGGCAGTACAACCGGTCAACCTCAGCGAATACACTTTGTTTCCTTCAACCTTGACATTGGTAGAATCATTGATAAAACGATGGAGCCGTTACTATAAATTGGAATTGGAAAGATAACTATATTCTACAGCTGCTGCCGGTGCAGATGCTAGAATACCTAGTAATTAGATAAACTCTATTACTTGTATCTAATTTCAGACTTAATATTCTTTATATTATGGACTGTAGGATAACTCTATCTTTTCCTGAGAAAGTGAAATGGCAGACTGGACTGAATCCAACAATTTTATTATCCTAGACACTGGCAGCACTGTCTAGGCACTCGTCTTTGTTTAAGTAGCAGATACATTTTTTTTTTTTTTTAAACACTTTACATATGAATTGGTAGGGCACAGAATATAATTGTCAAAATGTATGACAAAATGCAACCCTAATGAACTCTAATGACAGACAGCTGGCTTCATGATGTTTGTGAATACATGGATGCGGTGCTTAGCCCAAATACGAGGCATGTCACTTTTAACATATCTTGAAATAGAAACTGGAGATATCTTCTGACATATTTTCATATGGATAATTGATTTCCTCTTTTTTTTTTTTTTTTTTTTTATCTATATATTATTGTAGACAAAAAACTTATGTAAGTAGTAACATACTACATAATATTAAGTTTTTGAGATTTAATATGTATCTCCAAGTACCATGTGAGTTTGGTAAAATTATACAGTTACTAGATAAATTTGATTATTGACAGGAGCATGTTTCTATGGCACCTGGTAAAGGATTATTCAATGGAGATAGATTGCTTTCTTTCTGACTGAAGTTGTTATTCAGAAGCTTGAACTGGAACTCGGTAAAAGGTACTTTATAACCCTTGATCCAACTCATGTATAGTTGGATTAGGGTCATATTCAAAATAATTGTATATTTACTACTGTCTTAATGTCCAACCCAATTATTTTCATAACGAGATGCAACTGACTAGAATTTCATAAACAAACAGATAAAATATTTATTTGAGCTTAATAAAAAACAACGAAACATTTGGTAAACCTAAACAATTCATTTAAAAAAATTAAACCAGACATTGCGTAGGATCCGTTTCATACAAGTATTCTATGTCCACGTCTTTAACGGTAAACTAAAAAAAATAATTTAATTATTAACCATTCAACAAAAGTTAAAAAAATACATATATTCAGAGAATATTGTTTAAACTTTCAACACTTTACTAAACAAAACATAAAATACTATTTAGTGTACTCCAAATTTAATTTATTAATGAGTGTCCTGATTTTGCACATATCTGTTATTCTTCTCTGTTATGCTATTTTAACATTATTTCCATGGCAATAAAGAAATTTGAAATACTGGCAAAATTAGTTCACTAGCTGTTACTACACGACGCGTAAGAATAAACGCTTTGCCATTTTGTTCAATATAGTTTTTCAGCTCGTTTCGTGGTCGAAGAAAATTAGACTTTTAAAAGTAAATATTCAATGTGAGTCGTTTACAGTAGCGGTAAGTACTTACTGTTTTATTACTCATACTAGGAAAGGGCTGTATTGTGATATTTGTTATAACTATAAAATATTCGTATAATCATGTGAATTGGTGTGGAAATAAATAGATTTGTAGGATAGACACGTGCAATTAATTCATATACGTTATTTTATCTGTCACTTTTTTCCGTTACGTAACAGATATGAATGATTAGGCGTTATTCACATTGTCTCATATATGAATTAATGAAAATAAAATATTAATAGGTACTTAGTGCACCGCAGGTTAGCCAAAACATTTTTTTTTTACTTACTTAAATTTATTTGAAGTATGTAAAGTTTGCGTATATTGTGCCATGTATTGCATTGCTGTGCCATGTATTGTCTGTGTGTGCATGTTTTACTGCGTATCCTCAGTCCTCACTGCTTGAGCCTTTTATACTAACCGCGCAGCCTCGCCGAGGCGTACCCAGCCTCTCGTCGGCCGTCTCAGTATCAGTTAAGGGGGATGCGCCAAGGTAGCCCGCGAAATTCAAATTGACTCAGGTTTTTTGCAATTTACAGGTCAGTGTAAAGTTGTATGTTGATTAAAATATGATTCACGACCGTAACAAATATGGCTATACATAAGTCTAATCATTAGAATCCTTTTGCCTTAATATTAATATCAAAATTTTAGGCTCGGTAGTTTCGGAGATAAGGCATTATGGCAATGATGATGATGAATTTATGGCAATTATACCAACTAAAATACGATCACCAAAATGTTATTTCATTATGTACCCACCTAGCGACCCACACCGACTTCGCACTCGTAGCCTGTTATAAACGTGTGCTATTTAAACTTGCCCTAATAATTCCTTTCTGTTATTTTTCTGTTACAATCAAATAATATTCATATCTGTTTCCTATCCGTAACTTACAATTATTTTGAATATGACCCATTAGTAATACCATACTTCAGAGAAAAACTGCAATCTACCAGTCTGTACCTGAGCTAGTGATGATGTTGGTTCTGGCGATGATTTGTTGGCATTGAATTTATCTGGTATTCTGATATTGGTGTTTACTTACATCAATTCTTGCATTTCCTCGTTAAGGCTGGGTAGGATTAAGGATCTGTGTGTTGCAATTTTCATGATAAATGTCACACAGTAATCTAGCTCGGTAACTTAATATTTCGATTTGATCTGCACTATACAAACACTTGGGAGGTTATTAGACTGTTATAAACTTTTCCAATGAGTGTAATAGCAGCAGCCACTGTAATTCGCTGCTCCCTGATCATGGTGGTTCCATTTGATTCCACTCCTATTTACTACATTATGCTACAACCCTTTCTTTTTCATTTTTGGTGGGTTCAGTATTGCTACAACCCTTCCTTTTTCAATTTTGGTGGGTTCATTATGCTACAGATTATGCGTGTTTCATATTTATTTTCTGCCATACAGTTCCATAGGTACAGTAACTAACTGTACCCCAGCATCTCACAAGTAGATTTTTCATTCACAAGTAGGTTGGGGTATGTATGTATACCGTTTCACTCTTAGCCTCCTTCAGACTGTATTTTAGTAGAATTGAAGTACTAACATAGCATATGTAAGTTACATTCTATACTAACATATAGAAATATGAAGCATTTTGGAATTAGATTATAATTAGCGGCCTTGAGTATGGATATTCTCAGTCCGGCTGCGTTGACTTCAGTCACAGTCCAACTGTAGTACCCTCCATGGAAGAGGGCTTAGTACTCATCTCATCTGCCTAGCCTTTTCCCCAACTATTTTGGGGTCGGCTTCCAGTCTAACTGGATGCAGCTGAATACCGGTATTTTACATGGAGCGACTGCCTACTTGACCTTTGTACTCATCTATGAAGAATAATTAGAGTTAAGTCCCAGACTGCTTAGATCTAAATCCACGGCTAACCTCTCGTGATAGCTCCAGGGATACAGCATGTGTTTTAATACTGGACATATAGACTGGTTTTTATCTGATTTTATTTTGAATTATTTATTATGTTTTCTGTTAATTTATGTTTTGTGGCAATGGTTATTTACCTGAAATAAATAAATTATTATTACAGACCATTGGCTGACCTCTTGTGAAAGTTTGTATGGTGTTGATGGCACAGTTGAATATTCTCATGGTTAACCTCTCGTGAAAACTCTTAGAGACGGCCAGGGATCCATCCGGAACGTGTGTACAACGCTGAACGTATGTACCATCGGCTAACCTCTCGTGAAAGCTCGTGTGGTGTCGTTCTATTGTAAATATATGGCACAGTTGAATGTTATCATGGTTAACCTCTCGTGAAAACTCTTAGAGACGGCCAGGAATCCAGCAGAAACGTGTTTATAACACTGAACGTATGTACCATCGGCTAACCTCTCGTGAAAGCTCATGTGGTGTCGTTCTTGTGTAAGTATACGGCACAGTTACGTTCTCATGGTTAACCTCTCGTGAAAACTCTCGAGACTGTTGTGCGTATAGTATAACGGCATCCTATGTTATTTTAGGAACACGATTTCAACTGCCGATACCTTGAGTTTCGATGACGGCTCCGTTTTCGCTTCTTCAAGCGATTTTCCAGTTCTCGCAGACGTTCGGTCAGCTCCTTCATTTCTTGTCTCGTTTTCTTCTAAGATTTCCCATCTCGTTAAAACTTTTCTGAACTTTTATATACGAAAACGTGATCAGCGCGCGGCACAAAAAAGTACAATGATTGGATTGACAGATGTCAGGAGAACGCGCCAACGAGTGAACCATAGATAACATTTGTTTTTTCTTGATGAAGAAAAAATCTTTAAATAATGTGATTGGCGAGTCTGCAAGAAGCGCAAACTACATAGTAAATAAGGAACAATGAGGACGAGATTACGGAGCATAATAAAAGAAGGACGAAAAAAGAAATATCTTCACAAATAGTTTGTTCAAAGTAGTGGAGGTGTGTGATCCGAAGATATTTGCTATTTTCCTTCGTTTATTTACAGGTACATTGAAAGAAATAGGTGAGCAGTAAATAAAAATGAAAAAACATTGATCTGGGGGCCTAAAAAGGCCACTTTCGCAGAATCATAAAAGGATAACATTATGAATCACAATATGGCGAAGACAGTCCGTGTTTTTCTTTTTCTCGCTGCACTACGTAGGTATAATCAAAGAGATTGGGATTGGATTTGGATTGGATTGATTGGTATTTTAGCACAGACAAAAAAAATACTGAATAGTCCTTCACCAATGGGATGTGATACGATTAACTTAACAGTTAACTGTCCATTATGATTCATAATGTTATCCTTTTATGATTCTGCATAAGTGGCCTATTTAGGCGCCCTGAACGAGCCTGACGTTCAAAACAGTATTTTTACTGATCTGAAAACAGTAACTTTAACGTTTTAAGTAGCTGAAAGATCACAAAATTAACTGTTTTATTCATTTGGTGATTTCGTTCAAACCATTGAAATTTACTTACATTACAGTAATGGCGGATTTCCTTTTTTTTTTGGTGTTTTTTTAAGTAAATAGTATGTTCAATTATTAAAAGTTACTGTTTTGCTTTTTACTGTTTTACAAACATTTCTTCTTACTTTATAAAGTCAGTACCTAAAGTCTTAATGAAATCGCTATAATGTGGTGTAGTAAGAAATATTTTTTTTCAGTGTAACATTGAGCTTACAACGCCCTGCGTGTTCAGTACAATGAAGCGCTGAGGGCAGTGTTGAGAAAACCCCGGCACTGCAGTACTTCCGCAGTGTTTGCGGATGCTTCCATCGATGATTTCTTTTGCATCATTAGGAAAAGAACTGCATCGATGATGAGCAGGGTCCGTGGTAGCACCAACACTGTTCTTTTACTGTGTACTGGGTAAGTGTACACCTGCACAGAAATAGGAAATAGACTTAGTGTGCACTGTGTAACTGGTTTTGTTTACTAACAAATTACTAACACCTTTTTATTTTGTTTTATTTTTTTTGTGTGTACTATTAACAACTCTACTAAAAAATGTATGGACGCATGTCTGAAATAAAGATAAATTATTATTCGCTGTTTGACGGTTGTAATTTTCAAAAGGAGATGTTTTAGCCACAAAGTATTTATGGCTGTAATCCATAATGCGTTCTTGAGACCTGTCACTTTCATATAAACGAATTCGTGTTTTGCGAATTTGATCTTTATTAGCTACTAGAATTGTCGCACTGACAGGTTTCAGGAACCCGTTCTCCCGACGCCCGAACTCATCATCTGCCTAGCCTTTTCCCAACTATGTTGGGGTCTGCTTCTATTTTAACCGGATGCAGCTGAATACCAGTACTTAACATGGAGCGACTGCCTATCTGACCTCCACAACCCAGTTACTGGGTAATACGATACCCCTGTCAGTCTTTCGGGCTTCTGACTACCGTAACGACTGTCAAAGATCCACGAATGACAGCCGGGACCAACGGCTTAATGTGCTTATCGAGGCACGGAGGGGTCTCGGTATGTAAAGATGGTGACCCACCCACAGCTAGACCAACTGTGGCAAGCGTAGCTTAACCTGATCTATCGACCTGTGGGGTTGTTATTATTTAGCACAAACAAAAGAACAATGGGACAAACCTCGTAAAACAATTCCATAACATCATTTTGCCCATCGAAATCACCATGCAAAACGGTACCTCTAACTTGAGCGCATTTAAAAAACATGAATTCCGTCGCCCATATGTAACAGAAATAAAACAAAGTTAAGAACTGTTGGGAATCGAAAAAGTTCTTTTTTTCCATCGTATTTTCGAAGAAGAAGTTTCTATGCAATTAATTCTGGCAGGACGTTTAGAATGGAGGTTCGAGTTGTTGACAAAAGAATTTTTATTATTGGCAATCTTTTGAAGTGAAAACGTTTTTTCGCTCGGTGTATTTTTGATGTGCTTGTTAAAGGTCATTTTCGGTAGAAGACTTTCATACAAAGAATACTGAACGGCTCGAGTTGATACGGTGCCGATCCCTTTCCGATTTGATACGTGGGCTATGACCTTTATAGGACGACCGCTTAACTGAGACGATGCCTGAGGTAGCAGCGCGGTGCGGGAGCGGTGTGGTGACGTGATGCGAGAGCTTAGTTATTCGTCAACTTGTGACAACTATCACCCCTCCCGGACCGCGCAGCTACCTCAGGCAACGTCTCAGTTAAGCTGTCGGTCTATAAATAACTACATAATTATGTGTTTGCACCAGAAAACATTCAACATAAAGATGTCTCGAAACTTATAACAAGAAACAAATCTCATAACTTGTTTTGTTGAATTTGCGTTCGCTCTGCACGAAATATGAGTAAGTTTTAAGACGTATCTCAAGATTTGTTGTTAACTGAGTTCGCAGTTCGCACTGTCTAGAAAATTCAATTCTATAACAGACGATTTTTTGTATGCAGATTTGTCACGTTTGCGAAGTGTTTTCGTTCGTACAGTTGTTTGTTTAGGGCTCGCAACTTGTCTATTGTTTGTGTTTTTGTGTGTCTAGGTGGCTTGTGCATGCTTAAAATTCGCAAAGAAGGTGCCAGTGCTGGATTAAGACTACTTGATGCCCTAAGCAATCCACGCCTGTATATCATATCCACTACTAGTCGCCTCGTATTTTTCCAAACATCGACGAGCGATTCGTAAAAATTGGCGCACATCTCTAGCTAAAGTGGCTTTTGGGTCTTGTAATATCTTGCTGATAAACAGCCTTGCCTTTCATGTGCTAGCAAATACTTTTTCGACGCTGTTTCTGCCTTATGGTGCCCCCCGAGACGTGATGCTCTAAGCAATTGTTTAATTTGCTTAGGGGCTAATCCGGCACTAGAAGGTGCGCATTAAGGAAGGAGTTACAATTATGTAGCTATATGGCGAAGTGTCTTATGTCCACCGTGCTCAGGATGGATGGAAAGCAGCACATGAAGTATTTTTTTTCTCTAAGTTAAGCATAGAGCATCATGCTTTACGGACGGTACAAGAAATGAGCCAGTAATTGGCGGCACGGTTGGCGCAGTGGTTAAGCGATTGACTGCTGCGCTGCGTGTCGCGGGTTCGATTCCCGCACGGAACAAATATTTGTATGACCTACAAGTAGTTGTTCCGGGTCTGGCTGTTTGTGTATGTGAGTTTAAATGTTTGTAAACGCACCCACAATACAGGAGAAATTCCTAGTGTGGGGCAAAGTTTTTATAAAAAAAAAAAAAAAAAAATTATAAGCACAAGAGACAAATCTTTTCTTGACATCGAGTTTTCTGTTCACCGTCAATTTCCTGATCGAACTCCTGCACAAAGAGCCCTAGCGGGATAACAGACCAACCGCGGCAAGCGTTGCTTAACCTGATCGATCGACCTGTGCGGCTGTTACACATGATATTTATTATGCCTTGAGATATTCATATGTTTTTTCACATTTTTCTTCTTTTTATTAAACTCTTGTACTTAACTCCAGCTACAAAGATGTAGGTACCTAACCAAAAGTTATCTTATCATAGGTACAGCAATTGAAATTCGGCTTTCATTTGAATAACGTGAATAAACCACGAACTTTTAACGTAGGCTGAGACAAGTTTTTACCTTTGGTCATAAAGTGGAAAAAGTATATACCTACCTATCACCAAAAGATAAAATATACAGAAGCTCAGCTCCACAAAACTCCTCCAGACCGAATTTCGGAAAACCCAATAACATTTTGCACGATCGGGGAAACGAACCCAGGACCTTGAGCTCAAGTAGCGCTTGCGACCACTATACCAACGAAACAGACCAGTATGGAACCAACCTATATAATCCGATGAGCTTTAAACACATAATATAGAATACAGAACTCTATAATACCTATGTGTCTACAGCTCATCAGATTATAATTAATGGATTGGATTCAATGGAGTGTCGGGTAAACAACTTGGTAAATATGTACAGCCGCCAGCACATCAAGGTACCCGAAACTGTCAAATTTTCTCAATCAACTTTGAACCATAAGCTTTAGTGATACAGTTGAAAATCTATTAAAGAAATTTGACAGATTGTAGTAGCTTGATCTGCAGGCGTCTGTACAACAGTTTGTTTACTTGTTTATATTACTGAAGTTATTTTGGGTTCAAACTTGGTTTTAAGCGGTTAATTTCCACTATCAAAACCAAAATTCATGAAAAACCGGTTTCCCGCATAAACCGGTAAAAACCGGTGAAGTGCAAACCTTAACCTAAATCGATTTCGGTTTGGTGACAATGACCGTAACCGGTTAAGAATTTCAACCGGTTTTCGAGCCCTGGTTATAGATATTTAATGGATGAATCCAAAATAACCATACACTAACTAAACCCTTAATTAGCCGATATTAATTTAGGCACGGCACCCGCCCTCGTCTCATTCTATCAAAGAGCTTACATAAATGAGGGTTATATCGAATTTAATTGGGATCAATATATATACTTACACAAGATCAAATCCTTTACTGACATGTCCTATTATGTTCCTCATTGATATTCAGTAATCACCAGTAATCTGTTGCTGGGGTGTTGCCCGTAAATGAGTTGAGATTCAGGCTTCTTCTAGGTGAGCTCCATCCATCGTCGACTTGGTCTCTGTCACCTCTGACGTAGACTAGAATCAAGAGCAAACCCATTTAAAATAAAAAAAAGATTAAAAATTCTTTTTTAACCTCCAAAATACGGTAAAGTGGTGACCCCGACCAACACTGAAAATGGCAACCAACGACGAAGAAGCGACCGTCTCCTTAAAGTCACGCTGTCACGCATACCAACGTTTTGGCGTGACAAACCACTTCTCTGGTTTGCACAATTTGAAACGGTGGTAAACCCGCAGATGCCCGGCGACGAAGCGAAGTTCAGCCTCCTAGTAGCTCATCTTGAGAAGACGGTTGTCGAACAAATTAGCGACATCATTATGAGCACGACAAGCAGCTGCGACGAGGAGGCTAAGAAGAGACGGCTGTCCTACATAATTGTGTCAAACGTAATTATATAAAAATATCAGCTCCTAAAATATAAGATATTCAATCCGAATAGTCTTTTCTTATATCCAAACAATTGGTAAAGTGATGGCTGATGAAACAAAATAAGATTATAATATTAGTATGGATGCTACAAAGGCACTCATGAAACGTCAGAAGCTATGTGCACGGTTCCAATTGGCCGTTACCTAGGGAGAAAAGCGGGCCAGAGACTTCACGGTTGCTCTTTTAAAAATATTTGGCTTTTACAATATTTTCAAATTACACTGTTAATATGTATGTAAGGACAGTATAGGCCTTTTTTTTGCTGCTCGGAAATCACTCTTTAGGACAATCCCGCTGACCTGGTAGGCTTCGACCCTGACGGGCCCCTTCATCAGACGCTGACATCTCTTTAAGGCGCGCGTGGAACACGTATGCGCCGTCCGGCACGGGCCTAGTCCTAATCGGACGGTGAGCTACCCATTACCCGTTGTCCTAGGTGAACGACAAACGCGGTAAAGCGACGCGACGCGAAAATATCAAATAGTCGTTATATGTACTTGTTTCCTACGTTATTGCCTTAATCAGTGTACGACGAAACGCGACGAATTGCGGGCTTGTTTTTTTGTGCGACGAGACGCGACGCAGTGTGAAGTAGTTTTTATTCTAACCGCATTGCGCTATACCTCATCCTAAGCTGGCGTTTTTTGGTTAAACTGTTTAGTAGTTTTTATGAAATTTAAATCAAATTAATTCTCCGGGGTAAAATATGAAAAAACATTCACAACTTTGTAAAGTCATATTTTTTAATTTTAATTGCAATAAAGGGCTGTCAGCTGGACTGCAAATTTTTTTGGATAAACCTTTATTTTTTTAACATTTTCTCGCCGTATTACTTTTAATGAATCAGCAGGGACATGACATTTGAAGTGACATTTGGACGTTCTGATTTTAAATGCATTTGAGTGTTGACATAAAAGTTCGTTTTATTTTTAATTTGATTTTTTGCTTGCAGAATGGGACGAAAAGACGACCCATTGAAAATGTCACGCTTTTATTTCCCACAGGGGTTAGCAGTGTACCTACTGTTGGCGCAGGACCTATTCACCCTTACGAATATGTGAGTAACCCCTTTCACTGTTCGGATCGCAACAGCTATTTACCAGGAAAAGTAATAAAGAAATAATTTATATAAACTTGTCTAATAGACGTCTTAATGGGAAATTATAAAATTATAGATTGGTCGCCTGAGTCCTCCAGGCCGAATATCAGTCATGGCGACTAATCACAGAGGAGACCAGCCTTCGGCGCGAGAGCTATTAGTGCACGAGTGTGTGCGCAGACACAGCTATACTCTCTCTTCCCTTAGTCTTATAGTCCGATGGAACGGCAATCCGACACGACCAGAGAGAGATGAGGCGCAGGGCCCACGGCTTTTAACGTGCTTTCCGAGGTACGGTGGAATCACACTGCTAACTTCCAAACTCCGGGCTGTTACTAAGAAAAAAGTTATACTGAGGTGCAGAAAAATGCCATCGAACCTTTTGTTTTTTGATGAAACGGATGTTGATGGCTGTAAGAGTAGGGGAAGGCCAGAGAAGGCCAAACATAGTACCTACTTAACGTTAATCCTCAAGTTTATCATATATTTATTTAAAAATGAATGCTGCAATACTTTCGACATAACGGCGGATCATGCTACGCTATTTTAGGTTAGTATAGGCCCATAATAAATTTAGATTTCAGATATTTGTTTGGTTATAGAACTTCCATAGACGAACCATCAAGAAGAGAGTTCCACTACTTTTTCGTACGATATAATCTTACTTAAAGTTCAACACCCCTAAAAGTATACTTTTCCAAACCCCACTCTATCTGACCACCCATCTCCAACTAACTTATAATTAAACAACGAAGCGAGTAAAGGCTCCTACAAACAGGCGCGACACGCGACGCGAATCGCGCGCGACTCAAAGGCACCGCTCGTTGCGCGACTTGCGGTGCCTTTGTGTCGCGCGCGATTAGCGTCGCGTGTCGCGCCTGTTTGTAGGAGCCTTTACAGACGTCACTGCAACACTTTTTAATTGTTTCGATCTGTAGGCTCGTTGGATTGAACCCGGTGTTCCAGACGGGTAGTAATTAGTTAGAAATTGATGAAGTTAAGTTATTTGGAGCAAAAAGGCAGAAATGTTTTGAAAATTAGCCGCCCCAACCCAAATCAACAAAAAAATGAGGTAGGACTTCTAATTTTTTAGTTGATTTGGGTTGGGGCGGCAAAATTTTCTATTCGTGATTCTTTACATTTTACGCCTTTCAAAATGGTTATATTTTGAGATCCAAATAAGGACGGTTAGTTGAAAAGTGTAGTTGTTCGGACTCAAAAAAATTTGAAAAATGAGATAGGACTTTTAGTTATGCGAGCGACGACATGTCTTCGATTTATTTGGCACAAGGACATGCCGGTTTCCTCACGATGTTTTTCTTCACCGTTTTAGAGCAGTGATGATGAAAATAAATACACAAAGTGAAGTGCCTGCCTAGGTCAGCGATATTGCCCGAAAGGGTTACCGCTGGCCCGGAACATAAAGGGCTAAGGAAGGACCACGGGTGAGTTTTAGTCAGTAATAGTCTGACACTCCCTTCCGCTCCACTCAGAGCCGGAGGGGTCATCTGATGATTAACCATCTGCAAAAAAAAAATGCCTCGCTAGGTTCGAACTCACGCCCTACAACTCGTAAGGCGCCACAACTATCCACCACCACCACTGGGCCACAACTATTTTCATACCATACAATCTTCCTAAAAGTTCGACACCCATAAAACTATATTTTTTCCCCACACCACCTCGGCTAACCATCCAACAACAACTAACTTATAATTAAACAATTAATGAAGTTACAGAAATCAAAGCAACTCTTTTTAATTGTTTCGATTAGGGGGCCTAAAAAGGCCACTTTTGCAGAATCATAAAAGGAATTCATCAAATCATTATAAATCATAATGGACAGTTAACTGTCAAGTTAATCGTATCAAATCCCATTGGTGAAGGATTTTTCAGTTATTTTTTTTTGTCTGTGCTTAAATACCAATCCAAATCCAATCCCAATCTCTTGCAACGAAAAAAAGCAAAATACGTTTATGATTCTGCCAAAGTGGCCTTTTTAGGCCCCCTGATGACTCGTTGGATTCAGCCCGAAGTTTGAGACGGGTAGTAAGTAATTAGTTTGAAATGGATGAACTTGGTAGAATATATATGTATATGTATCTTCAGTTCTCTTATAACTCGAAAACTGTGGTGGTAGTGGGACAATATTAAGCTGGTGTAGCGGTATCTAGAACGCCGCATGCGAACAACGCGTCATACTGACGTCACGCAAAATCCTGCATCTCGCAAGCAGAGTTTACCGCGCAACTAGCATAGATACAATGGCCTGACATGAATCATCGGGCAGTTGCCCGCCAACAACACCCGTCCGGACGAAGGATCCTCCCTTTTCTATGGAGGTTAAGTGAACTTTACACCCTGTTCCTCATACCTCTATACTGGTATAATATTATTATACATTTATGATCTAAAGATCGACTATCAAAAGGTGCAAAATCCTCAAAACTTGAGCCAGTTCCCTTCAGCCTGATATCCTATTATACTCCCACTATTACTCTGTAACTAGCTAGTCACATTTAATTAAAACTTCTAGAGGTGCCAATTCACTTAAAGTTTAAGCCACTTATAACACCGTTCTGTCTCGACAAAGAAGCAAATGACGGAACTTCGCTGCCACGGATTTAAACAAATCCTTTACTACTAATCTGGCACCATTTATTAGTAATGAAAACACGTCCCGACTATCACAAAGCATACGGGGAGGATTTTTCGTCGGTTATAAAAAAAGAACTGCTGCTTCATAGAAAAGTCTAATACCAGTGTGGACCAGTAATTTTTTTTTATACTAACCTACGAAAAGGTTCAACGCTGGAAGGTTCAGAATTATGTCCACAATCCAATCCACAATGCACAAAATCCAGACATTCCAGCTGGAAAAATCCAATAACGCTTTGCCCGCTCAGCAGTCTGTAGCGCTGGCGACCAAATGATCAATGAGGCTTTAAAAATCTCACCGTGAAAACTTAGGTGAAGTGAGCTATCATTCCACCTGATGATACTATTAACAGATCATTTCTAGCTCATGTAGCTCAACTCAAAACTTAAGGAGCTCAACGACTCGACGAACAAAACCAAAGAAAGGACAATCCCATGATGGTAATCAATGCCTATCATACCCCAGCGCGAATAAATTTGACTAAAGTAGCTGAAATTTTTCAAAGGTTGCTATAACTCCCGATGCTGCTATAACCTTCCTCCAGGATACTAATACCAGGTGGAGGGACTAGTACCGTTCGCAAAAACAAACCGCCGTTCTTCCCGCCTCAACCCTTGCTTCAGTCGGCCCGCGCCCCTAAGCCTCAATCAATCTGCTCTGTCTGATCTTAATTTATTAAAGTATCCATAGGATAATCCGGTTGAGCAGCTGACATCCTCCTTGATTGAACTGCGAGAAGCCCTTCACAAAAAAGGGTCGTTATAAATCGCTTCGTAGATATTATGGCGAACGATTCGACCCCTTTCGTATCGCTTTCGCGGTCTGTGTGCTCATGGCGTTAATATCCGCCGAAAACCGGTTTAAACCGATTCTAAGCGGTTCAAACTAACTTCGTAGTTCAAACTTTTAGGGTTGAAATTAGATTACAGCTTATTAGGAAAGTTCGTGTTATTATACTATACACTATTGTAAATGACAGTTAATTTTGAACTTTTTTACTGTTTGCTTATTAATCTTGGCTGAGTTTCTTTATCAAATTAACTTAGATAAGTTTAAAATACATTGATCAACACGGCGATAAATAAAGTTAGTTTATTTACTTGTACTTTGAATTTAATGAAGCGTTTTTATGTTTTCGTACGTTTTTGCAATTTGCAGGTCAGTATCAGGCTGCATGTTGATCTAAATATGATCCGCAGCATTAACAAATATTTATTTATAGAACTATAATCATAAAAATTATCAATACAACTTTCTAAGTTCATATCCTATTGAATTAATCATGACATTTGAGGGGAATTATAACGCAAGTAGTTGCATGGCTGATTCAAAGTATTATGATTCTGTAAAGTTGTATTTGTTCTGAAATGGGCGGGCCACATACTTAGGTCGTAAAACAGATAGCACATGTGTAAAATATTGCTGGATTGAGAACCGAGACCTGGTAGTAGAAGTTTGGGTAGACAGCCGATGAGGTGGACCGACACCGACGACCTGGTCAAGAATGCTGGACGACTCTGGCTTAGGAAAGCTATAGACAAATTTATTAGATTAGAGTGGCGTACATTGCAGGATGCCAACACTCAGCATTCGATGGCGAAAGGCTGAAGAAGAGATGTCACTTCGGTCGCGAATCATATTTTAATCAAGATACTGACACTGACCTGCAAATTGCAAAAACGTAAGTAAATTTGAATTTCATGGGCTACCTAAGCGCATCCCCTTTAAAATAATGTTTTAAGGGGCTTACAGAACCTAAACACAAAAAACGCAAGTTTTAGAAACAATAGAAGTATATATGATCGACCACACTAAACAAAATCAGAAAAATATATGATATTCTTCAGGATATATGCTAGGTAGATAGTGTGTTGAAAACATAATACAACTAATTTGATTCGATAGAAAAAATATCATGAATATACCTCTAAAAACTTTCTTTTTACAATAAATACCATACTAATTATTTGGCTTTTATCTTGGCCAGAGGCTAAGCATCGCCATACAACGTGGTAATGCCGCCAGTCTCTTGGGTACATTACCAGTCGACAGCGATGCGGATGAATTTTTCGACGCTATTTTTTAGTTTCTGTATAGTTTTAGTTAAGTTAGAATTTAATTTTGTTATTTTTACGTCTAATTATACATACCTACAATCATTCTGATTTTTTGTCAGATTATTCTACAAGCAACATACTAAAATACTAGTGGTTTAATTTTTTCGTCCAACCAATAGTTTTTTTGTAATTAAATAATTGCTTCATATTTTGCAATAAATTACCAGCGCTGTGTCATCGCGCTTCTCTTTCTTTTCTATGCAGTCCGACAGTGACCGCGCTTTAGGTCATGTAAGCCCCTTAAGTAGGTATCTATAGCAACCACCGTTAGCAGAAAAAACCTAATATTTGAAATAAAAACGTTTTTTTGGACGTTACCTGTCGGCGCAGAGACGCCGCGCCGTGAGCTAAGATGAATATTAAGGCATAGGGCTACCTCGCCGGGCTTAATGTTATACCTATATTTTTTAGTTTTCGCTTTAATATTTTTTTTCTTTATTTCATTTGATATTGTTTGTCGAATCGTTGAGCTGTTTAAGTTTGTTGAGCTGCATTATACTCAGTGCATGCATATTGACAAATGCATGCACTGACTGGACAGGCTGCTTAATCTGTGCGGTTCTTTCCTCAAAAGACCATTTTATACACCAATCTACACGGTCTTCGCAATGTGACCTGACCAAGATATGACTGGACTTTAAAAGAGACTGTGACCTCTGAGTTTATTTCGGTCTTTCTTCTCAGAGTAGACGGAGAGAAAACGCCAGTATTTTACACTTAGCGACTGCCTATCTTGACTCCACAACCCAGTTACTGAGTAACCTCTTGGTAAGACTGGCATGTAAGAATACAGAAAAGAAAAATATGATTGCATTGTGCACTTTTATAATTTCGTCCACGTCATCGACGACAATTTAAAAGTGTCTTCATAATTATATAAGTATTATGTTTACATAGATTTTATTTCCTTGTGTTATCGTGATGCCGTGACGTGGACGTCCACAATATGGCGACACGTTGAAAACTATAAAAGTGCATATTAAGGATAAGGTAAGTAGGTATTATTGAGTTAGGTTAGGTTAGTAGTACACCCCCCCAGTGGGTTCCGGCATTGTCGAGGCGGACTCGGGACTTTTTAAAGAAATTTTTCAAAACGACTCCGAACAAAACCTTTATCCAACGATTTTTGTTTCTGTTACTTTTCTACAGGGGCAACCCTAACCGCACTGTTTCATTTTCATCTCAGCTTCTCCGTTTATTCAGTTCGGCGTGTCACCATCTTTATTGCTTTAGTAATTTAAACCTTATTCACAACATACTCTATTACTTATACGTTGCCGGCGTTGGTATAATTTGAAGATGTCTTTATGTACTTTCGGATTCTTGGAGATCCACTTACTGTTTTAGGATTTTTGTTATTAGCTGATTAATCCAACTAATAGAACCTAGTAGATTCAATGCAAAAGTTTGTTAAATTCATCCGCTTAGCTTTTTTTTCCAACTCTTTTTGGGGTCGGCATTCTAACCGGATACAGCTGAATACCTGCCGGTCGATTCTGTAAAAATCTTACCGTGAAAGCTTAGGTGAAGTGAGTTTGTTTTTGCTATGAATTGACACTATTGATAGCTCACTCCACGCTCACTTCACCTAAGTTTTCACGGTGGGATTTTTACAGAATCGCACCGCAGTATTTTACTTGGAGCGGCTACCTTTTTTTTATCGCTGAGAAATGCATTACGCATGTCCGCTCGCGGGGGACAAGACGGGGTATGTGGGACTCCTGTCGGAATGACACCGACAGTATACCTACCCACTAAAACTCAGCGGTGTTCCCACATCGCTGTGATGGGAGGGAGTCACTTATCTGACCGCCACAACCCAGTTATTGTGTAACACTAAACCCCTTTGTAAGACTTGTAAGATTCAACCTACTTATAGTTTTCTACGAAACCACTGCCAACTAGTAAGCAAGCTCGTTTAAGCTAGATTTAATTGTCACAGTGTTGCAATGTGTAAAGTCATATCGCACACCTAGATCTAAACAGCGATTAACTCAAAAAAACACTTTTTTCAGGAAAGTTGAAAAACTGATTACTATACGTCCATATGCACTGCAGGAGTTTGCTGTATTGATCAATACTTTTTAAGTTGAGTAATGGAACTATTTTTGAATCTGTTTTGTTGGTCGCTAGGTAGTGAGTTATGCATACCTGAAAAATTTAGATTTTAGAGTTAGCTCTCTTTAGATTTAGGTGTGCGATATGCGGAAAGAGGTTCCGTCCTATTATACAAGCTGTCATGAAAATCTGTCATTTTCACCAGTATTTGACATTAGCATAGTCTGTATACAATGTTCCCACTGCTGGGACACAGGCCTCCTCTCTGTGAAAGATAGTGGGCCATATTCTATATTCTGTAGTAAATACATGGTAACAGGTTGCACGTACTTATACAACATTATTTTAAGTATATGCGAAACCCGAAACACGTGTCTAGTAATTTTATGTAAAGAATCTATGTGCAAAATTTCAAAACTGTGTCATGAAAAATCACAAAGTTATAAACTTGTTAAGTTACCTGTTTGTCCGTACAAAAATATGCTCACCCGCGCCGCTCGCGCCGCGCCGTCTTGCGCTCATTGATAATAAATAGTACCTAGGTACCTAACCGTTCGGCGCGGAGATTCGATAACCTACTTAGTGTCGCTCGGTGTCCAAATTTTAACCTATTTTAAATATTTTTGGGACAAAATATAACATGGGGTAAAAATTATTGGCATCGATTCTGTTACTTATTCTGAACAAACTAGGTATTCTAGGTCTCGCATACACTAAAAATAAGCTTGTATAGCGTTTATAAATTCCAAGTTTCATCAGGATATTTTTCTTCACCCTTGTCAGTGATGCCCAAGATATTCACAATGTAACACACAACAAGCTCATTACGAGTCCAGTCAGCAAATGTATTGATTAATGACCCGTGACGTCACATTAATGCCGCCCCTGGCTTTTCTTTATTATTTGTGATGGTGCGAACATTAATGGCTCTACGATATTGGATGTATGAGGCTTTATTACTTCGCTTCGCTTTGCTTCTTAGAGGGGCTTATGGCTAAGTATTAACAGCCTCACAGTTCGATCGATCAGATTAAACTAGGCTTGCCGCCATCATCATCATTTCAGCCGAAAGACGTCCACTGCTGGACATAGGCCTCCCCCAAGCACCTCCGCTTCGACCAGTTCTGTGCTTCTCGCATCCACCGGTTTCTTACTAAACTTCAACTATATCCGACGACTCTCTATATCAGTGCTGCCAATAAAAAAATTTCGATTCCCCGCGTCAGTGCTGTCAATTCCCCGAAATTCCCCGCTTTTTTTTATTCATTCGCCACAAATTCCCCGAAATGATATTTTTGGACTAAAACTTTTATAAAATACTATAAGTACAAGAAAATTTACTTTTACATCTACAGACTTCATCCGGCCGGACATCCATACAAAACAAAGTAAGGGCCATGTGCTTAAGTATTTAAATTTTAGTGCAGTACGTACAAAAAAAAAATTTTTATTTAAATCTTTAGGGGCCCTTATTTTATTTGAAATAGTATATTATTTTTGCCATATTTTCACAGTAGTAAAATTAAATTCGGTTTGGCGAGTCATATTAGGGCACACGCTAGGAAATAATAATAATGTTTTATTGGGTCGCCGTTATCGAAATCGATAAGGAGAACTATGTATATTTCGATTATGTACAAATTTTAAAAGATTCCCCGCTTTAGCTATACCTTATTTGGTATCATTAGTAGCAATTGGAGTCATTGTTGAGACTCTACGGTGTTGTGTTTTGATGTTATTTTGGTTGCTGAAAACCCTCTCCTCCACAGACGCGTATTACATTATTAGTACAAAAAATTGGTCTGGATTCCCCGAAATTTCCCGATTTTTGTCATTCCTCGCGCTCTCCCCGCGCTAACCCTCAATTCCCCGCAAATCGGGGATTTTCCCCGCGATTGGCAGCACTGCTGGTTACTTATCTCCTTTGGTGACCGTACAATATTGTTATTTGGGAAATATAAATCTTTTGGGAGTTCCATCGAAATTAAGTATAACAATTGGTACTTTGTTACATCGATACTTTTTATCTTGAAGAAGAATTTCACTGTACACAATAAAATCTTATGTCTCCCTACGGAGGATTTGTGGTCCTATTTACAATGTTTTCAGGACAAGTACAGACGGAGATTGAAACAGAAATGCTCGAGATAACAAATATTTTGTTTCTTTGGATTTGTATTTTGATATCTTTCATCTAGATTTAAGGTCATAGCACACGTATCAAACCGGAAAGGGATCGGCACCGTATCTACTCGAGCCGTTCAGTATGCTTTGTATGAAACTCCCCAACGCAACGCACACTAATCGGAATCGTAACGTTATCGCCTCGCCTCGGGACAAGCTCACGAATCGCGGTGCGGTGCGTTACGGCTCATCGTGCCCGCGCTTACGGCTCGTCGTCCCCGCGCTTGCGTCTCTCCGTACCCAATCTTACGTCTCTTCGTCCACCCTTGCCTCTCTCACCATCAACCAGCGGTCGACGAGCCGTAAGCGCGGCGTGTCACCTAGCCGTAGCCGAGTCGACGTATCGTAGCTTCTGAACCGCTTTGGTTACGTGCTTACGTTAGGTTGACGCCTGTTTGACGGCGAGGCGAAAAGCGTTACGGTGATAATCCTTTTCCGATTTGATACGTGTGCTATGATATTTAGTCTACACTGAAATATGAAATGGAAAAGGGATTCTTCTATATAATGCCTTGTTCTAAATTTATTCTTAGTGTATCAAAGGCAATCTAAACAGAGTCAGCCCATATTTAGACAACGAGTTTGGCACTTTCATTAGCGTCCATCGGTTTCTATAATATGCAGGCAACAAGGCAAGCAGGACACGATATTAAGTGTTCTGAAACAGCACCACATTTACACTCCAGGGGGCCTACAAAGGCAACTTTGGCAATACTTTGGCTTTGGATAACATTAATATTATGAATCATAATATGGCGAAGACAGTCCGTGTTTTTCTTTTTTGGCTGATTGGTTTGGGATTAATTCTAGGAAAATCGTCTACTTTTACAATATTTGTAAATATGTGAGCACCATATATCTATCACATAATTGATTTACCTATCATTGCTTCATTTTTAATTGACATTGACGGCACGGTTGGCGCAGTGGTTAAGCGATTGACTGCTGCGCTGCGTGTCGCGGGTTCGATTCCTGCACGGAACAAATATTTGTATGACCTACAAGTAGTTGTTCCGGGTCTGGCTGTTTATGTATGTGAGTTTAAATGTTTGTAAACGCACCCACAATACAGGAGAAATTCCTAGAGTGGGGCAACGTTTAAAAAAAAAAAAACTTTTTACCTTTTGTGGTAGACTAATTTTATTCTAGGTGCATCGTCTTCACATATTATATTATGTATTCAAGACCTTGTAAAACATTTTACAAGAGTAACGGTGGCGCGGATATCGATAAGAACGGTGGAGTTTCTTGCCCATTCTTCTCCATACGAAAACTACCTTTTGGAATGGACGACTAGAATCAATTTTGTTTTAGTTGTAATTTTTGACGTTCAAATGATTTGACTTTGGTATTTTAGCACAGACAAAAAAAAAACTGAAAAATCCTTCACCAATGGGATTTCATACGATTTAGATTATTATTTGTTCTTTCTCTGCGTCATGTTTACCGCAATTCTTTTCTTTATTAAAAACGAGCTTATAATCATGTTTTTAATTTTAAAGTCACCAGAGCAAAACTGATTACCAAAAAAACTTTTTTCCAAAAAAAAACAACCGACTTCCAAAAAACACTATAAAGTTAAAAATAACTTTAATTTCGGAAGTCGGTGTCTTTGGATTTTTATTTTAGTTTTTTGCCACCGACTTCCGAAATTAAAGTTATTTTTAACTTTATAGTGTTTTTTGGAAGTCGGTTGTTTTTTTTTGGAAAAAAGTTTTTATTTTTCACTTTTTAGTGGGTCAGTTTGTAATTTATTTAAGTTACAATAGCCTAATATCAACGGATCATCACCTTTTACAAAATATTGCTTTTCCCGATGCAGGGACGTTAATTGTTGAGGAGTTCTCCTAGTAAGAACCAGGAGAACTGGAGCTGATTGAGAAGTCACCATCAGCTCCACTTCACCATACGCATTGTAACGAGCATAAATTGCTTAGCAACCATATTAAAGTAATCGAATCGCAACCCGTGAAATATTTGTCATTGAGTAGGTAGTTCCGATGGCCATCTGTGGTCTTCATCATCAGCTCCACTTTACCAAATGATTCCGAGGGCAAATGCTCAAGTTACTTTAATTATTGAGTAGGCCACACGACGAAAGAGCATTGCTAGAAATGACGCGATTACGCAACTTAAATCTTAAACTAAAATCTTAATTAGGTATTATTTTTGTACGACCTGAACATTTTGGCGTATTGAACCGTATGAAGTAAGCCCAACAAAAGTTACAGTTCTCATAAATATAAATTAATTAATTCCAAACACAAGGTAGCTACTGTAAACTGTTGAGGAGTTCCCTTAACTGTCCCTCGTCTTCATCATCAGACCCCTAATGACAGTCACAACCCATGTAGGTGTAAAGTTCACATCAATACAAATTAATCAAGCCCAAACACAAGGTAACTGCTGTAAATCGTTGAGGAGTCCCCTCGACTGTCTTTCGGCTCCATCATCAGATCGACTCCAGGCCTTCATTAAATTGTAGTGCTTTAAAATACTTAACGAAAAAATTAACAAACGCACTAGTCGCTCCTACGATTTTCGAATGTTCCCCTCGGTTTCACTGGGATGCCATCATCAGATCCTGGTTTCCTTATCATGGTACCACCCTTGGCATATCTCCTTTCCAACAAAAAAAGAATAATCAAAATTGGTTCATAAACGACGAAGTTATCCGCGAACACACATAAAAAAAAAAAAAAAAAAAAAAAAAAAAAAAAATATACGGTCGAATTGAGAAACCTCCTCCTTTTTTTGAAGTCGGTTAAAAAATCAAATAAGCTGCCACTGGAATGGTCCATCAAAACACTTTATAAATAAAAAAACTCAGAGAACAGGATAACGGATAATTTATATTCTTGCAAAATATTATAATATCCGGGCACGAAGAAAGAACATTAATTTCGCTGGGAGCCGGAAAGGGGCAGTTTTAAAAAGTTATGAAAAACATTGGTAACTTAACGATTTTATTTTTTATTAATAACGCGTTTAATTTTGTGGATTGTTATTATTTTCGGATTAATATATTATGTTTGTATAAATAGCTAATACTTGTTTTAAACACCCTCTATTTATAGAAATTTTTATTATTATTAGCCTGTGATGTCCCACTGCAGGGCAAAGGCCTTTCTAAGTACTCTCTTTCCACTTCTCTCTGTTCAAAGCTGCTAAGGACCAGTTCTTGTTGAAGGAGTCCAGCTAATCCCGCCATTTCCGTCTGGGCCTGCCACGATGTCGTTTGCCATTAAGAGGGACCCATTGGGTCGTAAGTTTATAGAAATAGTTAATACTTACTAGCTGCGCCACGCGGTTTTACCCGCGTAAATGTCGATCCCATAGGAATATCGGGATAAAAAGTAGCCTATATGTTAATCCAGGGTGTCAGCTACCTCCATACAAAATTTCATCAAAATTGGTCCAGCCGTTTGAGCGTGAAGAAGTAATAAACATATAAACACACACACCCCCACACACACTCACAAACTTTCGCCTTTATAATATTAGTGTGATAATATTATGTACTACACAACCAATATATTCCATGAAATTCTAAAACAGACGAAGTGAGCTTCTAGTGAGATGTCATTGTCATTCTATTGACAGCTCACTTCAAACTCACTTGACGGTGAGATTTTTAGAGAATAGCTCGGCAAGTACCTTTATAAAAAGGGGACGGCTTAATCGGGCATAAAATTGTCCGCATCGCTGTCAAAGAGGAAAGTGCCCAAAACGCTGGAACAAAATAAACTTTCTAAAAGTACTTGACGGTGAGATTTTTAGAGAATAGCTCGGCAAGTACCTGTATAAAAAGGGGAACGGCTTAATCGGGCATAAAATTGTCCGCATCGCTGTCAAAGAGGAAAGTGCCCAAAACGCTGGAAAAAATAAACTTTCTAAAAGTAGTTGACGGTGAGATTTTTAGAGAATAGCTCGGCAAGTACCTGTATAAAAAGGAGAACGGCTTAATCGGGCATAAAATTGTCCGCATCGCTGTCAAAGAGGAAAGCGCCCAAAACGCTGGAACAAAATAAACTTTCTAAAAGTACTTGTAATTTCGTACAAAATTCATACAAGGGACCGACAGATTTTCCACAAACGTGATATTTGAATGTAATTTTCTGGAAATTCTGTTATTAATAACAGTACCTGGTTAGCACGTTACGGTCTGTAGGGATTAAATACTGATTGCTTAAATTAGTTTTTCGCGGAAGTGGGAAGTGACATTTGACTCCAATTCTCATCATAACAACTATTCATATTTTATTTTTTTAATAGATAGAGTGATTCAAGAGGAAGTTTCATGTGTATAATACATGCCTATTATAGTGGAGAAAAGTCAAGAAATTCAAAGATTTGTAATGTGATGTCGTAACAAACATATTTTTGTGCGCTTACATTGCTAACGCTGGCAAAACCTTAGGTATCTTAAAAATATCGATAAAAAAGTCCGCCATGGTATATTAATCTCCTAAGGAGAACCCACAGTAACCATTTTTATCTTTTACATATTACAAAAAAAATATGGGTTATATTTTTTTTTAAACAATACAGTATTATTCCTTATCCAATTAAATACGTTGTGCATTTCATGGAGATCAAAATTGCCCTTTTTTTCAGCATATCATTATAATGAATATCTTAGAAGATATCAGAGATTTATTAAAAAGCGGAGGCAGAGGGGCTGGCGGGGCGGGCGGTACGAAGTTCGCCGGGTCAGCTAGTATAAAATAAAACAATGTGCCTACAATTCCTACTATGTTAGAAAAGTGTTTGAAGAGTGGCTTACCTTTCCGTGTGTGTCCAAACATCCCATTCAAGAATGTTTACTTAAATCCCGACTTTCGCCCAAGTATTTACCTACCGTTTAAACTAGAATTTTTCCTTTTAAATATACACACCATTTCTATAGGGAAAGAAAGGCAGAAATAACTGACATACATTTACCTGTTTAACTGACTTTGCAAAAAAGGAGGTGTGCATTGTTAAAAAAATATTTCAGTTGGAACACGCACAGGAATACAAACAATAAAAGCTGGCCAAGTGCGAGTCGGACTCGCACACGAAGGGTTCCGTACCACAAGGCAAAAACATCGAAAAAAACACGTTTGTTGTATGGGAGCCCCCCTTAAATATTTATTTTATTCTGTTTTTAGTATTTGTGTTATATCGGCAACAGAAATACATCATCTGTGAAAATTTCAACTGTCTAGCTATCACGGTTCATGAGATACAGCCTGGTGACGGACGAAGAGATGGACAGTGGAGTCTTAGTAATAGGGTCCCGTTTTTACCCTATGGGTACGGAATCCTAAAAAAGAACATTAAATCTAACAAAATCATAAGACAATAAAAAAAAAATCAGCAAGATTGGTTGTCGGGCTACACAACTGGAATTTCCAAAGACCACACCTTTATAAATTCCTTTCCTATTCAAATTAGCCTCAAAGAACACATCATTAGCTCATTTATCTCCTGAAAAACTGGCTGCCATCACGAAACATTGATTAAACTCGCCGGCCATAGCAGGCCATAGCTTTTGTTTCATAAAATGGGCTTTTGGATTGCGGCCTAAACCAAAATGGCGGCATTGATAATATGGCGGTTTAATTACGCGCGCAATGTGCGAATTGGGTTGTTTTGGCGGGAACGGAGTTGTGTTTGTTGTTTTATGAACAATGGAGCATTGGAGGCTCTGTTGTTGGACAATCCGGCCGAAATGCGATAGATAGGTTAATGCTCGGAGTATGTTTTTATTTATGTGTGATTTTGTGGTTAAGGCGATTTTCGAACGCGAGATAATGTATCGATAGATTTTTTTTAAGTACCTATTAATATGATATTTTACTAAAGAATTAAAGACAATACTTATAACCCAACAAACTTAAAATAATATCCTACTAATTCTACAGGGTTATTGGTAAAACATTAACATCCTCTTAAAATAAAATAAAATTAATTTAATTCAGGCAAGACCCATATTTACACACAATTAAAATATTACAACGTACAGAATAAAATTTCTCTAAATAAAATGCCTCTGAATAAAGTTTCAATGCATACAAATAAAATAAATTAACAAATACAAAATAAAAAGGTCATGGAATTAAAATTAAAATAAATTGTCAATGCAATTAAAGTAAACGAAAATTAAAAGATACAAATTGTCAGCGTCATTAATTCATTAATCATTAAATCAAAAGAAATAAAATAAAAAAATAAATTCAAAATATAAAAACAATACAAAACCAGTCACTATTTTAAATATAATATGTCATTGTCAATTAAAACTAAGTGGACGGGCTAATACATGCCTGCTACAGCATTTCCTAATTAGATGATCAGCCGTAGGTCTAGTGGTCGCAAGCGCTACTAACAAGCATGAGGTCCTGGGTTGGATTCCCGGGTCGGGCAAAGTGTTAGTGGGTTTTTTCATCTGGAATTTCTCAGTAGCAACCCAGAGTCTGGATTTGTGCCCGGTTGATGGCAGAAGGCTCACCCTCTATTACATGGGACTTAAGCATAATTGGCGAAATGTGGGATGGTGGCTATAGGCCTCTCTGATGTCCTTAAACTCTTTTATCCAAAGTCTAAAAGAAAACCTAACAATACAACAAACCCACTAGCACGAGCCCAGGTATACAACATTCAACAACAACAAAAACAACACAACTCAACAACAACAACCACTCACATAACAACAACAACACAACTCAACAACAACAACTCACATAACAAACACAACAACAATACAACTCACACACAACAAAACAACACACACAACAACACAACACAACTCACAACCATAGATTTATAAGAGCATCCAGATGCCTAGTACGCGCTGTCCAAATGCTTCGAATTCAAAGACACCAAAATAGCGTCTTCGTTCGTTAGCCCCGCCCACAGGCCGCCATTACGCGACAGACGTTCAAACGCGTCTACGCTGTTAAATATAATTGAAAAAATGACTGTTTGTGCGGTGAAATCGTGTAAAAACTACACTCCAAAAAAATACAAGGATACGAACATTACTTTTCACAGGTAAGTTTGCAATTTTATGATGAATTTCTTTGAAAATATTACGAAAACTAAATAAAAACAAAACGACTCCATAATATTTGAGTATTGCCAAGGTACAGTGTGAAATATTTTTACCCCTTTTTTGTGCTGCGATATTTTAATATTGTAAAATGTTACGAAATCAACATTATTATTAACAAAAAAAAAAAAAGAAATGATATCAATGGTTGCCAAGGGTATGAAATACTTTTACCATCTCTTAAAATATTGCGATATTATTGAGTCAACAAACGGATTTGGAGTAAAACAATATTTCAGGTATGTTTGGTAAGTTAACGTACGTATGTTTGTGTAGTGATAACTCTCAAAGCAGTACAGTACGCGGCAAATAAGTTGAACCATCATGACGGTCGACTTTGAACTACATGAATTCACATGAACACATGCCTAAGTGAAATAAATAATTTTGAGTTTAAGTTTGAATACGTTGTTTTATTTTATTTTTTCTTTTATAGCTGCCTGCGGCTTTACCCGCGCGAAAGTAGAAATACATTCAGTGAGTCGTTCGATCTTTAAGAAGAAGTACCTAACAAACATACACAGAAACATGCACACACACCACTCACAAACTTTCTTCTTTATAATGTTAGTATGATATTAAAAGTTTTTTGTTCATTCACACATGTTTACGAAAACCATGTTATAAAATAAAATTATAACAATCTCCAAAAACTATCATAATAGGCACTCGGTATGAATGTAAAAGGCGGGTTTCATTTTGTACACATATATTAACTACATAATTACCTATGTCAATATGAATAAGAAAACTACCCGAATTTTCCCATATTTTGGGGTAATCATTTTGAGCTGGTATTAGAAAATGTCACGCACACAAACGCAGAAACGATAATAATACACTTGTGGTGGGCGGTCCGCACGCACACGCGCATTACAAAATGCATTCAATTTGAACGTTGCGTTTTGTACGGTACACTCAATCTGGTTCTTATAAATCTATGCTCACAACATGTAAAATAATGTAAGTTCTGCCTTTCGGCTTATATTATTGTAAACCTGTTTCTTTAGGCTAATTTTGAAGGTGCAAATAAACATTTTTTTTTATTATTATTTTTAGTATATGCGAAACCCTAAACACAGTCTAGCATTGTTATGTAAAGAATCTAGGTACAAAATTTCAAAACTGTAGATATCATGAAAAATCACAAAGTTATAAGCTTGTTAAATTACCTGTTTGTCCGTACAAAAACATGCTCACCTGCGCCGCTCGCGCCGCGCCTTCTTAGTACCTCATTCATAGTACCTAGGTACCTAACTGTTCGGCGCGGAGATTGGATAACCTACTTAGTGTCGATCGGTGTACAACTTTTAACCTTTTTTTTTAAATATATTTGGGACAAAATCTAACATGGGGTAAAAATTATTGGAATCGATTCAGTTACTTATTCTGAAAAAACTATATTCAGGTTTCGCATATACTAAAAATAACGTTGTATACAAAACAGTGAGCTCAAATTGAATTCCTTTCAGCGCTGCACATGAAACATTTACGAGGAATTTCAATGCAGTGCGGTGTGTGGCAGAAAAATTGTACCAGCACAGAAAAAAAACAAAAATGGAAAAACTAAAGCTGACTTATGGTCTAAACAGACGGACTGCATTTCAGCTGCAACATCGCAGTTTGGATGCAGTCGACATAACTAGGTTTCGAAGCATATAGTTAACTGCATCCAAACTGCAATGTTGCAGCTGTAATGCAGTCCGTTTGTTTAGACCCTTTTTTTTAACGTGAAGAAATGCTCATGTATTCTGCACTACCACGGGGAGATAGTGCAGATATGTGGGACTCTAACCCACTAAAATTCCACGGTGTCCTCTGCCGCTTACGGCGGGAACACGGGCACACGTTAGCACTCATCCGTGAATCTGTTTAGACCCTTAAATTATCTTTTGATGCCATCATCTTGATCATCCACGGCCCGACTTCAACCACTGCTAGGTTTTGGCCTCTCTTTTCATGTGACAATACCCACACATCTGTGCCAGCCTCATCCAGGTTTTGCCCGCGGTGGCAACCATGTCGTCTGCCCATCTCGCTGCCGGACGACCAAAATGTCGTCTTCCAGTCCTTGGACGCCACTCTGTTACTGCCTTACTCCACCTGTCGTGCTGCACCTGGCTAGGTGTCCTGCCCAACTCCATTTAAGTTCCACAATACGCATTCCGATATCGAAGACCTTCGTACGTCTTCGTATCTCGACGTTTGGAACTCCGTCTATTAGCCTGATGACAAATAAGGAACGCTCCATGGCTCTCTGTGCAACTCACAGCCTGTACACAGGCAGATTTTTTTGAGGTAGGACGCGTTAATGTAAGTTATTATTATATTAAAACCAAGATTTAATGTTTTTAATTTAATTTTATCCTTTATTAAAAAGTGAGATCTAAACGCCCGCCGTCTAGATAATTTTAATTAACCTAAAACGATCTGGAATTTAATTATTTCTTCAGACTAATTAGTTCTTCCAGTATAACCAACTTTAATTTTACTCAATAAATGTTTGTAGGAATGTCTAATGATCAATTCTACGATTTAAATAAGAAACTACAGACAATAAATCTTCTTCGTGACGCTCGCGCTGGCCCGACACTTATTTAAATATAGTTGTCCAAAACCTTCAATACTTCCACGGGCGTCAGCGGTGGCAGCGCAGACGAGAGAGGGCAGAATATCAGCTTCGGGTACAGAATATCAGCGTCAGGTACAGAATATCAGCGTCAGATACAGAATATCGGCGTCAGGTACAGAATATCAGTGTCAGCTACAGAATTTCAGCGTTAGGTACAGACACATCAAGCTACTACAATCTGTCAAATTTCTTTAATAAATTATCAACTTTATCACTAAGTTCGCTAAGTCGCCAAGTTGATTGGGAAAATTGTACAGTTTCGGGTAGGTTGATGTGCTGGCGTCTGTATCTTGTTTTTATACACTTGTCGGAATCAAGTTGTATCCGGTACGCCAGCGCCATCTGGGGTGGCGCTCGACAGAGTTCCCTGCAGAGTGGGGTGGAGCGGTCTCTTGAGCATTGGGCATCGTACGAACAACTAGGGCTCAGAAACTGTATCGCGTTCCGTATCTAGTTGTGTCGTGTCCCTACAGTGTGTGATTCGTTAGTGTAATTAATTTGTTCGTGAAATTATAATTTGATTTGAACTGTAAACGGTTGTTGCGCAAAAACCAACACTAGCCATAGTATGCCCACAGTAATTAAAATATGGCTGATGTTAACGAGAAACACGTACCATCTCCGTCATATTCATGTAATTTGTTAGCATTTACTTGTGCTTTTGTGTATTGTGCCTGTATGTGTTTTGTGTGCAATACATCAATGGTTTATCTTTCTACCTAAGTATATATCCTGCTGCAATTCCGTCGGGGTGGCCCCACTTTACGAGGTTCGACTTACATCTTCCCACTAGGGTTCGGAGACGGTTCAGAGAATAAATGAAATCAATATATAAAAGAATTGACCTAGCTCTTTTATTTACTTTCTGTTTATCGCTAGCAAATAGTATAAGATTATTATTTGTACAAGACAAATGAAAAATGTCTGCTTCTTTCTAAATATAGTGAAAAAGTATTTCGGTATTTGTTTGTAGTTCTTTTATTCAATCATAGTAACGAGTATATAGAGCAATGGTGGCCCAGTGGTAACAGCTGCGACTTAGGTCGTAGGTTTGAACCTAGTCAGGCGCTTTACCTTGTGTAAATATTTCATCACTACTGCTCTCAAAACGGTGAAGGAAAACATCGAGAGGAAATCATGTTCTAGTATCAAAAATTTGAAGACATGTGGTAGAGCAAACCGCACTGGGCCTGCGTTCAGTCTACCCGGAGGCAGCTGAATACCAGTATTTTACATGGAGCGATTGCCTATTTGACCTCCACAACACAACCCAGTTACTAGGTAATACGATACCGTTTGGGAAGACTGGTTGTCAGACTTTCAGGCTTCTGACTAATAGAGAAATAGGGAAGAAAAAGACATGTTGCACTGACCCCAAATAAATTCCGTTAGGGGCAAGAGAATGACGATGAATCTATACTTTCTACCAACAAAAATTATTTTCAAAGACAAAATCACATTCGCTTGCAGATTTCTCTGCTCGTCAGTGTACAAAATTTTCCATGAAGATTAATATTTCATAGCTGTCGGCATCCATCGTTGGTTCTTCGACTTTGCCTAATTCTGGCAAAAGATATTCATGTTAACGTCTGTTTTATTGCCCAAGGCTTTTCTGCCCTAAATATTGAGCTTTGATTTGAGTAATTAAAAGGGGAAGGGCTCGTGCTTTGATTAAAAACACATGGATTGATTTAACTGTGAGACTAATATTAAATTGTTAATTAATTAATTACAAATACACCAAATTCTTTCAATTCATTACATCAATATTTAAACAAAATAAATTAAAGTTCATGTGATCATTAAAATAAATACAATCATTCAAATAAAAAGCGTTAAAATTAAATTTCATGTCACTAACAAAAAAATTCAATGGAGATGTTAAGCCCCCGTCGCGAGAATCTATACATTTTGTAAATAAAGAACTTCTACTAAGTTACGTAGCGACAATTCAATCAACAATAAATAATCCCAAATTCAATCAACTCAAAGTAACATACATGTAATACGAAACGAGCAATTTCACTTGGTCGGGTTATAATTTAGCGATTTAGAGCGCTTTTGTCTAAAGTTGTGTGGTACTGAAACGTGTCTGACTCATGGAACGTAAACATTTGGGCCGCCATTTTGAAGTAAGTTCACGCTGACGCTGTCAATGCGGCAGAATGCAGATGCTGAATACTCGGAATCGTCTGACGACAGTAATTAGATGTGTATGTTAACATAATTATATCCCTAGGTATATAAAAATAAAAATCATTGCAAAACAGTTTTTTTTTATTTGATCCAAAGGTTGCAAGCCCCTGAATGTGTGTTTACAATATTTATAGCTTCGTGTCGGGGAGTTTAGTTCAAGATTTACAAAACAATTTAGGTCAAACGCAATGTTTTTGAAGGTACTTAATTATAAAATAAACCAACCAACCTAAATTATATAAACCATTCACATTATTTATTTTGTAATTGAAATAATGAACAAAAAATACTTAATAGCCTACATAAATGGACCGTGATTGCCCGAGGGACGGATTGTAATACTAAACCTGTGCTAAAGCTGGGCTTACCACGCGCTCAAATCATGCTATTAATATTAAAACAATTTTATTATGAGATCTAATCTCCTGTACATACAGGATTTTTTTTAACGAGTGCGCAAACTGTAATGATTTAATTCAGTATAATTATGATTCTAGATCCTGTCATTCGTGGATCTTTAACAGTCGTTACCGTCAGTAGCCCGAAAGTCTGACAACCAGTCTTACCAAGGGGTATCGGATTACCCAGTAACTGGGTTGTGGAGGTCAGATGAGCAGTCGCTCCATGTAAAATACTGGTATTCAGCTGCATCTGGTTAGACTGGAAGCCGACCCCAACATAATTGGGAAAAGGCTAGGCAGATGATTTTAGACCCGGAATAACTCGAAATTTTTCGTCGGTTATAAAAAAATAAGGCGGCTGCAAAATTTATAAAAAATTTCGCCATGTGTGTCGTTTTCATGGTTTTAGAGGGTGCTAAAGCCGATATTGTAATAAAAATGAAAATCCAAGATGATTGGCTGCAAAAATTTAAAAATTTTCGTCATTTTGAAATTTTCACAGCCGCCATCTTGGACTTTTGTTTTGAACTTAGTTCCTGCCGGAGGTCCTCCGACCCACACGTTTTTTTATTAAAGGAATTGGCCTTCTGGCCTTATTTAGGACGAACCCCGCGCGGGATGCAAGGGGTCGACGTCGGTTGTTTTAGGTTGCGGTCCACACGCCGACGGGACAGACGACATGTACCCGTTCGTCGTGGAAATTACTTTTGTAACGTGTCGCAGTCGTGTCTTATCGTGTGTCTGTTTTCGTCATTTTGCCGTGTTACAACTGTCGAAAATGGTTATCATTTGAATATACGGACAATTTAAGTAGGGTTTTTTATCATTTACCAACATTATAGTCACTCAAAGAGCAATAGAGAGGGCTATGCTTGGAGTTTCCCTACGTGATCGAATCAGAAATGAAGAGATCCGCAGGAGAACCAAGGTAACCGACAAAGCCCGAAGAATTGCTAAACTTAAGTGGCAGTGGGCAGGGCACATTCCTAGTAGAAACATATGGCTGATGGGGCCGAAAGTTTCTGGCTCTTCCACAAGGTGGACCGACGACCTTGTGAAGGCATGGCAGGAACCCGTTGGATACGAAAATCATAGAATCGGTCGAAGTGAAGGTGCTTGGGGGAGGCATATCGAAACAACCTTTCTTAATGGATACTTACTCTTCACAAAGAACACACCCTCCAAATTTTATGTCTCTAGGAACAGCGGTTTAGACTGTGCGTTGATATATCAGTCAGTCACGACATTGAATTCTACATATATACCTAGATAAAAAGCCAGCACGATTCCTCACAGAAATAAAGAAACATGAGCAGCTTAACTCAGTTCTGTTCAGCATACAAAACGTAGAAAACCTTAGTGACGAGGAAAAAATGTAAATTTTCATGAATAGGTTTCATCCAGAGATATAGATACACCTAGATAACGCATATTACGCATACTTCGCGTGCCAAAAATCGCACCAGCTTGCGTACAAAGATCGTAAGCCGCCACTTTCACGCTCAGTTCTGTGTACTGCTGGCTGGGTGAGCGTGAGCGCTCGCGCTGGCGCTAGGCTCCGGGGTGTGGGGCAAGACAGGTGCCACACGCGGCGGCTTTTACGAATCGATATGATTTTCCCATCACTAAATAGTGCTTGTGACGACATAGTAGGTAGTCAAAAAATGGCACGCTTGGTTTTTATACAGATCATGATAATTGCGTTATCTAGGTCTGTCTATATCTGTGGTTTCACCTTTTAAAGTGGCCAGCACGAGTACAAGTCGACACTTATTTAAAAGAGGCAAGAACTGTATTATATTAAGGAGTCTGAAGTGGGAAATTGCATTTTTGTTAGAAGTATGAATTATTTAACGTCAGATGTAACTGTGGCTTTGAAGAATTTTGCATCTTTTTACCCGACTGCGCCAGAAGAAAGAAAGAAATAAAATACGCTTATTTGCGGTAATCATGACGCTATAAAGAAAATAAACAAAAAAAAAAATAAGAAAGGGTTGGGGCGTCGGGAGCCGCGCGACGACTCCCGGCCACCGTAGGCGCGGGCCTGCGGGCGGAGAGTAATGGGTACCTCACCGTCCGATCAGGACCAGGCCCGTGCCGGACGGCGCGTACGTGTTCCACGCGCGCCTCAAAGAGATGTCAGCATCGAGGAGGGGCCCCATAGGGCCGAAGCCTGCCGGGTCAGCGGGATTATCCGAAAGGGTTACCGCTGGCCCGGAACATAAAGGGCTAAGGAAGGAACACGGGTGGGTTTTAGTCAGTAAGAGTCTGACACTCCCTTCCGCTCCACCCAGAGCTCCCGGGGTCATTTGATGATTTCCAATACGCAAAAAAAAAAAAAAAAAAAGGGTTGGGGAAAACATGCGTCACATCCACGCAAACGGCTATCGCTCAGCATCATGCTGCGACCCTATGCCAGACTAAGCCCCAGCGATGGTTTTTTTAGAAGGAGGGTTATGTTTTTCGTGGTGTGAACTTTATGCAGGACAGCTTTTGCTGCGGTATAATATAAGTCAGTTAGGTTAATAAGGAGTCCCGGAGGTCTTGTTTAATCCGGGATTTAAAAGGGTGTTTTTAAGTCGTAAAGTACAGATATCATCTCTAAAATTGAAATAAAATAAAATTAAGTGTAGTATGTTTGTAATGTCCAAATAACAGCTTTTGACTATTTAGTCAACTAACTTATCAGCGCGTCGTCTGCCTAGCCTTTTCCCAACTATTTTGGGGTCGGCTTCCAGTCTAACCGGATGAAGTTGAATACTATTTTTTACATAGAGCGACTGCCTATCTGACCTCCACAACCCAGTTACTGGGTAATACGATACCCCTTGGTAAGACTGGTTGTCAGACTTTCGGGCTTCTGACTACCCGTAACGACTGTCAAAGATCCACGAATGACAGCCGGGACCAACGGCTTAACGTGCTTTCCGAGGCACGGAGGGGTCTTGGTATGTAAAGATGGTCACCCATCCACGGAGCAACCGCCGCAAGCATAGCTTAACCTGATCGATCGACCCATGCGGCTGTTATTACTTAGCCGCATGCCCCGAAATAAGCATATGAAACTATATATGGTATTTATAATAAGAATTATATTTTTCTAAATTTTTTTCAGCGGCTGGACCGACTTTGATTTCATTTATGGGGATACTTTGAACTCTGGGAAGGACTTATGCTATTTTATCAAAATACCACGCGGTAAAAGGGAGCGGGCCGTAATCCACCACGCGGGCCCAGTGCGGGTTGGTAGGTACCTTGTTTTGTTAGGACCTATCATTATTATAACTTATTTTGCAACAACGACTAGAGAGCTCGATTAATTAAACTTGACCTCTATTTAATTAAAATTGACCTCAATTTAATTAAACTTGACCTCAATTTAATTAAACTTGACCTCAATTTAATTAAACTTTCGCAATAAAACAAAACAGTTTTTTTTTAGTTTTTGACTAATAAGGAGAGTGTCACAAACTTTCTTCATTTATCATTATAATAAGGACGACGGTTTTAGTCGTGACACTTTAAAAAAAAAAAGGCCTTGAAGCAATTCTTGTCTAACCGAGTTGTAACAGCATGGAATAGGCTCCCAGGAAATGCATTGCATTTCTGCTGCAATTTTGAACAAATATTTTGCTCACTAACTGAGATTTAAAAAACTGAAATGTTAACATACTTTTGTTGCTAACCGTACATATCAGAGATTTAGGCCATTGCGTAGCCTGTGGCTATACTATTAGAGAGAGCCCAATATATCATATCTCCAGTCCCCAGACGAACCTTAATGTGTCTTCAGCCCATTTAAGTCAAGAACAGGTAAACACAGCCTCGGGTCATGACATAAATTTATAGTTTGTAGGGCTGACAATTATTGTCAGCCCTACAAACTATAAATTTATGTATAGCGAACTATAAAGCAAACTATAAATTTAACTAAAAATTAAGCAAACTATAAATTTATGTATAAACTATTAATTTATGTATACTATAAATATATATATAAATTAATATATATATATAATTTATGTTTAGCGATATTATATCGCTAAAACTAAATAGGAACGCTCTTGGGTTAAAAACATAATAGTTAGGGTGAGAGGTCACGTGTTCGAACCCAATAATTTAAATAATTTCTTTTTTATTTAATTATTGTGAATGTGAGGACTATGTGGGTCATTTCTTTTTTTCCTTCTAACTGTCATGTAGAGTTTTAATCATGATCTGGCAGTTTGAGTAGTTTATGCGGCCTACCCAAATGTCCTTTCTTTGGTATTGTTCGTCGAATCATTGAGCTCCTTAAGTCTTGAGTTGAGCTGCACGATTTTTGACAAATGCGTGCACTGACTGGACAGGTCCTCTCAATCTGTGTGGTTCTTTCTTCAAAAGACCACCTCAGACATCGATCTACATGGTCTTCATATAACTTCTTCTTAGGTCTGGACTTTAAGAGACTGTGACCTCTGAGTTTGTTTCGGCCTTTCTTCTCAGAGTAGTCAGATAGGAAACGCCGACTTCATCTAGTTTTAAAAAAACATGATTGACGTGTAAAAGTGTTTGTACAAACCTACTTACAAATAAATCATTTCATTTCATTTCATTTCAATAGAAAAAACCGGTCAAGTGCGAGTAGGACTCGTGCAGCGAGGGAGGAACTTTCGTGCGTGCACTCTTAGACTCTAACTTGCTTAGCCACGATGCCCACACAAGATGACATTGAAAACATGCGCCAACTCGAAATAGGAGGTTCAGTATATCATTATAAATTGTCATACACGAAATCTAAATTCTCAAAAAAAACCGTGTCATTTTCATCATAAGTAATTCAAACAGCCCTAAAGTAAACGCGAATTAGGGTCAGAGCAGAGCACACCGCGACGCGACGCGGCGCGCAGTTTTCAAGATAGCAATACAATTATAAACCTTATGTGTAGTAACACAAAAAGGTACACAATGCAGTGAGGTGGGCCGGCCAGCGCCGCGCGGCGTAGCTCGACGTAGTAGACACCAACGGAAGGAACGGTATTTTTTTTTAAATTTTTCATCAAAAGTAAAAAACTACGCGGCCTAAAAAAAATGTTTGAGAATGTGCAAACAGCATTCTTTCATATTATGATAACCCACCCACATGCCCTAGTAGCCTCACTTCAAATTTTTAAGGGTGTCTTAAAAATTCGAAGTGAAAAATTCAGTCGCTGTTGAAAAAAAAAATCTTTCTTATTTGCAAAATAGTTGGGCAAATAAAACGATTCCAAATTTCAAGTTGATGGCATTAGTAGTTCTTGAGATATCCAGCTGTAACAGACATACAGAGTGAGAAGGATTCCTTTTTACCATTTTGGTACGGAACCCCAAAAAGGGCGCGCGACGACGTTGCTAAATCTCTTGCTTACGCGCAAGAATGTGTATCACATGCTTTAAATTTTCTTTATAACACGTACAATTAGATGTTTTAATTTGGCGGACTTTTTCAATTTCATCCTGTAAGTATAGTGTAGGTATATATCCCTTTACCAACATCTCTCCTTGAAAATCTAGCCCAAATTATCTTACCATATCGTATTTCGTCTGAGCGAGCACCTTACACCCGACAACCCTAATTGCAAGTGATATATTTGTCGCCTTAACTTAGCTAAAGAGATTTATGTATGCATGTGCTCTGGATTACGAATTAAGGTTGTGTCTGAGAACTATTTATACTCTGTTTAAGACATTTTACAGTGCTAGCATAAAATATATATTGCCTGTAATCCCTGAATGGTTAGGCAGCAGAGGTGTAACTATTCAAGGAGCTATTCTATTATATTTGTGTTCTCTTTGAGAACACAAATTATAAAAAAAACTGGCCAAGTGCAATTCGGACTCTCACACGAAGGGTTCCGTACCACAAGGCAACAACACCGAAAAAAAACACATTAAAATTTGTTGTATGGGAGGCCCTCCTTAAATATTTATTTTGTTTTGTTTTTAGTATTTGTTGTAAAACTACAAGGTATTTATTCGTCTACGTGACAGTTAGATGGCCTCATAAAAGTTGCTAAATAATTCGTTAGGATTCGGTTAATAAACGCGGCATAGAGCGCAGTCAGTGTTTAAGAAAAAAAAATCTTTATTTCGGATAAGCAGCATCCATATGGTAAACAAAAAGGTAACTTATACCTATGTTAGTAAACTTATTATCTATTTGGAAACAAAGATGTTGTTCGAAATACATCTTCGAACAACATCACCTATTAGCGGAGACCTCGCACTTCCCTGCTATGATCTTCAGTATGGAGTTAAAGCTCCCCCGCACTCTGCAGAGCAAAGAGGCAGATTTCTGTCTGACGATGGCGTGGAAGCCATCGACGTGTGCTTGTGCAAACATACCTGATGCACTGCAGAAACGGGGCAGCCCCATCAACATCCATCCAACATCGCAACAACAGCTCGTTTCGCGAATTGCCGCGCCTGTTTGAAGGAGCCTATAATCGCACGCGACACAAAGGCACCGCGACTTGCCGTACCTTTGTGTCGCGTGTCGTGTCGCGCCTGTTTGAAGGAGCCTAATATGTTTTCGGCAAACCATAATATTTTTGACCTATAACAAACAGTCAGGTGTTCAAAGATTAATAGACCTATCCTTATCAAGCTGGACGGCACACGTCAGCAGATAAATATGATTTATTACAAGCTTTTATTTAATTATAGTGATTTATTGTTTCGGAAGTGAACAAGGAACGTTGTTACTTACCAGTGATTAAGTATTGTCTGAATGTCGGTGAGAAATAGTTTCGCTCTAGCGCTTGTTGCGTTTTGGGTTGTGTGCGGGTTTAACCCTAGACCACACAAGCTTCTCGATGATTTAAGTAGGTAAGTTTACTATTATCTACCTCAATACATGTGAGACTATCGCAATTTCCGAAAAAAATGCGTTAGTTCTCTAGTAGAGTATGACTTGCTCATAGCGGTGTACGAAAGAGAAAACTTCTTTCTCATAGGTAGTCATAGTATTTAAGGTTCTTGAAAATCAATTCTTTAGAATGTTTATGAGAGATATGAGCCGTGGTGGCCCAGTGGTAAGGGCCGTGACTTACGAGTTGTAGGTTACTAGGTTCGAACCTAGACAGGCGTTTTACTTTGTACACAAAGTTTTATTTCATCACCACTGCTCTCAAAACGGCGAAAGAAAACATCGTGAGGAAACATGTCCTACAACCAAAAATTTGAAGACATATTGACATGACCAACCTGCACAGGACCGGCGTGATGGATTACGGCCCAGTCCCTCTCACAGAGAGGTGGCCTGTGTCGCAGTGGGAACATTCTAGGCTGATTATGCCAGAATGCTGATGACTACGATAACTTTACAATAATTACATGAACAGACTTTCTTTATTTACAGGTTAAATTAAATTATTTCTGAGAAACTAACTTGAAGACACATCTAACATACATAGACTTCCACGCCATCGTCAGACAGAAATCTGCCTCTTTGCTCTGCAGAGTGCGGGGAGCTCCAACTCCGTCCTGAAGACCATAGCAGGGAGGTGCGAGTCTCCGCAATTAGGTGATGTTGTTCGAAGATGTATATCCCAGTTTCCAAATAGATAATAAGTTTACTAACATAGACATAAGTTACATTTTTGTTTACTAACCCATAAAATATGGATGCTGCTTATCCGAAATAAAGATTTTATTTTATTTTTTTAAACACCAGGACTGCGCTCTATGCCGCGTTTATTAACCGAATCCAAACGAATTATTTACCAATTTTTATGAGGCAATCTAAATGTTATGTAAACAAATAAGTAGACCTTTTAGTTTTATGAAGTGCAAGCTAGTCCAGGTGATATTCCAACTTACAGCGTTAAAGAAATTACCAGGTCGACTATAGGTAAGTACCTATAATACCTACTTTCCAAAATATAGATCTTAGGAGGAAACTAATGGCGACATGGAGAGTGCGTCTGTCGCAACCCAGTGCTGGACACGCCACAATTGCAGCGATAAGTCCTCTCTTTGAGGATTGGCTAGAGAGGCGCCACGGCGTCCTCACCTTTCACCTGACGCAGGTCCTCATCCAACACGGTTGCTTCGGTAGGTTCCTGTTCCGTATAAGGCGGGAGGAAACGCCTGGGTGTCACCATTGTGTGAATCGCCCGGAGGACACGGTGGTGGAGCATACGGTGGAGGTCTGCCCTGCTTGGGTGGAGCACCGCCACGTCCTCACGACGGTGATTGGCGACGGCGATCTCTCGCGTCGAGAGTGCATGGGAAGCCGTCACCGCCGCAGGAGAGGCCCTGGGCGTCGGGAGTCAAGAGCCAATTCCCGGCCACCGAAGGCGCGGGCTTGCGGACGGCGAGCAATGGGCAGCTCGCTGTCCGGTATGAACCAAGCCCGGGTCGACGGCGCGTTGTGTTCCACGAGCGCTACAAAGAGATGTCAGTACTAACTGACGCGGTCCGCTAGGGCCGAATGCCTGCCAGGGTCGCGGGTTATTCGAAAGAGTTACTGTGGCCCCTGGCACAGGCAACAGAAGGAACATGGGTGGGTTTTAGTAAGTAAAAGTCTAACATGGCCTCCCGCTTCGCCCAGAGCGGGAGAAGTTATTTGATAATTTCCCACCCAAAAAAACAAGGAGGAAATTCATTATTAGGAAAACTCAAGGTGAAGGACATTACTCACATTAAATTGCTTCACATTATTTTTCCTTAAAACAGCGTTATTTTCACTCAATCGCAGATTTTGAGCCCCCATCTTCAGATTATCCCAATAATATTTTGCTACACATTTTATTCTCAACCTTATTTCAGTTTCGTAAAGTTGAAAATCACTCAACAAAAGAGCTTACATTCGTTAGGAAGAATGAAGGTAATTTCCTTTTTCAGAAGGAATTTATCAAAGAACCTTTGGCGAGCGTTCCCGATTGTGCCCGATCGTGCCCGAAGCGGAAGCAAAACTTGTTTGTCAAACACACGTTTCAATGATCGATTTTGTGATGTATTGGTTTACTGTATTTGTATATGTCAATAAACTGCTATTTTTAATATCTTTTGTTACACGATTCGTCAGTGAATTCTCATTTGTAGCCTAATCTATCAAAAGGCGAGTCAATATCAGGGCTATGCAAAAAAAAACAAGCATACAAATTGTTTAAAAACTGTGGATTTTAAGATGTTTTGACAGACGGGCAGAGAGAACAAATAATATGGCACAACATCATGCTTGTATGCCCCAAACAAAGGTTTAGCCAGAAGCACTCGTGTACACCCACTTTTCGCCAGTAGGCGCGGTAAGAAGCAAATTTTTAGATAAACGACAATAGCGCATCGCGGCAAGAAATAAGCACCCAATTGCGGAACACACTATTAGTATCAATTTGAATCATTTTGAAGCATATTTCTAATCCATTGCTCCATTATGTTCAAAAAATGTGTCTGCTGAACAACGCAAATAACGCAATGAATGTTGTTGAACTGTCAACGTTACGCAATTACCCTGAAGGTTTAAAACAGCGATGAGTTTGATGCTAGTTAAATTGAATGACCACCAAAATAAAAGTAATTTTACAGTTTTAGGGCTGATTTTTCCAAAATAAATACAAAACAAAAGAACACTAGGCGTCGAAGTATTCGTCCGCATCACAGTCATCCGGAACCCTGCAGAGGACTGGCAACATTGCCACGTTGAATGGTAAGCATAGTTTACACGAAGCCAACACTGGCTGCCAATAAGACTGGCCGCCAGCGCTGGCTTAATATTTGCCTTGTTTAGACAGTTTTTCAAGCCAAGCCAGCGCTGGCTGCCAACGCTGCCTGGCGAGAATAGAGCGCCTCTCTATTTTTCTAGCCAGTGACTGGCTTCGTATAAACTCTGCTGTAATGCTCATTCTTTGGCCAAAGAACGACCCAGGTCACGTGAAGTGTCGAGCATTCAATTTATAGTCCAGGTAGTTTAAAAATATATCCTATCCCCTATACCTCATCTAGTTTAAAAACTGGCCAAGTGCGAGTCAGAAGGGTTCCGTACCACAAGGCAAAAACACCGAAAAAAAAACACGTTTGTTGTATGGAAGCCCCCCTTAAATATTTATTTTATTTTGTTTTTAGTATTTTTTGTTATAGCGGCAACAGAAATACATAATTTGTGAAAATTTCAACTGTCTAGCTATCGCGGTTCTTGAGATACAGCCTGGTGACAGACAGAGGAACGGACGGACAGACAGCGAAGTCTTAGTAATAGGGTCCCGTTTTTACCTTTGGGTATAGAACCCTAAAAAAATATGATTGACGTATAAAAGTGTTTGTACAAACCTACTTACAGAAAATAAATCATTTATCATTTAAATGATATTCATCTGACATTTTTAGAATGTGGCCTAAAATATAAAATATCGATAAAATCCGAGGCCTAAAAAATAAATCTTTCAAATAGTAAATCTAAAGAAACTGTTAAAACAGAAAATCCATCACAAAGGATATTCTTGAATAAAACATTCATTCTTCAAAGCTTTCAGGACCGGATGTGGAAGTATTAAAGGTTAGAACTCTTGAAGTCTTCAGGGATATCAGGGAACTACATTTTGTAAATCGAATTCACGGTACGCCTCTCAATAAATAAAATAAAAATAAATAAAAACTTTAATTCAGACTAGGTCCATAAAATTGTTAGTATATTGGTGTTAGTAACAATAATGCTTATAAGTAAATAGGTTAGTATTGTTAGTTTTCAAGACAGTAATACAATTTTAATTCAGACCTAGGACTGCCCCCACCCAGTGTTTCTGAAAGGGACAGTCCGCTCTGGCAGCGATCATCAAAAAAAAAAAACACAAAAAGTAAAAGTAAGTAAGTGTAGTTTCATAAAGTCTTGAAGTTTTTTGATACCTTGGTAAATGTCGAAATACCTTTAACTCTGCCGGCCAACTCTATTGCATTAGTTGTAACCAAAACGAAATTCGGTCTGGCGAGTCGTATCGGGCACACGCTAGGAAATAATAATTTCAAAGGGTCGCCGTTATCTGAATCAATAAAGAGGACTATTTATGTCTAAATAAATGTTGAAGATCAGATGCAATTGTTCTGCCATCGAGAATAATAATTTTAGTAAGAAAGTATTCCTATTTGACTAACTAACTTTTTGGAACCTTGAAAAAAGTCATCAGAAAGGGGAACAATTTTATTTCAGATACATACCTACGGAACCCTCGGTGCGCGAGTCCGACTCACACTTGACCGGTTTTTTTTTTTAAATGTAACTACAAATTTACGGTTTTCGGATTTTTCCTTTACATAGGCTACTTGACATTGCTTCTTGACAAATTTCATGATTCTAGATCAACGGGAAGTACCCCATAGCTTTTGATTCCCTTGCGAGTGTCAAAATATGCGCATAAACGGAACGTATAGGTATGTGTGTAATGTATCTTTTGATTGTTTTGACTTAGAAGTTTGATTTTTTCACTCCTTCAAGAAATTGCAGCCCTGAGTAGGCGTTCCTGAGAAAAAGGGTCTTGACAAATGGACAACAAAGTGATCTTATAATTGTTCCGTTTTTCCTTTTGAGGTACGGAACCCTAAAAAGGAAACAAAATTAACAGGAAAAACCTCTGTGGTCGTATCTGACCCCAACTGTAGTCTTCTTTGGTGGATTTATAAAGTTAACCTTCTGTATTTTCTATTCACTATTAATTAAAATTGGTCAAAGTCAGGTTTTATGTCTAAGGGCTATCAATAAATAACAGATGCTGCTAGTCATATGCAGGATTTTAACGCCTCTTATTAGATTATTGTGCCACTTGTGAAAGAAATAAAGTACCTAGAACGTACCTAAGTGGCAGTGGGCAGGGCTCATTGCTCGCAGAACAGATGGCCGATGGGGCCGAAAGGTTCTGTAGTGGCGACCGCGTACCGGAAGACGTAGCGTTGGAAGGCCTCCCACAAGGTGGTCCGACAACCTTGTAAAGGCCGCAGGAACCCGTTGGATGCAGAAAGCGCAGAACCGGTCGAAGTGGAGGTGCTTGGGGGAGGCCTATGTCCAGCAGTGGACGTCTTTTGGCTGACATGTTGATGATGAGGCGAAAATACGTTTTTTTCTATAAATAACATTAGATACGCCTAATAGAAAATCAGCCTATATTCCCCGGAGCGTTAGGGTTATGTGTACTTATAATAGGTACACCCACATTGTGCACGTCATGTTGAAGTCGAAGAGACGTAATTATACAATAATACTTCCCACGCATAACCTTATCACCTTTCGTATCAACCGTGGGCAGTATATTGATCGCTCTTATATTATATATTATTACAATTATTTCATTGAATACTTCACAAGTATGTACAGTCACCGTAAAACTACGTTCGCCACCTTAATGTCTATTTTTGTTTGCTCCGTGACGAAAGAATCGGGTTTCCTTCTTTACGAACTCATTAATTTTGCCTAGGGGGTCGGCTTCCATTCTATCTTACCTCCACGATCCAGTTACCGGGTAATACGATACCCCTTGGTAAGACTGGTTCTCAGACTTCCGGGCTTCTAACGACACGTAACGACTGTAAACGATCCACGAATGGCAGCCGGGACCCACGCGTGCTCCGAGGCACGAAGGGGTCTTGGTATGTAAAGATGGTCACCCAACTACGTATTGTCTATTTGTCATTATGTCAATGTCATAGAATACTACCAGTTGAGAGAAATATAACAACGACTGACAATTAAAACAAACCTATTTCATTTATATTTCAAAATTGCTGTGTTCAGCGGTTTCAGCCGTATATGTCTTGATTCCGTGGCAATATCGGGATAAATAGTATCATCCTATGTCCTAATCCAGGTCATGGTCTACCCATGTGCCAAATTTCACCCAAATCTGTTCAGCCGTTTTAGCGTGAAAGTGTAACAAACATACATACAAAAAATCAATTTTTTTGTCTTTATTAAGGTAATAATACGGGCTGGTGTCCGCAACTCCACGTCAATGCGCATATTTTGTCTTTATTAGTTTAGAAAATGATCAGTCTATTAAAACGCTTTTAGGTTGATGTAAACTAGACAAAGGTTTATGCTATTTTGACCTTTGTTTACAAATTATCAGATTTAGTTTCCTATGCAGTCTGCTCAGAGCAGTAGCTTCAAATCAAAAGGAATATGTGTCTTGATTTAATAAATGTAAGAACTTGAAAACTAACGAACGTTTAAGCGACCCGACTGTACGTAACCTATAAAAATATAAAGGTCAGAAAGTGTAACTTTGGCTTTTAAAACACCCACATTGTCTGGACTGTGAGGATCTGAGGAGCTCTTCTAATAAATCAAACAACGTTACGATTTCTTCATGTTTATTTTGACTGAACGTTTGTACATTTTTTTTTACAGGGGCCCGTGGCTAAATAATAACAGCCGCACAGGTCGATCGAACAGGTTAAGCTACGCTTGCCGTGGTTGGTCTGTGGATGGGTGATCGTCTTTACACACCGAGACCCGTCCGTGCCTCGGAAAGCACGTTAAGCCGTTGGTCCCGGCTGTCATTCGTGGATCTATGACTGTCGTTACGGGTAGTCAGAAGCCCGAAAGTTTGACAACCAGTCTTACCAAGGGTATTACCCAGTAACTGGGTTGTGGAGGTCAGATAGGCAGTCGCTCCATGTAAAATACTGGCATTTAGATGCATCCGGTTAGACTGGAAGCCGACCCCATCATAGTTGGGAAAAGGCTAGGGAGATGAGATGTCTGTACATTTTCCCGACTAAATTACTTATCATAATTAAAAAAAAAACAAAAAAACCAAATATTATAGGATTTGACACCTCGTTCTAAACTTACTTGACTGTTCGAATTGTAACGTATCGTAACACATTATCAATCGGAATCGGTTTCATTTTGACAGTTCCACAACATTCATTGCGTTATTTAGGTGCTGAGCAGACAAATTTTTCGAACTTATGAAGCAATGGATTAGCAATTTGCTTCAAAATAATTCAGATTCCGATTGGTAGTATGTTACGCAATTAGGGCGCTGAGCTAAATTATTCCCAGCCTGCATTACATAAGGTTGACTTTAGCGGTCAACCTATAGAGGACCTACTTTAAAAATTTCAGCTGAAATATTTATTGTAGTTTGTTATTTAAATAACTAATTTAATTAAAGTAATAGATTGTGATACTCTGAATTAAAAATTATGATAGTACATGTTACAAACAGATATTTTTTGTAATTTATAATCTTACATTTGATTATATTCTTTAAATTTTTATATTTACTTGACAACTTTTAATAGATTTAGAATTTATTTTAAGTTCTTGATAATGATCAAAAAAATAAGTTTTCATAAGTTTTACAAGTAATTAAAACTACCTAAGATAAATACTGAAGCATGCTACGATTTCTTAGTAATGAATATTCTTATTTTTCGTAGATAATTATTTTTATCGTCATCTACCTAGCCTTTTCCGAACTATGTTGGAGTCGGCTTCCAGTCTTACTGGATTCAGATGAAAACCAATAATGAGCGACTGCCTATCTGTCCTCCGCAACCCAGTAACTGAGTAACACACTTGAAAGTCTGACACACCCTTTGGCAAGACTAGTTGTCAGACTTTCGGGCTTCTGACGACCCGTAACGACTGACAAAATCTACGAAAGACAGCCGGGACCAACGGCTTAACGTGTTTTTCGACGCACGAAAGGGTCTCGGTATTGTTGGTCACGTATCCTCGGACCGACCTCGGCAAGTGTTGCTTAACCTTGAAGATTGGCCCGTGCGGCTGTCATAAGCAAGGTGTGTGTGCGATGATTACATTCCGTTGGTCATTATTTTTCAAACAATTTTAGATGAGAATTAAATGTTTATTGAAAAACTTTAGGAGAATGTTAGAGCAAAGCCCGAGAGGACAATAATTTTATATTTTCGAAAAATAATATGATTTCATAAGCGTTAACTTTTAAACTTTAGTTTTCCAATCTTTGGGTCATTTATCTTTCAGGAGAGACTGAGGCACGGCTGCTAACATTTGAAATATGTAGATATCTACTGGGATTTTATAAAAAAAAAAAAAACTTTATTGCTGAAAAGGTTACAGAGATTTTACATTGGCCTCAAACTAGGCAACCTGTATCTTGGGCACAAATATGGAGGGTTAACCATTTAAATATTTATTATGTCATGTCATGTTTGGTGATAAAAGTAAAATATCTATAATATACAAGGTGTTGATTTGCATCCTCGTCAAATTTCAGGAGGTTGTCATAAAAGACATTTTAGTACTTTAGTACTTAGTAAAGTAAAAGGCGTTTGTTTGTGTGTGAAAGCGCGGTTATAGGCTAGTAACAGACGGGCCGCGTTTAAATACGGCTGGTTCACACTTACGGATTTCCGTAAATAAGAAAAAAAAACCTACCCATTTTATTGTTGATTTGGGTCGAGAATCATTAGCATAATTACGTCCTTGAATTTGACTAGGATGCAAATCAATACTTTGTATAAAATTCAAACTCCTGACTGACTGCTAAATCAACGCACAGCCTAAACCCCTGGTCCTAGGCCCGTATTAATAAACGTTACTCAGTCCAAGAGCTTGCACTTAATATCGATCTTGAGGTCATGATCGTATTAATAAACGTAGGTAAATAATTTCATGAGGTGTGAGCAAGTTTTTGTCTGAACTGATTAGGATGCGATTTGGCACACATAAAGTTTATAACCACGATTCAACACAAAGGATACTTATAATCCCGATAGTACGTTCCCGTAACCGGATATTTTCCGAAATCCACGCCCAAGGCCCAGACATTCCTTGAAATTTCATCTAGCAACTAAATTAATTTCATGGGCCGGTAGCTGGAATCTCGTTCAATTTCACCTCGGCGTACCAGGAAACCAGACCTAGCAATGTAAGTAATAGATAAGATTTTGAAACGTTGCCGAAAGTACGAATACCCTTCGTTGCGAAAACGGTGTGTTAACAGGAAAAGTAAAAAAAAATCCTTTATTATGTTATATTTAAGGGGCTTACATGACCTAAAGCGCGGTCATTGTCGGACTGCATAGAAAAGAAAGTGAAGCGCGATGACAACCCTGGTAATTTATTGCAAAATATGAAGCAATTATTTAATTACAAAAAATCTATTGTTTGGACTAAAAAATTAAAACACTAGTGTTTTAGTATGTTGCTTGTAGAATAATCTGGCAAGAAATCAAAATGATTGTATCTAACTATATTAATATAGTTTATATTGTAAAAAGAAAGTTTTTAGATGTATCTTCATGATATTTTTCTATCGTATCAAATACTACCTAGCATATATCCTGAAGAATATCATACATTTTTCTGATTTGGTTTACTGTAGTCGATAAACTTTTACCTATTGTTTCTAAAACTAGCGTTTTTTGCGTTTATGTCATGTAATCCCCTGAAAAGTTAGATAGGTTTTTTTATCATCTGCAAGTAGCTTTTAATTGCCGTGACCTACGAATTATAGGCCATGAGTAGGTACGTACCCAGGCACGCGTTTTACTTTGTGTAAATTAATTCACCACCACAAAACGGTGAAGGAAAACATCGTGACGGAACCGGCATGTCCTAGAACCAAATCCACAATAAAAACAAAATCAAAAATAAAGACTTGAAAAATAAAATAAAAGATAAGTAGATAATATCATCAATAACATTCTTCTAATGCTCGATATCTAAGGTCCTCAGATCACGGCGGCGGCGTACAAAATATTTTTATTTAATCAAACTCAAAGCATTTATATCAATTAAACCTTGTACAGACTCTTAATTAAAAAAATAATTTTGACAGTTCGTGAGTGGTTGGTTAGTCTGTCAGTTAGTTAGAAAGTTGAAGCTAGTTGTATAGTAATTTAGCTCTGAGGCTTGCGGTAATCAATCATCACGTTTGTTACTGAGCATTGAACTCTCATCATACACTACATTGCACTCAATCTCATATACAAATCCAGTCAACGTACTGTGAGTTCATAAACACCCGTTTTTAGTACCACTAGCTAAATAAAAACGCGCTGTTGAATTTCCAACGCTCGGATCAGCTTTGAGAGTTGAAAATCCAACAGCATGCTTTTATTTAAGACTAATGGTAGATGTCGCTTAGTGTTAGTTTTCATTAATCAATCTAATTACACCAGCCAAAGTAGTAACAATTTTTGTGAAAATTAAAGGTCGAAAACTAAATCAAATTAATTGAAGACTCTTAACAAAGTTCCTTTAAAGTCCGTTCCGTTAAGTCCCTTACTTCGAAGGTAGGAACGGAATTGATTTACTAGCAAATAATCTAAGTACTATAACTAACTGGTTTAGCAGAAGCACGGCGGATATCGAAGAAGTTTTCTTTATTTATAGCGGCTGCCTTTTTTTACCGTCTGGATAAATACAGGGTATAAAAGGTGAGTAGAAGCGAACTTAGTCTTTGAATTGACAAAAAACTTTGACAAAAAAAAATATAATTCGGTATTTCAACAATCTGGCAGATCAAAGATAAAGTATCAAATAAACAAATTCCAGCAATTATTTTTTCAATAATAGAATTAGTTAATTAACTTTATTACTAATAATAGTTAATTTACTTCTAAAAAAAGGTAGGTACCTACCTAATTAAAAAAATATTTCGGGATTTTTATTTTTATTCATTAGATACCTACTTTTTAAGATTTTGTAGACGATTTAGTTCTTGGTACCTACGTGTTTTTTACGATTTGTCACTTCGAATTACTTTTAGCCATATAAGTTGTACATATTTTTTTAATCACCTTTTAAAACCCTTTATTTTGATACCCCACTCGATAGGTTTTGAGAAAAAAAATTTTTTTGATGACTAAATCGCGCCAAAAATCGGCCATTTTATGTTTTTTCAATTTTGATATACCCAGTGTCTTGGGATCTGAATTATAATTTTAGTTTTTTGCCACCGACTTTTTTTTTTAAACATTGCCCCACACTAGGAATTTCTCCTGTGTTGTGGGTGCGTTTACAAACATTTAAACTCACATACACAAACAGCCAGACCCGGAACAACTACTTGTAGGTCATACAAATATTTGTTCCGTCCGGGAATCGAACCCGCGACACGCAGCGCAGCAGTCAATCGCTTAACCACTGCGCCAACCATGCCGTCAATTAAAGTTATTTCATAATTTTGAGTTCATTTCTTTTTGAAGTTGGTTTAATTTTTTTTTTTTTTTTTAAAGAAACGTTACTTTTTTATTTCGTAATTTTTAGTTTTAAGTAATAACGTAACGTAATTTAGTAGTAGTAGTAGTAGTATATTTGTTTGTAATAACTAAGTACATAAGTTTTGTTGTAAATATTGCACTAGAATTTGACCAAGGTTATGAGATGTTTTCCCTTTGACACTACACCCGTAGCTCGTATCAATAAGCCAGGCCGTCACACTTACACGTATTAGTCCATAACTTGAAAATTACTGAATCGATTTTGATGAAACTTACTTTAACTTAGGGAACGGTGGTTCCCTAAGTTGAAGTAAATGTAAGTCAATAAAAGTCCTACGTAGTACCTACGTCTATAGTGTATATTTGTTTGGAAGCCCTAATAAATTATCATATATGAATCTAATACAATTCCAATAATATTACATACATACGTGTCCAATTGATAACCTCCTTTTTTTGAAGTCGGTAAAAATAAAACTTCTCATCGCGAAATGGTCCGTGACAAAACACACACACATGCACACACACACACATAGGTAATAGTTAATACGGACACCAGCCCGTATTACCCATTACTTACGCATGAAAAGTAAAAAAATGAGAAACAAAAACATATCAAACTAAGTAAAGAAAAAGAATAGTGTGCCTATAATACCTAATACAGATGTCTAAAATAGAATCGGTGACGCCAAACAGCAAAGAGGTTGAACGTGAATACTTAAATGGGTCAACCTCGATAGTCAACCTATTTGGGGGTTAAGAAGGGTGACCATGCGTTGTGATGTTTATGCGAATTTAAAATATTTATTCCTCAATTTTCATGATTGCACCTACCACTGTTTGTCTCTGCATCACCCAAAGGTAGAAAATGCCTATGGCATCAAGTCCGCCACTTATCGTCCATTATGTAACTAAGTCGCAACAGCGGTGGCCCAGTGGTAGCGGCCCCGACTTACAAGTTGTAGGTCGTGGTTTCGAACAGTTTTGTGTAATTTATTTCATCAGCACTACTCCCGAAACGCTGAAGTAAAACAGCGTGAAGACACCGTCGTATCCAAAGAACCAAAAGGCGAAGACATTTAATACCTACCTACCCGCACTGGTCCCGTGTGGTGGAATGCGCCCCACTCCCTCTCACAGAGAGGAGGCCTGTGTCCCAGCAGTAGGAACTGCTAATGCTAAATGTAAGGAAGTGAAAGAAAGTAAAGCTTGAATGCTTGTTGCGATGCTGTAGACGCCAAAAACATTAAGGGCCTATGCTACCTCAAATACCTTAGCATGATTCGCCGTTATGTCGAAAGTATTGTGGCATTCATTATGAAATAAAAATATGGTAAAGTTGTGGATTAATGTTAGGTACTATGTCTGGCAAAAACACGATTCCATAAAATTTTCTCGATAGAGAAAAGTTACAAAGTTACCTCCATACCGAACAATAAACCGCTAGTATTAAAAAAATCATCCAAATTAGATCATGAAACTTTGTACGCCTTCCAAAGGACCAAACGTCATGGTTCCGAGGTAAACGTAAAAGTTAACTATTACTTATCAATTAGTAACAGTTTCATACAGTCAAGTTTATTATGTACCCTTAGAAAGAATTATCCAAATGTCTAAAAATTATGGTCACCCTAAACAAAATATCCACATCACTACAAAAGGTCAACCAATTTGAATAGCGCAGTATACTGTCGCTAAATTTAACTCCTGAACGGATAGCTGTTCAGGAGCAAAATTTAGCGCCAACCTTCGGAAAGAGAAAAAGAATAAACTAAAAGTAGATTAATTTGTAAAACACGTGCAAATAAAAAGATAATTTGAGAATAATAAAGAAAATAAAAACAAAATAGATCTATAATCACGAGTACGAAACCGAAATAGCAACAAGAGTGCAAGATTGCGAATGAGAGTGTGATCTGCAAGAGCGTGTCTCAAGTTTACGTTTAACTACACCCTTGATGATCTGAACAACGTCTCAGACGCCGCAATAAATCTGCCTACCGGGCTGAAACATATTAGATGTACCGTCAAAACGGAAAGAAGTTAGGAGACATAATTATTATCTTTTTCTTAACTTGTTTGTGAAATGAAATGAAATCGGAATCACTTTTACACATCATATTAAAAAAAAAACAAATAAGCTAGATGAGATAAGCATGTCATGTTTGGTCAATCACAGCACACACGAGGGGTCTTGTAGCTAAGTAACAACAGCCGCACGGGTCGATCGATCACGTTAAGCTACGCTTGCCGCGGTTGGTCCGTGGGTGACCTCTCCGAGCCTCGGAAAGCACTTTAAGCTGTTGGTCCCAGTTGTCATATGTGGATCTTTGACAGTCATTACGGGTAGTCAGAAGCCCGAAAGTCTGACAACCAGTCTTACCAAGGGGTATCGTTTTACCCAGTAATTGGGTTGTGGAGGTCAGATAGGCAGTGGCCATGTAAAATACTGGTATTTAGCTGCATCCGGTTATACTGGAAGCCGACCCCAACCTGGTTGGCAAAAGGCTAGGCAAATGATGATCTGTCATTTTCACCAGTGTTTGACGTTAAGGTGTCAAAAGATGCGTTGTATTTCGACATTACGGCCGCATGTGGCGGTCACCATTCTTCTTGGAAACCGTAGCCTTAAGTGTGTGTGTGTATATGTCACATCTAACTAGCTTAATTTGCTGCTTAGCCTTTAAAGTAAACGGTGCCGTTCAAGTAGCGACCTGCGGTGCTATTCTGTAAAAATCTCACCGTGAGAACTTAGGTGAAGTGAGCGTGGAGTGGGCTGTCAATAGTGCACATTCCTAGCAAAAACAAACTCACTTCACCTAAGTTTTCACGGTGAGATTTTTACAGAATCGCCCGGCTGAATGTTATTCCAAAGCGCCATATTATTTACTTCAGAGACTTCTAGCTACTTCAAAAGTTAGTCAAAGTAGAAGTTAAAGCAAGGACTAACTTTGTATAGTGTTAATGCTGGGGGTTTGACTAGCTATATGACTTTCATGAATGTACAGACGCCAGCACATCAAGCCACCCGAAACTGTCAAATTTTCCCAATCAACTTTGAACCTTATGCTTTAGAGATAAAGTTGAAAATCTATTAAAGAAATTTGACAGATTGTAGTAACTTGATGTGCTGGCGTTTGTACCTACCCTGTTGCGCGAATAACCTTTTAGCAGTTCGTCAAGAATTTGAAGTTTTGTACGTGAATTTTATGTGTAGGTAGTGTGTGTTTATAGCTGGAGAAAGTCCAGTGATGGTAGGCTAATGAACTGTTGGGGTTATCCATACTAATACCTTTCTTCCCTTTGATCCTAATCGCCTTTTATGGCTCAACAACTGATTTTCAACAATCTAAATGAAACGTTAACTTCCCACCTTCATCATAAGTTCAATAAGAATCACGTCGTAAAGCCTTACGTAAACAAAATAATTATGTACAAATCAAAGACATGTTTGTGTCGAACACGTGGGTTCAGTGACATGTGCGAACATTGACCTTGGGGTCCTGTAGGGTAGAACTTTGACCGCACGTGATTGGAATTCAAAGGGATTATTTTGTTTTTAGCCTCATATTTGTAATTATGGAATTGATTGATGAAATATTAGATTAGAATACAATGACATGATATTAAGGGCCTGAATAACGCTGTTTAGTACCGGTTTTTTAAACGTAAAAAATATTACTTACAGGCAAAAAAAAATGCAATTCAAAAAATTAATTCGAAAGTTTGTTACTTACTTGTCTTATTTAAAATTCCGATCGGATTTAAAAATACTGCACTTAGCACTTTTATTTAAACGATATGAAAAAATAAACTTGTTTTTTATCGAGGGACCTCTGTTGTATTATCAGCGGTGCTATTCTGTAAAAATCTCACCGTGAAAACTTAGGTAAAAGTGAGCGTGGAGTGAGCTGTCAATAATGTCAATTCCTAGCAAAAACAAACTCACATCACCTAAGTTTTCACGGTGAGATTTTTACAGAATCGACCGGCAGGATTAACCTTATCATAGTTTTTTTTTGGGATTTATTGCAACAAACACTTACTGAGAAAAACGGTTGTAATGTATAGGTATGTTTATATATTTTCTGCTTGTTCTGTGGCTAAAGCATTGCCATTCAACGTAGCAATGCTGCAAGTTTATGGGCATATTTCCGGATGAAAGCGATGTGGGGAACGTTCAGTCGCAGAATGTACCTTTCGCAAAATGCGAAGTACTTTGACGCCAGAGTGGCCTTTCTTTTGTTTTTATAGCACTTGTTTCTAGAATAGTTGAATAGTGCAAGTATTTGAAAAAATCTGCTTGGTATAAATTCAACTTTTTAACTTTTGCACCCGAATATACTTGATTTAGTTATGGCATTGAATTTGTTTACAAATTTTTATCACCGGTCCTTTGGAACGTAGACGATTTTTGTTTACGGTCCGGCCCGCAGGCCATTGGATTTGGGCCGTTCAGACTAAATACCCCTGGAATTCACCCCGACGATATTCTACTTCTTTTGTATCGAATCAAATTATAATACTAGCAAGTCACGAAGGTCGACTACAAAGGTTTTTTTTCCTATTTTGTTTAATTTAGTAGGGGTTTGTGGCTAAGTATCGTATCACCCAGTAGGTGAGTTGGAGGTCAGATAGGCAGTCGCTCCATGCAAAATACAGGTTTTCGGCTGGTAACACCACTATCGTCTATTATGCAAGGAAGCAATCCTTTATGTCCAATCCTTTATATCCAATCTAGCTGAAATAGATTGGAGTGAGATTTACGGTTCACGCGATCCAGATATAGTTTTAGATTTGTTTTATAATAAGATATATAACGTTTTTGACAATTGTGTTCCCCTAAAAAGTAAACAAATCCATTCATTAAATAAGAGATACGTTTATCCAGTTTGGTATACAGCTGAAATTATTAGAGATATAAAAGTTAAATATTTATTACATAAAAAATATAAATTAAGTAAATCACGCAGTGATTATGTGGAATTTGCACGTTACAGGGCGAGAGTGAAAACCGAGACTGCTCGAGCGCATGATCAGTACCGCAACCGCGTGCAAGGGCACCTGGCGAAGGATCCGCGAGCGTTTTGGGGATATATTAGGTCTAGGAAAGGCAATTCGAATCAGCGGAAGTTAGTTAAGGATGGACGGGTATTATCGGAATACGAATGTGCCAATGAGTTAGCTCGGTTTTTTCAGTCGGTGTACAATCCGGATCCTCCGAAGCTGAGTGTAGCGGCGGCGAGTGCGGGCGAGGCTGCAGGCGCGTCGCCGAGCGCGCGGGCGCATCTTTCGTGCGTGGGTCCCGCTGACGTACAGCGCGCACTCGCACGCTTGCCGCCGAAGCGCTCAGCTGGGCCGGATGGTATTCCGGCGTACATTTTTAGAGATTGCCGAGCGGTGTTGGTTAAACCGTTGCTACACTTGTTCAACGTCTGTATCGATACCGCAACTTTTCCTGAGCGGTGGAAACTTACCCGGGTTGTACCTGTGCCTAAAGGTAGTGGAGGTTCAGCACCCTGCGATTATAGACCGGTAGCGGTATTATGCACTCCAGCTAAAGTGTTTGAGTCGACCATTCAAGGTAGCCTGTATCCACAGATTAGCGCTCTGTTGTCCGACGCGCAGCATGGTTTCCGTCCGGGCCGGGGGACAACGGGGAATTTACTGGATCTTATGACACAAATAGTACCATCGGTGGATGCGGGTCAACAGGTAGATGTGGCCTACTTCGATTTCAAGAAGGCCTTTGACACAGTAGATAATGACATCCTTTTGGCTAAATTGGCTGGTGTAGGCTGTACACCTCACACTTTGGCATTTTTCGCCAGCTATTTACGGGATCGTTGTCAGTACGTCGACTGCAGTGGGCAGCTCTCTGAGCCCTATTTCACGAGATCAGGCGTCAGTCAGGGCAGTAATTTAGGGCCTTTTCTCTTCATTTTAACAGTTAACGACCTGCCGAGAGTAGTCAATAAAGCCACACCATTGTTATTCGCTGACGATTTGAAACTGGTTCTTAAAATAAAACAGAAAACTGATCATGACATACTGCAGCAGGATATAAATGAGGTAGTAGAGTGGGGTCTTCGCAATAAGTTGTATTTCAATGTGGCCAAATGTTCGGTGCTATCATTTACCCGCGCGCGCGACCCAAGTCATTATCAATATTGCATGGATGGAATCCGACTGCAACGTGTCTCAGAGGTTAAGGACTTAGGCGTGCGCTTTACAACTGATTTAAATTTCCGTAAACATTCCATTGATGTTTGTAAGAAAGCATACCGAAATTTAGGATTAGTCTTACGGCTAGGTAACCAGTTCACGAACATCAGTGCTCTGAGATCGTTGTACGAAGCGCTTGTAAAAAGTCATGCTAAGTACAAACTAATGCTAGAACGTATCCAGAACAAATTTGTGAGATTTCTGTACTTAAAGCAGTATGGTGTGTATCCAGGGTATCCACTGTTGTATCCTACTCTATTTGTGCTGGGCATGGTAGGCTATAATAAGCTGGAAGTAAGAAGGGAAGTAGCTCTCGCCACTTACTTATTTAAGATTATGCGTGGTAAAATACACAACCCAGGCGTTCTACAAACAGTTGGGTTGTGTGTACCTGATGGGCGCGCGGGGCGGCGGAGGCGGCCGCCGCTGCTGTGGGTGCCGCCCGCTCGCACCAACCTGCTGCAGCACGCGCCGCTGACGCGCGCGCTGCGTACACTCAATGCGGTGTCGCAACAGATTGACTGCTTTAACTGTACTCTGAGTGAATTCACAAGGGCCGCATTTTGTAAGATTACTCTTGGGTAGGGCAACTACATGACCTAAAGCGCGGTCTTTGTCGGACTGCATAGAAAAGAAAGAGAAGCGCGATGACACAACGCTGGTAATTTATTGCAAAATGTGAAGCAATTATGTAGTTGCAAAAAATCTATCGTTTGGACTAATAAATTAAAACACTAGTGCTTTAGTAAGTTGCTTGTAGAATAATATGACAAAAATCATAATGTTTGTATGTATATTGGTGTGTTTTATTGTAAAAAGAGAATTTTTTGTGGTATCTTCATGATTTATTATTATTATTATTATTTTTTTCTATCGTAACAAATTAATTGTATTATGTTTTCAACACACTATCTACCTAGCATATGTCTTGAGGAATATCATGTATTTTTCTGAATTTGTTTACTGTAGTCGATCTTATGCCTTTATTGTTGCTAAAACTTGCGTTTTTGCGTTTAGATCCTATAACCCTTTGAGCGACAAAGAACCTGAACGGGTTATAACGGAGGCTCGGCAACTAACCTGTTTAGGTTACTTCGAATTAGTTCGAATGACACACTTCAAAGAGTGAAATAAAAATCCAGAGCTATAATTATCCCTTTTTAACACATACAAAGTGTAAAGGATGTGACAAGGATCGCATATCGTCATTCGTTAGCTGCCTAGCACAGAACAGCGGCGCATTAAAAAATAAAATACGAGAGTTTTTGTCGACGGCCATTGAACGCTCAGCATTTAAGCAGTCGCCGTGCAACGCTGTGACTAATACATTGTTATTTAATTGTGAGTGCAGTGTTTTGAGTGTTGTTTGTGTTTCGAGAATGGAGACGTAAGTAATAAACCGTTTTTAATAGTTAGATTGTGTATTCGATAAAGATTTTGGACAAAAATTGTTATTTCATCACGCGCGCGCCCGCGCGTTTTTCTTTGTGCGCGTCGAGCTCGAGTCAACCGTCTCATAGTTTTATCATTACCGAATAAAAAATACATTAGTGCTATCAAACTGTCGTTAGTACCATTACATAAATATGTTTCTGCATACGTAATAAGCATTTACTTTCTCTAACTTCGATTAGATTTTGCGTATTATCTAATTTAAAAAAACCCAGTCTCAACTAACCCATTCTGGTTTGTCACCGGCGCGGGATTTCATCTTGTTTTCGGGGTTTTGTTCGGACGTCGATTAAATCTGGATACGGCATTTGTTTATTTTCTTAGAAATTTTTTTGAAGACTGTGTTTTTATTTTGTTGATATTTTTAGTTAGTTTTTTTTAATATAAACATCCAAATTTAGAACCTCCTCCTTTTTTGAAGTCGGTTAAAAAATATGTAGTCCTGTTAATGTCTCTTTATTTTGTAATTTTTTTTACGAAAAATTTTGTGACAGAATTGGCGCATCCATAATTTCATTGATCCTTGACTAGGTACTTGGCATTTTTTAGTGAAATTGTTTGTTTTGATTGTTGATTTCTAGAATGTTTTTGTTAGGCAACATGCCTTTATAATGTGCTTATCGATTTATAAATATCTTCGAAATGTAAAATGTAAAACTATATTTAAAATAAATACAACAGAATTTAAACTGTGATCCAAAGTTTGAGATAGTGTTTTTTGCGCCTATTTTCAAGTGTTTGTTTTGGTTAGCCGATACTGTTAAACTAAACACTTCTAAAAGCTGAGACTCTGTCTGTGTTATCTAAGTGGACCAAACATTAATATAAATAACAATCCCAAGCCGTCAGGCATAATGCGTTCTCAGAATTGAGTGGTAAACATACCCGTTTTTTTGTTCGGAACGCCGCACGTGCGAATGACGTCATGTTATTGTTTTGCTTGTGGGATGAAAAAATGTAAGACGGGGTGTGTTCTTTTGATTGATTTATGTGAAATACTGTGTATTTATGGATATAAAACAATAACTTTTTGAAATAATGGTTTATTCTTTTAGTTATAATGACCTTTACACAAGAAACTGGGTAAAATTCCCCCACAGTACGATTACTAATACATTACAAGGCAAAACTATACTAATCCATACATATTCTGTTAGGTAATTTAATAACTATGCCAATGACATAGTTTGTAGGGAGCTAGCTATCGTAACTTTAGAGATATCGTCGTTTTAATCAAACGCGGCGGAATCGCCAGTGACGCGACCGGCGCATGCGCATGCGCTTGGCGCTGCAAACGCTGCGCCTCAAAACCGCCGTCGCTCAAAGGGATAAGTCCTTAAAAATAATATATAATTGTAAGCTAGTATTACTACACTATTGTATTAGGTAAGCCTGTGATGATAGTGTATGTGTTTTAAAATAAATAAAAAAATAAATAAAAATGTAATTAATTTCATCACCACTACTCTTAAAACGGTGAAGGAAAACATCGTGAGGATTACGTCAACTGGACCCGCGGGTCCAGTTTCGAGTGGGTCCAGTTGACCAAAGACTCAGGAAACCGACATGTCTCAGAAACGAAAATTCGAAAACATGTGATATCTACCAACCCGCACTGGGCCGGCGTGGTGGAATACGGCCCACTTCCTCTCACTGAGACGAGGCCTGTGTCCTTGCTGTGGGAACATTATGAGCTGATTATTCTATAATCTCATTCCGTTTCTCAGTCCCATCTTAAACTAAATCCATACTTCTACGGATTGTATTCGGGCCATGAAACCTAACTGCAAAGGTTGCAACTAAGATATATTTTTAGTAGCTATTTCTACACGTGGAGGGTATTTTGTCACCCACTGCGGAGCTGACCTTTTGGATTAAGTTGTTCCTGAAATAGGCAGAACGATCTGGCAATCCCACAGAGCATGGAATCGCCGGCAGTATCTAGACATGGTCGTGGCGCCGACAGTGCGTTGAGCGAACAACTTCCATCTTTTTATTTTATAATTTATGTACACACAGTAAAATACATAGGGATATGACATCATTATAATTTGAGTACAAAGGTACTGCTTATTTCTTAAGAAATTTCTTTCAGAAGACCTGCGAAAGGAGAAGTAAAAAAGAAATTAGACAATAGTGTGTGAGAACAAGAAGAGAAAATATGAATGTGTGAAGTCTAAAACTAGAATATTAAATAAATCTACAGATATAATGCATAAGTATACTAAAAAAATTAACATAAACGTACTTTTTTTTTGCTAGCCTATGCTGTCCCACTGTTGGGCAAAGGCCTCCCCCAAATACTTTCAGGAACTCTTTTCCCGCGTACATACGCAGGAAAAGAGTTCCTATAGATACATGTCTATTAACACTGTTATTTGACGATATTGTAAAAGCCAATAATTTTGAAGTTATCGACTGCTTGCAGTGTTTTCCAATATTCATCGTCCATTTTGGTGAAATGACCGTGAAAGAAATGCCTTTGATTGAAAAGGACGTTTATTGGCACACAATTATTTGTTTTGGCGCTCAAACGCCAATGTAGTGAAACAAACAACACAGTATCGATTAAATGATGATTGGTACTACCTATGTACTTTCCTTATTGAACTTTTTACCTTAAGGCGACTACATGACCTAAAGCGCGATCTTTGTCGGACTGCATAGAAAAGAAAGAGAAGCGCGATGACACAACCCTGGTAATTTATTGCAAAATATGAAGCAGTTATCTATTTACAAAAAATCTATTGTTTGGACTAAAAAATTAAAACAGTTGTGCTTTAGTATGTTGCTTGAAGAATAATCTGACAAACAATCACAATGTTCGTATGTATATAAGTATGGTTTTTATTGTAAAAATAAAGTTTTTAGAAGTATCTTCATGATTTTTTTCTATCGTATCAAATTAGTTGTATTATGTTTTCAACGCAATAACTAACTAGCATATATCCTGAAGAATATCATATATTTTTCTGATTTTGTTTACTGTAGTCGATCATAGTACTTTTATTTCTTCTAAAACTTGCGTTTTTTGCGTTTGGGTCCTGTAAGCCCCTTAAAGCTAACAAGCATAAAAAGTAATATCATGGTATTGAATCAAGCCTGGTTGTGTCCACTAATTTTTAGAAAGAGTTTAAGAGTGCCCCATTTGAAACAAAATAGTAATGGCCGCTCATACGATTTTTTGTATTGAGCCCGTCGTTTTTATCCAATTTTAAATAGAGATATATAATAATAATATAATAATACCTTTATTTTCAGGCTACTATGGCCCATAGATAAATACCTTACAGACTAACATATATATTATAATAATACAATGTGTGTTAGTGTATAAACTTATAACTATGTTAGTAAAATTCACTTCACTCGAGCACTGTCTTTGTGCGATCGTGTGATATATCTAAAGAGGTATGAGGAACAGGGTGTACAGTCACGAGCACCAATATGTCAACACTTGGCAACTTTAAATTGCGATTTCTTCACGGAATAACGAATACAACGTTGAAATACGACACTTTACATATACATATGGGTTCGAAAATACTACGTTCCTACTAATATAAAATTTCATTCAAAAATAAAGAGAAAATCGCCTTTGAATAAAGCCAAGTGTATACATACTTTTGCTCGTGACTATACCTAAAGTTCACTCATGCATAAGTACTAATATTATAAATTCGGAAGTAACTCTGTCCGTCTGTCTGTATGTTACCTTTACAAGACCAAGAGAGCCCTTCGTATTGTTGCCGAAACCTGCAAAAAATGGTGTGCCCAGCACACTGACCTACACCATTTTTTCCAGGTTTCGGTCATACGGTCGTCGAGACAAAGACACCGCGCTAACTAGTAACTGGGTTGTGGAGGTCAGATAGGCAGCCGCTCCATGTAAAATACTGGTATTCAGCTGCATCCGGTTAGATTGGAAACCGATCCTAACGTAGTTGGGAAAAGGCTAGGCAGATGATGATGTAAGAACTTTGTATCTCATTTGCCATACCATACCATAAACAGCCTATAATGTTTCCACTGCTGGGACACTGGCCTCCTCTCGGTGAGAGGGAGTGGGCCGTAATCCACCACGCGGGCCCAGTGCGGATTGGCAGATGTCACATGTCTTCGAATTTTTGGTTCTAGGACATGCCGGTTTCCTCACGATGTTTTCCTTCACCGTTTTGAGAGCAGTGGTGATGAAATAATTTTACACAAAGTAAAGCGCCTGTCTGGGTTCGAACCTACGACCTACAACTCGTAAGTCGCGGCCGTTACCACTGGGCCACCACTGCTCTCCTCCATTTGCAGTGAACTGTTATTTATAAGCTCTTATAGGCAGATGCTGGATGCGTCAAGCTGAAGACAGGGCGCTATGGCGCTCGTTATTAAAACAGGCGAAAAAGAATGCCCTGCAAAGAAAATAGCCGAGACAAGATATATAAATTCAATAGATTATAATGTCGTCGGTTAAGGCCGCCAAATGTTTATCTCTAAGCCTTTTTTTTATTATTATTTTTGTTGTATAATTATTCTTATATGTCTTTAATCATTATTCATCATCATTTATAATAGTTATAATACGTAAAAATAATTTTAATTTTTAGTTTTAGTTTTTACAATTCGTATTACCTAAACAATAAATCACATGCAATCTTATTAATATTTTGTTGACATGGTAAATTTTTCAAGTAAGTATGACAAAGTAAACGCGACCTTATTAAAAATGTAACATTGCAAAATCATAAAATAGTACATGGTTGCAAAAATGTCTTACGATGATGCAAAGAGGTAGCGTTATTTCTGTCAATTAGAATATAACTATAATTTACTATTTGTTTAAGGAATTTTAGATACTTAAAACTTACATATAAGCACTTGAGTGAGATACCTGAGATACAGGTTTATTCCTAGTTCAGGTATAATCCAATTATTTTTACCTACATCTAGTATAAGGCCCTATTTTGTAAATAGTTATGTAAATCAATTATTTCAATAAACAATTTCATAATTCAATTAGGGGAGGCCTATGTCCAGCAGTGGACTGCTATAGGCTGCTGATGATGATGATGATGATGATGATATGGATTAAATTCTCTTCAAACCTATTATTATTTCACTAAAATTACGATTAAACCAAAACAAACAAGTTCGAGCGAAACCAATCAAGATCTCCAAGATCAAGATCTCTTTTGTTCTAGTTAGTTAAACTAAGATCTTTAAATACAATTCTAATTATATGCTCATTAACCCTTTCTAAGAGGCAGTAACTCTAGCGATTGTGTCTTTAGTTTATTAAACAGTGATTAATGTTAGCCAACAACTAGGATACGACCGACGTTACTTGGCCGGCCAGAACTTTGCGCAGAAGGCTGCGCAGTAAGATTTTTAGGAACCAAATGGTGACATGAGGCGAGTGCGAGTGAGAGAACATGCGCGAAAGTTCTTAGTACCTATGTTCAGGCCCGTCAAGTTACGTCGGTCGTATTGTAGGTAAGTGTTGGTTTTCTTGTAAGTAATTATAATCTCTAAAACCGAGAATACTCTGAAGACTCTCATCTATTGAATTTAAATGAGATGGTTCTAGACAGATAAATTGTTTTTCGTGCTGTCGTAAAATAACATCACGCCTGTAACCCCCGAAGGGTGAGGCGGAGCTGTACTACAGACGCCAGCACATCAAGCTACTACAATCTGTCAAATTTCTTTAATAGATTTTCAACTTTATCGCTAAAGTATAAGGTTCAAAGTTGATTGGGAAAATTTGACAGGTTTGATGTGCTGGCATCTGTACCTAGAATGCCCATATTTAGCCAGTTATTATAAGTTTTTTGAAAAAAATAGATTATAATATTATCCAAAGTAAGAACGCTTTGAAACATGCTGGTCCTGCTCCATAAGACAACTAGAGTCTAGATAAAATCAAACTGGTTGCTAATTTAATTGTAAAATTTATTCCTTTTTAGGGTTCCGTAACCAAAGGGTAAAAACGGGACCCTATTACTAAGACTCCACTGTCCGTCTTTCCGTCTGTCACCAGGCTGTATCTCATGAACCGTGATAGCTAGACCGTTGAAATTTTCACAGTTGATGTATTTCTGTTGCCGCTATAACAGCAAATACTAAGAACAGAATAAAATAAATATTTAAGGGGGACTTCCATACAACAAACGTGTTTTTTTCGGCGTTTTTGCCTTGTGGTACGGAACCCTTCGTGTGCGAGTCCGACTCGCACTTGGCCAGTTTCTTTTTCATTATTCCAGTCCTACACAGTGATAAACCATTAGAACAATAAATACACATTCCAGACGAATTCCTCTCAAGCAGCTAATACTCAGTTACCATTGACAGGATATGACGGAAATATAATCACGGACAATCTGTATCCCTATTCAACGTCCGGAACAGCCATCCAATCTATCAAAGTGTCTTGTTTGTTATGGGATTTATGGTGGCATGGTGGTTTCTCTGTATACAGGTTGAAATTGAAAACATGTATGGCAATTTCATCCTGACTAGCTGGACTGGAAGTACCTTTGTTAGAGAACTAAGGCTGGGCTGAACTGAGTGAGAGGCTTGTGGATAAGTAATAACAGCCGCACGGGTCGGATCGATCAGGTGGATGGGGGCCATTTTTACATACTTAGACCCACGGATATCTATGCTAAAAACTTTTTTTTGGAACTACTGTACTTTAACACCCGGCGTTTTTTTATAGTACGTATTTTTCTTTGATAGAAATACCCTTTTAAATTTGCAAACCGCAAAGTGCGCAAAACTATACTTAGGGGGGGAAAAAAAATGCCAAGGTTTTTTTAATTTTTTTTTATTATTATTTTTTTTTTTTTTAATTTTAATTTAATTTAATTGAATTTTTGATGTTTTAATTTACCTAATTTCTAATTTATTTTTATATAATAATTCATTTGTAATTTTTTTTTTTTTTTAGTTTATTTTAATCTTATATTTTCTTTGTATGTTAATTTTTTTTAAGTTGGACTTTGTGGAATTAAGTATGGCCAGGTTGGCCGAAGCAAGGAAAACCTGTTCAGGTGGAGATTCATAGACGACTCCGCCTTGGAGTGTAAATGTGGTGCTGTTCCACAAACGATGGGACACTTAATGTCGTGTCCTGCGTGTCCTGTCAGTTGCACATTGCAGGAGCTGATGGACGCTGGTGGAGGCGCCAAACAAGTGGCCGAATTCTGGGCCGAGTATATTTAGATTGCTATCGACACGCTAAGAAGAAGATAGCTTAATTTTATCGACGGAAAAAATATTTGAAAAAATAAAAAGAGAGAGAAGAAGAGAGGAGTTCCCACTGCTGGGACACACCCAGCAGTGGGAACATTATAGGCTGATTAAGCTTCTTGACTGACGCCTTCCACACCCGAAGAAGATCATAATTCACGTGATCCATCAACATATTATCAGACTACCTTCAAGCCTACGCAGACGAAAATATTAGGTATTATTTATAAGAAAATTGATGTGTCACAAGCATTCGGTGTAGTAAGGAACATTGAAGAGGTACCAAACAGGGATTAAAAAAGTTTTGCCTATGTGCGAGGGATGTCACGCGAGAGAAAGGGATTAATTACAAATTTGTTTTCACTGACGAGGGTGGGGTTTAAATTGAAAAGGTAGGGAACTTATACACGTGTTTTTTGTAATTGTTTTGTTGAAAAATACTGCATCCGGTTAGACTGGAAGCCGACCCCAACATAGGAAAAGGCTAGGCAGATGATTCGCATTACAGTCCTTTCCCAGTTATTTTAAGTCTGATTTTGCATTACTGTCCAAATCATAATGATCTTTATTCTCATTCTTATAAGGTTGCAGTAAGGTTACTTTTAGGTTGCTGTTTTCAGTAAATGCAACAGTCGTATTTTATCTTATTTTTGACACCCCTGCCACTCGCAATCGCTCCACGCAATATACATACGAAATATTTTGAGTAGGTTTCTATGTTTAACATAAATACGTGAACAAACTTTTGTAGACGACTATTCTCAAGGTCTAACATATGTGAACACGTACACTTGGGCACACATATGTTATTATTTATTTGTTGATTAGGTGCATGTGTCTCGAAAGTTAAACAAATGAGAGCGATTTTTTTTCTTTGACTCCTTTAAATTATTTGTGGAGACACGTGTATCGATTTTTATGAGGAGAATGAAGTCTGTATTACTGCCTCAAATAATACGAATTAACGTAGACTCATCTGCTTATCTTAGTAGTTACAACACAAACATAACACAACAAACACAAACCCACAACAATTTCAACACAATACAGCACACACATAACTACAACAAACAAACACAAACAATACAATTACACACATCAATTTACAATAATAGGGTGTACTATAGATAGATAAATCTTTGCCTAACAATTCGGGTATACAAAGCTTGATGTCGTGTTATGTTATGTAAAATGTTAAGAAGTTTTTTTTTAGTTTCACATTCTTTGCATAATTTCCCGTTTCGCTTTTAAGGGGCTTACAAGACCTAAACCCAAAAAACGCAAGTTTTAGAAACAATAAAAGTTTATGATTGACTACAGTAAACAAAATCAGAAAAATACATGATATTTTTCAGGATATATGCTAGGTTGATAGTGTGTTGAACACATAATACAAAAAATTTCATACGATAGAAAAAACATGAAAAAAAAAAATCTTTTTACAATAAAACCATACTAATATACATACAATAATTCAGATTTTTTGTCGGATTATTCTAGAAGTAAAACTCTAGTGTTTTAATTTTTTAGTCCAAACAATAGATGTTTTGTAATTAAATAATTGCTTCATAATTTGCATTAAATTACCAGCGTTGTGTCATCGCGCTTCTCTTTATTTTCTATGCAGTCCGACACTGACCGCGCTTTAGGTCATGTAAGCCCCTTAATGCATATTATTTCACTAAAGCAACAACCAAGAATGAATTTCTAGGTTGAAACCACAAACCGCGTAGGCTATGTCATAAGTCTACGCAGTTGCTACGCCGTAGCATGTTGCTACAGAAGCTACGCTTTCGTAGCAAGCAAACGCGTTGTTTTATACAGTTACTTATTATTTGTTTAGTTGACAAACAACTAAACAAATAATAAGTAACTGTATAAAACTACTAATTATTTCGGCTAATTATTATATATTGGTTAATTATTAATTATTTTAACTTTTTAATCCTCAATCATTATAATAAATCCGGTAGCTGGGACAATGATAAAATTTAAATGACTGTGGTTTTACAATACTGAGTTTGTACACACGGTATTTTAAACATGGGATGAAAATAACTGAAGGGCAATTCTTGTAAATTGAAAAACGTTCACAGTCTGATCTCAGTCTCAATATGTCAAAAAAACCTCGAATGTCCCTATATTTTGACAAGTTTTTGACATTTGTTTTTCGCCGAGATGAGACTGCGACTAGATTTTGAACGTTTTAAATTACAAGAATTGGCCATCAGATGTCATGTAGCCAATATCTGGCTACCTATGGCAATTTCATCAGATCAACTAGTGAGGTACTGCACTACTACTGCCTCATCGGTCTAGTAGTCGAAAGGGCTACTGATGAGCTTAAGCTCCAGGGGGTCTACTCCGAAGCGGTTAACCACCGTATCGGCCGAATGTTCGGTCATTTTCTACTACCTTTTATTTCCTATATTGACTATAGGTCCCGACCAAACTGTGCCAATCCGAACCTCTTTAGAACCCTTACCCTTTTTTTACATTTTTTAAATTCGTAGTAGGACAACAATATTCGAATCAGAAAATGACCGAACATTCGGCCGACACGACAATCAACCACTTCGGAGTAGACCCCCTGGACCTTAAGGTCATCAGTAGCCCTTACGACTACTAGACCCCAGGGTTCGATTCCCAGGTCGGACAAAGTGTTATTAGGTTTTCCATCATTAATTTCTTACGAGTAGTAGTAGCCCGGAGTCTGGATTTATGCCTGGTTGATGGCAATAGGCTCGCCCCCTATTACATGGGACTTAAACATAACTGGTGAAATGTGGGTGTACTGGTATACATCTGCCAAACCGTTCGGGTTATGTTACTGTGTTATTTTATAAAATCTAACTAGCCTGAACTGTCCCACTGCAGGGCAAAGGCCTCCCTCTCCCTTTTCCACACAATTCTGTCTTTGGCTAGTGCCAGTCCTTACGGTAGGAGTCAAGCTCGTCCCGCCATCTTCGTCTTGCCTGCCGCGATGGCGTCGTGCGTTTAGCGGGACCCAATCGGTGGTTCTCTTAGCCCAATTGTCATCTGACATGCGGCAAACATGTCTGGCCCAGTCCCACTTAAGCTTAGCGTTTATGAAATAGCTATACTAAAGTTATGATGTAAGGTCATAGCGCACATATCAACTCGGAAAGACATCGTCACCGTATCGCCTTTTGTCTCGCCGTTAAACAGGCGTCAACCTAACGTAAGCACGTAACCAAAGCGGATCAGAAGCTCCGATACGTCGACTCGGCTACGACTAGGCGATGCCGCGCTTACGGCTCGCCGACCGCTGGTTGATGGTGCTGCAGGCCGTGGGAGGGGTGAGAGGTGGACGAAGAGACGTAAGCTCGGGTACGGAGAGAGGTAAGCGCGGGGACGACGAGCCGTAAGCGCGGGAACTGCAAGTTGACCACGCACCGCACTGCGGTTCATGAGCTTGTCCCGAGGCGAGGCGATTGCGTTACGATTCCGATTAGTGTGCGTTGCAGTAGGGAGTTTCTTAAAGAATACTGAATGGCTCGAGTTGATACGGTGACGATCTCTTTCCGAGTTGATATGTGTGCTATGTATACCTTTAGTCAGCGGGACGTACACTGTTTTCCATTGTTCAAGATATTTTCCTCATATCATTTCCCATGTTTAGACGCATGAAAATTCTGACAAATGACGGCTTTCCGATTCTGACGCTGCTTTTGTTTCTGTGTCGTCATTGAGCGGTTTTATAATTTATAACGTTACTTTTCATTTAAAAGCTGATTTTACAATCCACGGATAATTTTTATTCGTGGAATAAAATTGACGTCTGACAGTTTTTGTATAATAAGAACTGTCAAAAATTCAAAATTATTCCTCCGGTAAAATTATCTGGCGTGGGAAAAATCGGCCCTAAATCCAATTAGTTCACGTAAAAAAACAGGCCATTATAATAGAATCAAAAACTTCTATGTAACAATTTTACTTAACTCCTAGTTTTAGTAGGTTACAGACACAGATACAGAACATATTATTAGGTATACATACATACATACATACATAATAAGCCTATAATGTTCCCACTGCTGGGACACAGGCCTTCTCTCTGTGAGAGGGAGTGGGCAGTACCTAATCCACCACGCGGGCCCAGTGCGGGTTGGTAGATGTCACATGTCTTCGAATTTTTGGTTCTAGGACATGCTGGTTTCCTCACGATGTTTTCCTTCACCGTTTCGAGAGCAGCGGTGATGATATAATTTACACAAAGTGAAGCGCCTGTCTGGGTTCGAACCTACGACCTACAACTCGTAAGTCGCGGCCGTCACCACTTGGCCATCACTGCTTTATGATTATTAGGTACCTATATGAAGTTTTATTTAAACACATTTGCTAAACTATTTACACTAGATACTAAATTAAATGACTAACTCATCATCATCTGCCTAGCCTTTTCCCAACTATGTTGGGGTCGGCTTCCAATCTAACCGGTTGCAGCTGAATACCAGTATTTTACATGGAGCGACTGCCTATCTGACCTCCACAACCCAGTTACTGGGTTTCTTTTTTTTCGATACCCCTTGGTAAGACTTGTTGTCAGACCTTTCGGGCTACTGATGACCCGTAACGACTGTCAAAGATCCATGAATGACAGCCGGGACCAACGACTTAACGTGCTTTCCGAGACACGGAGGGGTCTCAGTATGTAAATATGGTCACTCATCCACAGACCAACCGCGGCAAGCGTAGCTTAACCTGATCCATCGATCTGTGCGGCTGTTATTATTTAGCCACGGGCTCCTCACTGGGACAGGCGTCGAAGTACTCGTCCGCATCGATGTCATCCGGAAACGTGTCTACGTGACAGGCAGCTTTGCCACGTTGAATGGCAATGATAATTTGGCCAAAAAACGACCCAGCCCTCTGGGCACGAGAAGCGTCGACCCGTCGGCGAGAAATTTCTTTAATAAAAAGGCGCACTCGGGCCCCATGTCCTAGCGTTTCGACCCCAAATCAAATCTAATTTCAAGGCAATAAGACTCAATTTTAAATGAGTAAAGTAATGCTAAAATCAACACAATTTGCTTAATAATAGTTAGAGTTAAAAAAAACATGTTTTGGTCATTGTATTTTGCTTTTCACTCAATACTCTAATGTGGGTGTATGAGGTCTTTCGTTAATTAGTAATATGTGTACATGAATGATTAAATTGGAATATATTTAGTCTCCATTAAATTTTCTATACAATGGTAAAAATAACATAATTAAATCCTAACCAAAACTATACAGAAATAGCGTCGAAAAATTCATCCGCGTCGCTGTCGACTGGTAATGTACCCAAGAGACTGGCGGCATTACCACGTTGTATGGCAATGCTTAGCCTCAGGCCAAGGTAAAAGCCAGCCCATGGGTCACGGGAAGTGTCAACCAGCCGTTTCGAAATCTCTTTAATCATGACCATGATTAAAGTTATAAAATAATATTATTATCCAAACCAAATCCAATTAAATAGATCACTCACTGAACTACAATGCAAAAAAAAACTATGAATAAACATACTAACTGACCAGCCAGCCATTTTAGTACCTACTGAATAATTCAGCCTAGATCTAGGCAGGGCCACAAACAATCTATAGACTAGTGAATTTTAATTCTAGGCCGAAACAGTTACTTTGTCTGAGCTCCTGTACGACAATAGCTGAAAGCTTTGTTAGGTAAACAACAGACCGAATTCAGTATTGTATTGTAAAATGTTATTACTGTTGCTAAGTTGATTTTGAAAGTGGGATTACAATAGGTAATATGGCGAGGCAATTAATGCGCAACGTGAATCGTGGCATAATAAGACAAACTTCGAAAACTAGCTCCTGCCCGCGACTTCATCCGCCTGGAAATTCTTATATCACACTAATGTTTGTGAGTGTGTGTGTTTTTATGTTTGTTACAACTTCACGCTTAAACGGCTGGACCAATTTTGATAAAATTTGGTATGGCGGAAGCTGACACCCTGGTTTAACATATTATATAGGCTACTTTTTATCCCGATATTCCCCCGGATGTGAAGTCGCGGGCTTCTGAACGCTATTTTTAACATAAAATATATTCTAGGATACTTGGCGATACTGTGGCTTTCCATTGGTCAAATAATTTTCGGACAATCTCACAAGTTTTACCTCTTTATAATATTAGTTAGTTTATAGTATTAGTGACTGCCCCGTTGGTCTCGTGGTTGCAAGCGCGACTGCGGAGCGTGGGGTCCTGGGTTCGATTCCCGGGTCGGACAAAGTGTTATTGGGTTTTCCATTAGGAATTTCTTAGTAACAGTCCGGAGTTTAGAAGATGAAGAGGAGTTTAGAAGATGGCGGTTCAATACCCCCGTGCCTCGGACATGTCTGCCGCATGCCGGACAAACTGTGGGCCTAAATAGCGCAGAATTGGTGTCCTGACACAGTGAGGCGGGGTCGTGGCAGACCACGTAGGAGATGGCGGAACGAGCTGGATAGGTTACACCAAGACTGGAAGGAGGACACGCGGGCTCGCGAGAGATGGAAGGAGTGGAGGGAGGCCTTTGCCCAGGAGTGGGACAGCGCAGGCTAATAATAAAAAAAAAAAAATGTGTCTGGCAAAAGCCACAAAATAATTAAGTATCAATCAATAATAATTAAGTATCAAAAAGGAAATATTCACGGATATCGAGAAATATTTTACTGATTATACAAGTTTATTGGTCAAACATTAACAATCTCTTAAGAGGTCATTGTACTCATCATTATGAACAACTTTTACTATGGGACCAAAACTGAAATCGCGAAAAAAAAATCAGCTGTTCCCTATACCTATTTATGTTCGTAGGTATAACTCGTCAAAATGTAGGGAACAGCTGATTTTTTTTAGCGTTCATAAGGATGAGTACAATGACCTCTTAAGAGGTTGTCAATGCAAGTTGAGTGCAGAATTATCTAATCGCACTAACAAGCTAGAACACCTCGACCTTGGGTTAGGTTAGGGTTAGGTTAGACTAGAACTGTGACAAATCGCGCGCGAGCCAAGCGAGCGAAGCAAGCGGTGCCGTAGCAGCGGCCGGCGAGCGCTACATACAAGTTGGTCGCAGGTTTTTACTTGACTATTTAGTATTTATTGGACCCCGAAGTAGGAATTATTTGAGGATCACAAAAGGAGGCACGATCATCACATTACAGTGATCAATCATAATTTGTTAGGAGCGCAAAATGGTAATTAATTATTAGAAGTTCCATTAAATACCTACATGCCATAACAAATTAGATACGCTCAGTAATTTCCTAGCCAAAACCTCTTGTACTTGGCTGCGTAAACAAGCATGAGAGACGGAACACATCAATAATGTCTTATTTACTTAAGTAAATAAAATAAATACCTGGAATATTACAGAAGCCTCTTGGCATACATTTCAGTATCTGCTATGAAAAATTATCTGAAGATGGTGGAACATTTTGATAAATGAACGAGTTACAACGAACGAGTTTTGTATTTTTGACAGTTAGTATAACGTAAAATAAATGTGCGTGTGCCTTTGTAACATTAATAATATTTATATTTGTACTTGAGGTCCTGTAAGCTACCGCATATTATGGGTTGAAATTACGGTTCATGTTTTCCCCACGTGCCCATGTACCGTCGCGTAGAGAAAATACAAAGAAAAACCGAAAACATCTGGCAAAACACAAGGAAGTCTACTGTCCTTTCGTTGACGTTGCCAATCCGCGGTCTCCACTCCAGGACTCATCTGCTCCACCGGCCCTCGGTCCTTGGAAAAACATGGCCAGCCCACTGCCACTTCAGTTTGCTTACTCTGCAAGCTATGTCGGTAACTCCGGTTCTGTTCCGGATAACTTCGTTTCTGATTTTATCCTTCAAAGAGACTCCGAGCATAGCCCGCTCCATAGCGCGCTGAGCGCAAATCCCTTCCCAAACGCTAGTGCCACATGGCTAAAATATAACAGTCGCACAGGCCGATCGATCAGGTTAAGCTACGCTTGCCGCGGTTGGTCTATGGATGGGTGATCATTACATACCTAGACCCCTTCGTGCCTTGGAAAGCACGTTAAGCTGTTGATCCCGGCTGTCATTCGTGGATCTTTGACAGTCGTTACGGGTAGTCAGAAGCCCGAAAGTCTGACAACCAGTCTTACCAAGGGTTTCGTATTACCCAGTAACTGGGTTGTGGAGGTCAGATAGGCAGTCGCTCCATGTAAAATACTGGTATTCAGCTGCATCCGGTTAGACTGGAAGCCGACCCCAATATAGTTGGGAAAAGGCTAGGCAGGTGATAGCTAGTGCCAACTACTGAAGTAGAAGAACTACTCTATAAGTCGTAACCCTTCCCGAAAAAGTATACCCAAGAACAACACATACAGGTACGTAGCTATTGAGCTAGCAATTTGAACCTTATGTAGTTGACAGACGTCACATGACGTATGCTCGTGATTTGCAGCGAGTAGACGGGAGTTATATTAAGAAGACTAATAAAGCAACGCGTCAGTTGTTTCTGAGAGCACCCCTATGCTAATACAGGGTGAGGCAATATGAGTAATAACGTTCTCGCAAGCCCACTGAGTTTTATTAAGTGAAGGAATGTTAATACTGCTTGCGTATATTTTATTGTGTTTTCTTTGGACGGCGCGGCGTGCTTCTAAATCGTTCATTTTTTCTTCTCCCTGTCCTCACCCCATGTTACTTGGGGTTGATGCACCACGTTTTCTTCTTCCATTCTCCCCTGTCAACCGTCACGCTATCGTTGAATTCACTGCCTTCTCTTTCATATCATTCCTCACACAACCCATCTCTGTTTTCTTTGACCTTCTTCTCCTTATCCATCCATCAAAATTCATATTTATTATTTTTCGTTAATTTTTTGTTGCAATATTATCTATGATACCTCTACCTATATAATGTATATCTATATAATTAAAGTCGCTTCTCGGGTCTGTGCGACCGCGTTGTTCTTCTAAACTACGCAATGTATTTTTGTAATAAGTCTATATATTCTCCGGAATATATATTCGTCATCATCACTAGGTCTCCGCAGTGGCACAGTGGTCACGTGCTACCGTGCATTTACGAGGCTCGGGGGAGGCCCCAGTCTCCCCAGCGATGTGCCTTACTGGCGTTGCACGGGGGGTTCCGGAATTGGTCTTTTAAAGAGGAACCGGGACCACCCCTTTCCCGTGCTGATGGCGATCACCGGGAGGGAGGTCGGGTGCCTTTCGAAGGTGTACCCACGAGAAAAAAAAAATCCGGACCTTGTGATGGTCTCCGGAATATACAAATAGACGAATACACAAATTATACAACTAATTTAAGATTCTGCTACTGGATTTATCACTTCTTTTTATTTTAATATTATTTCATTATACATTTTTGATCGAATGTGTTATAGATGTGAATAGAGGTCAAACAAAGTTAATTTCTAAGTGTCGCCTACAACAGGGGAAAAGCGCTGATATCTGAAATACAGATATTTTATGCATCTAGTTCAGACGCAGATGTTCAATGTCTGATCATAGAATAAAGTGTATCAAGTCTGTATATTTTTGAACAAATACATTATTTTTATATTAAATTACATAAATATATTAAATGTCAGGTTTTAAAAATCGTACGAAGCAGGGGCGGGCGGGTTGCCAGTATTTTAATAAATTAAAGATTATAAACCAGGTGCCCGTGCTTCGCATGAGACAACGACATATCTTTATTATTTATAAGTTTAATATACACAAGAATCTTCTGAAATAAATTGTCTAAATTGTGGACAAAACCGCATCAAAAGTCATTGCGTAGTTAAGGGGACTACAGGACCTAAACGCAAAAAACGCAAGTTTTATTATGCCTTAAAGTATATGATCGACTACAGTAAACAAAATAAGAAAAATATGAGATGAAGAAAAATATGATGTGTTGAAAACATAATACAACTAATTTGTTACGATTGATAGAAAAAAATCATGAAAATACCTCTAAAAACTTTCCAATAAAAACCATACTAATATACATACAATTATTAAAAAAAAATATCAGATTATTCTACAAGCAACATACTAAAGCACTAGTGTTTTAATTTTTTGGTCCAAACAATAGATTTTTTGTTAATAGATAATTGCTTCATATTTTGCAATAAATTACCAGAGTTGTGTCATCGCGCTTCTCTTTCTTTTCTATGCTGTCGGACAGTGACCGCGCTTTAGGTCATATTATAGTCTCTTTAGGTCACTCAGGCAGACACGAATAGTGAGTGCTGGGACACAGGTCTCCTCTCTGCGAGAGGCAGTGGACTGTAATCCACCACGCGTGCGCAGTGCGGGTTCAGAGATATCTCTGAACCCGTCACATGTCCTCGAATTTTTGGTTCTAGGACATACCGGTTTCCTCAACATGTTTTCGTTCACCGTTTTGAGAGCAGTGGTGATGAAATAATTTACACAAAGTAAAGCGCCTGTCTGGGTTCGAATCTACAACTCGTAAGTCTTGGCCGTTACCACTGAGTCACTACTGCTCACTAGAGTACTCTTAAGAGAACAGGTACCTATGCTGTTCATCTACGAAACCCCAAAAATGAAATGATACTCGATACGTTAATCGGGCTTCTTGCCTTGAGTGGCTGATTCTCCGGTCAGCTTTCAAGAGGTATTTCCAAGTAGCGCGAGTGTTAATACCCTGTCAACTGTCCCTGGGCTTCAATCGATCCCTACTCGAGTTACCTCTTACAGAATCTTTATATCTTTGATCGGTATGCGAGGATAGGATGTACTTGTTAGTCAAGGTTGAGTGGCTTGATTGAGTAAACCATCTTTGTTTTTAGGGTATCGTATCTCAAAAGGAAAAAACAGAACCCTTATAGGATCACTTTGATGTCCGTCTGTCTGTCTGTCTGTCAATACCCTTTAACTCAAGAACGCGTGGAGGTGTCGAGTTGAAATTAAAACCATATACTAAAGTCTACAGTCCCTTGAAGCTGTGAAAAAATCAAACATCTAAATTAACGTGAAAAAAAGATACGGCCGTTTAAGCCGCAAAAACGTATATTTCGACACTCAAGGGAATCAAAAGTTATAGGGTACTTCCCGTTGACATAGAATCACTCACTATCAAAAACAAGTAAAGGAAAAAATTCGAAAACCATAAATTTGTAGTTACTTATAAAAAAAAATACCGTGATAAACTATTTACATACCTACCTAAAATTTGTACGGAACCCTCGGTGCACGAGTCCGACTCGCACTTGTTTTTTTATGGACACTCTAGACCACACTCACAAACTTTCGCCTTTATAATACTAGTGTGATAGTTGACTAATCGAACATGAATACATCTATGTATATATTCTTCTATAACTTGTAGCGTAATTGTAATTCAACTTTACCTACCATTTCAACAACGTACCGCACTATTAGCAAAACAAAACACAACACAGAATGACAATAAACATGTTCGTAAACTAACAAGCTAATGATAAACGATGACGTAACAACATGCAGCGAACTAATTATCTAAATAAACACGATATCATTAGCCAGCCAAACGAGCTAAATCATGACATGAAACACCAAATATTGAGTGATATAATATATTGGTGTTTCTGACAGATTATTGAAAATGTAATTTTTAAAATATTATGGATATTAATTGAATAACAGCAGCGGAGAAAATTGATTTTTTTGGGTCAATTAGTCAAGTTGATTGAAATAAAATTCGGTTTAGTTGTGTAACTAATATTTTTGTAACAATATAATTTAAAAGAGTGTCCATTGAGTTTCTTGCCCGTTCTTCTCCATAGGTACCTACTACGCTTTGGAATAAGCAACTAGAGTGTGCGCAACATACGAGTAAGACTGCGTGCGATGTTTGAGTTCAAGATTAAATCCCTTTCGGCATAATGATGGCAATTAACACTCTCTGGACACCAGAGGGATATCCTCGTTATTTTAAGAACGTTCACAGTCTGATGTCAGTGTCAATCTGTCAAAAATACCTCTAATTTCCCTACATTCTAACAAGTTTTTGACATTTGTTTTTCGCCGAGATGAGACTCCGACTAGATTTTGAACGTTTTAAATTACGAGAATTGGCCTTCTAATAAAATCGACCAGATAGCGGGATACGATTATTTCCGATTTCGGCCGCGCGCAGACTTACTTTGCGCGCACTCTAGCTTCATATTTTCTGACTCCTTGGCAATTCAAAAGTGCCTGTAAATGGTTTTGAGTTCACGTACATCTACGGCAAGTGCATATGCGGCTCACAGGCAATGGTCCACCTTCCATCTTATCACCTATGCACTTGATGATCTTATGACTTGACGCAGTAAGCGACTGCGGAGTTTGCGCAGCTGAATTTTGGTTCCAAGAGTTTTAACATACGCTAAGAAAAACTGAATTCCAAAACTTTGACCACAAAAATATTATTTAGCAGTCCCAAATGATGACTCCCCGACACGGAATCACACCGGAAACGCCTGATTTGATATATTACTTGCGGAAAAAATGCTTTCGCTGACTTAGCCAGATCAAACCGACTTTCATTACTCTTCGTGTTTCTCATTACTCTGCTCATCTCATTTTACTGTACCTAACTCAATGCTGAGAGCATTGTGTTGGGTCGGATATCTATGTGTTGGCTATTTAATATTTTTAGTCCTTATATTATCCTTTTTAAGGTATTTCTTATTCCGGTCTGATCCCCTAAACCGCCCCTCCACCCCCGCCCCCTCCTCAATCCCCTGCAAGTTCGTCTTCTGTTTTAATCTGTCTTATCCACGTTATCTAGGTTTACTCTTTTTGACAGGTAAGTACAGTCAAGAGGAAATAAAAGTTTCATGATTTACAGAATTAAATAAAGATTTTTTTTAAATGCGTGCTCGATGACAATGTAGGCTGTGATATATTATTATAAAATTAGTTAATTTTATTGTTATGTGACCTTTGATGAAAGACCCCACATGAATTTATTACACGTTCAGTCACCAAAAGAGATAAGTAACCAGGGTCGTCGGATATAGTTGAAGTAGATGATCAAAATCAGAAATTCAATAGGAGTCAAAACTGATAACGAATATATGGCAGCTGTACTAGTAGTAAATGTTAGGTATAATTTACAATCACATAAGTTTTTGAATCACTTCGACACCACACAGTTCTGACGCCAACTCCGTTCATTGTAGTTGAATTTGTGATTTTGATCATCTACTTTTGTTGTTGACTGTACCTAGCTATTAATTATTTTCAAATCTGTGAAATCGGCACTAAAACCTAAAGCCGTAACGACTTTTATTCATCCCTCAAAAAACTTTATTTCTTTCACAGAGTCATTAGAAAGCTGCCCGCAGGTGGACACTGCTCCGATTTCAGCCCATCCCTTACATTAATCTCTTACGAAGACCCCCATGGGGAGTGTGTGGTATTCCTTATCGTTACCCGGAAGCCGCAAAAACCTGTTATTGATGGCATAATAAGCCATACCGTCTATTACACCTCCCCCTTACCTACTAATAAACGTATTGTATCAGATGAATAGCTACACACTGATTTCTCTCTTTCAGTCGTCAGTAATTTGTGAAAGAATAAAGGCTCCTTCAAACAGGCGCGGCACGCGATAAAATTGCGCGCGACACAAAGGCGCCGAAAGTCGCGCAACGAGCGGTGCCTTTGTGTCGCGCGCGATTATACGGCGTGTCGCGCCTGTTTGAAGGAGACTTACTAGTTGTAGGTCATAGGTTCGAACCCCGACAGGCGCTTTACTTTGTGTAAATTATTTCACCATCACTGCTCTCAAAACGGTGAAGGAAAACATCGTGAGGAAACCGGCATATCCTAGAATTAAAAATTCGAAGACATGTGACATCTACCAACACGCACTGGGCCCGCGTGGTGGATTACAGCCCACTCCGTCCCGAAGAGAGGAGGCCTGTGTCCCAGCAGTGGGAACATTATAGGCTGATTATGTATGTATATGTAGGTACAGGAACTGCTGTCCGCACAAAAAAAAACATCAAGATATTCCATTATTGTTTTATCGTGTTTAGATATTGATACCCATCACGACTGCGGAGTTTCGCTACCTAATTTAATTTGACCATTGTATTGCTGCTTAAAGTTTCATAATACTATTTTTCGACAAAAAAACGAAGAAACGAGATGGCACAGTAATAAAGTTTGGTCTCCGTCCAATGTTTAGGCTTAATAAAAGTTTACTTAAAATTGAAAATGTTTTGCTAAATGAACTCAAAGTCCTGAGATTGAGAGTCCATCAAAACGGTCTTGAAGGAATTTTTATATTAAAACTTTTTACTTCGAAAATGATTGAAATTGTTTTTAAATTAAGTACGTCCATTGAGACTATTTTGTTCAAAATCAAAAGTTACGAGTATTTATTCAAAATAGCCTGAGAATCTGCACTTTTCGAACGTTTTTTTTTTCAAATTCATTTATTCATTTTGTAAACATAGGGTACAAAAAAATTATAAAGATGTTATACAAAAAAAAATTGGTCCATGCTATGTCCCGCCAAAAGGCATACTAAAGAAGAGTGGGGTAATTTCCTCCAGGTGGTACGAGGACTAAAACAGGGTGACTTGATTATAGTGGACTTTTATTTTAATTATAGACAGATATACCTACAATTATACAACTATTAAAAGCGCGCGACACAAAGGCACCGCTCGTTGCGCGACTAGCAGTGCCTAACAGGCTGTTTGAAGGAGCCTTAACAGAATAATACACCTGGTCATTAAATAATTTAAAAAGCTTACGTTTAATCTCATTTTAACCCGTCGCATGTCCAATTAGCCGACACAACAGAAATTCTATTGTTATCGGTACATACCCTGTACATGCGACATGCGAAGGGTGTTGCTTGATAAAATTTTATCAGGTAATTTAATTTGTTATAAAGTTTTGGAGCCATTGCAAATATTATACTATTGTAGAGAAACTTGGTTTTAGTGCATAACGGGTGCAACTTTTTTGAGCGCCGTTGACTTTTGACAAATTCATAAAGATATGTTGTTTTTAACAAAGATACAGGCTTCAGAGACATAAAGTGATGGTACAGTCAATATTTTTATGATCAAACGTCAAGATAACATAAGACAGTCCCCCAAAACGCCCGCCCTTCACCACTTCCTGGTGCTTTCGCTACTCAAAAGGTAAAGAACTTTCGTGTTTCGATGGATATACATTATTTTTACTATTATGCGAAACCCGAAACACGTGTCTAGTATTTTTATGTAAAGAATCTATGTACGGAATTTCAAAACTGTATCATGAAAAATCACAAAGTTATAAGCTTGTTAAGTTACCTGTTTGTCCGTACAAAAACATACTCACCCGCGCCGCGCCGTCTTGCGCTCATTGATAAATAGTACCTAGGTACCTAACCGTTCAACCATTTTTAAATATTTTTGGGACAAAATACCTATAACATGGGGTAAAAATTACTGGAATCGATTCACTTACTTATTCTGAACAAACTATTTTCAGGTATCACATATACTAACGTTGTATATCTGCCTAAGTACTAATACTATGGAAAAACTCAAGCCAGTCGACAAAATGCTTAAGGTTAACGAAACAGAATCTACCACTTCTCCCAGTTAAAACATTCAGGCTCAATATTTTACAGCCTACAAAATCCAGACAATTTTTAGACCTTAGATGTTGCTAACATCGTTAATAACGAGTTTAATAATAACCCTATAAACTAAGTCAAGCGTAATACTGAAAACTGTCATTCTCCAAAATCATAAATCAAGCACTTTTCTGTGTTAACTTTACTTTTTCATCAGAATTTTTTAGTGAATTCAGATGGAAATTTTAATATGAAATGAACTGTTTTGGCTGCCTGGCGCTTGAGAAGAATAGATTCTGCTGTCTTCGTTTATTTGTATTTTCATGAGGTAGGTACAGTCAACAAAAGGATAAGTATGCAGGATCGTCGGATATAGTTGAAGTTTAGTAAGAAACCGATGGATGTTCTGGAATAAAATTTATTTTTTTGGATAGAAAACATTGAGCTCATTTATCAAATTAAATTTCAGTCGACAACATCCATCGGTTTCTTACTAAACTTCGACTATATCCGACGGTCCTGCCTACTTATCTCTTTTGTTGACTGTACATTAAAGGCAGTCACTCCATGTAAAATACTGGTATTCAGCTGCATTCGGTAGACTGGAAGCCGACCCAATATAGTTAGGAAAAGTCTAGGCAACTGAATATTATATTAAATGAATATTATTTCAAATGTGCATTATATAAACTGTTCAATATACCATATGAAATTAGGTAAAATGAAATCATATCAATAATTCATTATATCATTTGATCGTTATATTAAAAAAAATATATATTAAATGAAATTAGGTCGTATGATCATTAGAACTTTTGTTATTATATCAAACGTTACACACCCCCCTCAGGTTGGGCAAGAGCCGCTTGAAGGCCCGTTCTGGTGGCCAAACGTCGGAAGTGCTCGACGAAGTTCCACCGGCTGTCGAGGACGAGACCCAGGTATTTCATCGTGATCTCGACGCCGATGTGAACCCCTCCTACCGTTAGTTGGGATCCCGATGGTGGCGCGTTCCGGGGCCCATGAAACGACATGGCCTCGGACTTGTGCAATGCCACCTCGAGACCCAACTGCCGGAACCTCTCCACGACTATCGCAACCCCGCGTGTCATCGCGTCGGCCGATGCCTGATGCGACCTCCACTGCGCCAGGACCAGCGTGTCGTCAGCGTAGCGAGAATTGTCCGAAAGGGGATTGTCCGAAACGGTTACCGCTGGCCCGGAACATAAAGGGAAGGAACATGGGTGGGTTTTAGTCAGTAAGAGTCTGACATTCCCTTCCGCTCCACCCAGAGTGGGAGGGGTCAATTGATGATTTCCCATCCGAGAAAAAAAAAAAGGGTCGTGTGGTGAAGGACACAGTAAAACGGCTGTGACAGATTGATAGATGGACCTGAGGTTTAGCTCAATCAGTGCTATAAAAATATTTTTACACCAAAAATAAAAACGCTCAAACATCTTTTCGTCGCTGATTTCGCACATAAACCAGCAAACATTAGGAATTTCAACTCAATCTACATATATACGGTTTAGAGGCGTGAAGAGCAATAATCGTATTTCACTATAAATGGATATAAATTCCGTACAACTCACGAATTGCTAAAGCGAAATTAAAAAAGAAGAATTGCTTTTTGTTTAAGCTTTGCACACATTTGTGTTGTATACGGATTTTGTGCTGAATACGGAATAATACGGATTTTATTTTGTAATACATTTAAATGTGGAATAGGGATTGTGTTTTGTTCCTTTTCAAATCGGAAAGGTTGGTTTTTTTGTTTGGGATTTCGTGGTATGCTTTTTGATTTTCTATTAATCTTTTATTCTTAATAATTTGATTTTATTATTTTTATTAAAGATCATGGTTAAATCTAACATACCTAATGTCTATAAAATATCTTAATTTTTGTTCTCGCCAAGATAAACTTTGCTAAAGAGTGTATTTATGAATTCAAGTCGTGCTAGACTTTGGTAGATTCTTCAGAGATATTAAGCATTTGAAAAGACGCATATCATATAATTTAAATAAATAAATGTTTACTTTACTTTACTTTAAATGTAATGTTATTTATATTATAGTAGTTTGATTAGATTTTTAAATGATAACAATACTTTAAAGGCTTTGTGCGACACAAAGGCACCGCTCGTTGCGCGACTTGCGGTGCCTTTGTGTCGCGCGTGATTCGCGTCGACGTGTGTCGCGCCTGTTTGTAGGAGCCTTAATTCCTATTTACCTTATTTATGCTACTACTCATATTTTATTAAATTGTTGTGCCCGACAGGGTTCCATGTGAACTTTATAACTATTGATAAGAACTTGTAAACGTAGGTGATTTGAATTTTATTTGTTTTTTTTCCTCAAATGAGGTACTTATTATCTCAAGATATCTTGAGGGTCGATATGGTATTAATTAACCAAGACAACGGTCTAGGATTTAGTTATTGTTTCGTTTTGCGTATTGCTACTTGGGTTTTGTCTGTGCAGAATAAAGATTTTTTCTGTCTATTCTTTTCTTTCATAAATCGTGTTATTTTTTCTTTTCTTTTAACCACGTTCCGTCTATCAAACTATTGAGCCAAAGTAGAAAGAATATCCAAACTATTCGATTCGTCTGGTAGGTAGTAAAATATATTTCTTTTCTCTAAGCTTATGATAAGAAAAGTTTTATAGAAGGTTTTTTCTTTATGCGAAATTACGTGAAATGAGAAGTTATTTTATGCATAAAATTTGGCTTTGGGAAAATGGGTCCAATATTTACATACCTACGTAAAAGCCTACCTACCTTGTACAATATTTAAATGTAACCACAGCGTTACATATAAACGGATTATATTTATGTAGAGGTTTATCAACATGTCCCGGATATAACGCACATCACCAAACACCTTAATTAGAATATTATGATATAATGTTATTATGATTATTTTTTTGTACTCAATCTGTTATCCATATTTTTACTATTATGTATAAAACATTTTTTATTTATTAAACTAGTTATACTGAATGTGGAGGGGCCCGTGGCTAAATAATAACAGCCGCACAGGTTGATCGATCAGGTTAAGCTACGCTTGCCGCGGTTGGTCTGTGGATGGGTGACCATCTTTACATACTGAGACCCCTCCGTGCCTCGGAAAGCACGTTAAGCCGTTGGTCCCGACGTCATTCGTGGATCTTTGACAGTCGTTACGGGTAGTCAGAAGCCCGAAAGTCTGACACCAAGGGGTATCGTATTACCCAGTAACTGGGTTGTGGAGGTCAGATAGGCAGTCGCTCCATGTAAAATACTGGTATTCAGCTGCATCCGGTTAGACTGGAAGCCGATCCCAACATAGTTGGGAAAAGACTAGGTACTTTCTCTGGAGCCCTGACCGCCGCCGGTAGCTTGGACCCTGTTCCCGATACCGGTGGGCTACTATTTTTTAATATTTTTAAATGTTTTTTTATTTTTATATTCTAAAATTTAAAAATATAATTTATATGTTAAAAGTAAAATAAAGGAGATAATAATAATAAATTTTTATTATTATAAATAAATATTGATATTTTGTAAAGTCGACAAAAACGTGCGAAGCCGGGACGGGGCGCTAGTAAATACATAAATATTTATATTATAATATATGTTCCTAGTATAATGTTTATGTATGTAATTTGTATGTAATGGCACCTACGGGAATAGACGAGATGCTGTACGTAGTAAATATCTAGTTTTTTTTATGAAACATTTTTATGGCTAGTTTCAGTTTTATGCAGAGCAATTCCGTTGGTTTTTCATCAGCATAGTATACCGACCTGTGCGGCTGGTATTATGTAGCCACGGGCCCCTCAAGTTTTGAAGTAGTATTCATAAAAAATATAAAAAAAAGAAAAGAAAATCACTAAACAATTTATTCAGTAAGGAAAATTGGAGACACCTGAAATAAAAGTCCAGTTACTCCAACGCAACAGAATAGTTATGTATTAATTTTAGCTTTACGGTTGGTTAACCCAGGTGCGCCCGGCTGCGTTTTTCCCGTGGCAATTATTTTACGTGCACTGGATTTTCAACACACTGCTTAACGCCGAGAGTTGAAAATCCAACATTGTGTTGGTTAAACACCAAGAGTTAAAAATCCAGCGCGCCATAGAATCCCGCCCCGATAATTTTACGTCCGTACGAACGTATGTGGTGTTACGGACAAAAATGACGTATTCCACATTGGGCACCCACTTAAATGGCACCTGAGCGAATGTGCCGCTGTGTGTCAGGTGCATTCACTCAGGTGAATGCACCTGACACACAGCAGATTTTTGCGCTGATTAATTTGACAGGACTAAACTAAAATTACCTATTTTTATTTTCTGTCCTTTTCTTGATGAAATAGAAAGAAAAAGATGCACTGAACTTAAATTTAGTTCAGTTTGTGAACAACAGAATCGCACCATTGTTCGTTGAATAGTTGAGCTCCTTAAGTTCTGAGTTGAGCTGCATGATTACTGACAAATGCGTGCACTGACTGGACATCAATCTACATGGTCTTCACATAATCTGACCAAGATTATGTCAGTACTTTAAAAGAGACTGTGACCTCCGAGTTTGTTTCGGCCTTTCTTCTCAGAATAGTCAGACAGGAAATGCCGACCTCATCTCATATTTATTTAAATATGATTGACATTTAAACGTATTTGTACAAACAATAAAATAATGAATAATTTATTTATGATTAATCGCTTGATCGCCTCTAACACAATTGATTTTCTATTGTATCGTGGCACATGTAGTACGTGCGGGGCTTGACAGGTTAAGTACTCGAAAACAAGACAGTACATAAACGCCTATACATTTTAAAATCATTTATGTACAAAAAGAAAGTATCGTCTTCACGAAACTCGCTTACAACGTGGTTTGATATGAAGAGCACTCTCCACAGATTTAGATACTGGGTGCCATGTTCCTATTGTTACTTAGTGAATAGCACCTTTGCATCATTATGAATTAATTGCCCCTTTACAGTCTCCTCAGGGATGTGCCTTTCAGGCGTTGCACGGGGGGGTTCCGGAATTGGTATTTTAAGAGGAACCGGGAACCCCTATGTGCTGATGGTGATCACCGGGGTGGTCTTAGTGAGGTAAAAATCCCACACTCCCGACCTCCCTCCCCGGAGGTCTGGGTGCCTTTTGAAGGTTTCCCCCCGACAAAAAAAAAAAAAAGGTCTTACTATGGGAATCGACATCAAGTCGTTCGTGGTGCGTGTTCCGACACATCATCTCGAGAAGTTCCTCAAGGAAGAGTTCTGGCCGAAGGGTGCTGTGTCGGTTTCGTGGCCGGCTACATAACACCAGTCAGCGAAACACGACGCAGACACTTCGTGTACGTTAGTTTTTAGTTGTTAATTTTTAGTATACCTAATTATAATGATTGTATGTATTTATAGTATTTTTAAGTTAAATATTAATATTGTATTGTATGGGCCTTGATGCCTGAAATAAATGGATAAATAAATAAATAAATAATATCTCTTCTTTCTTCTTTTTTATATCTTTTCTCTTTTTCTTTTAAAGAAAAAGATGCACTGAACTTAAATTTAGTTTTGTTTGTGAACAAGGGAATCGGCGCCAAACAAAACAAAACATAACAAAAAATTACAAAACCATTCGTCTATGTTCATATTCATAGTTACAAAAGACATCCTTTAAAGACGTTCATCCTTCACCAATTTCTAAGTGACTAACTGAAACGGCGCAATAATTGTTTTCCGGAAATATTTCATGTTAAAAATATTTATTATTATTTCCTGGCTGTTTTTAAAAAACTTGGCGACCACATTTACCAAGAAGACGTTAAAATAATTTAAACGGATCTACTATAAATATGGTGAACTTCAAATTTTATTGTTGTACTTCGCAAACAATATTCCTAATGGCTTAAAGTTTTGAATTTATGTCTTTATGGAGTCCGGAATTTAAATATATACCTAAGTTTTGGAATTGTAATATATTCGGTTACCCACATTTATTCTTTATCATCGTGTAGTATATAAGAAGACATACTTGTATGAACGTCAGTTGGATTATACGCTTGCTATCAACACACGACTTTCATTTGCCTAAGTACCAACTTCTCAGTGGCGACGAGGATTGGATAATCCTACAATTGTGTTCGAGTTAAATAGAATAAAAATGTCGAGTGGACAAATTGGTAGAATAAGAGACTTCGATGTGGCGTCAGGAAATTGGACCTTGTACGTGGAAAGGTTGGAGATGTATTTTAAAGTCAATAACGTGGACAAGAACATGTGGTTGGCGATCTTAATCACCGGCGTTGGTGATCAGACGTATGAGTTACTGAGTACCTTGTGCAGCCCAAGCAAACCGGCGGAGTTAACCTACGAAAAAGCCGTCACAATGTTGAAAAATCATCTTCAACCGAAACCAGCTGTCATGGCGGAGCGTTTCCGGTTTCGTCAAAGAAGGCAGAAGGAGGACGAAAATATAACTCAATACCTAACCGAGATTAAAAAACTGTCAAAAACCTGTGAGTTTGGCGGGAATTTGGAAGAGAATCTGCGGGATCAGTTGGTGTGCGGAGTGAAGAGTGACGTCATCAGACAAAGATTATTTGCGGAGGACAATCTGACGTACTCAGGGGCAGTGAAATTGGCTTGTGGATTAGAAGCGGCGGAGCGAGATGCGGCCGTGGTTGAACATAAAGCAAGCGCGGAGGTGCCAGCAACCGTACACGCGTTTAGGACAGCACGTGGGCGTGATCAGCGCGGGGGCCGCGAGCGCGCTGCGCCGGACACGGACAAAGGCGCCGGTAGCTGCACGGCGTGCGGCTGGCGCGGGCATACCGCCGATGAGTGCCGTTACAAGAATTTTGTATGCAGTAAATGCAAGCAGAAGGGACATTTGAGACGTGTGTGTTCTCGGTCGAGCACAGGAAGAGGGAAGAGGCGCAGGGTGAACCACGTAGAAGCTACCGGGAGCGAGCAGCCGGGTGAACTAGGAGGCGGTTCGAGCTCGGACGAGCTAGGGGAAGAATTACACCAACTGTGTTTGAACGGATATAGCCCGGTAAGCTTATCATTACTTATTGATGACAAAGATATTAAAATGGAGATAGATACAGGCTCCGCTGTTTCATGTATAAGTAAAAAAACATATGATAGGTATTTTAGTACGAGATCAATTGAGCCATTTAACTTAGTGTTAAAGTTTTATGATGGTAGCAATATCAAGCCATTAGGTGTTATTAGGCCGAAAGTACAGTACAAAGATAAAATTAAATATTTAGAACTGTTCGTGATCAATGGAGGTACAACTTCTTTATTAGGCCGACAATGGTTATCCGAAATGGAAATAAAAATACCTCCATTTCAACAAACACTTAATTATGGCAATATTTTAAAAACAAAATCTGATACTGCAAATGTTTTGTTAAATAGGTATAAAGAGTTGTTCAGCGGCGGATTGGGACGGTACACAGGCGGTAAGGCAACACTCCAGTTGCGGGAGGGGGCGACCCCCGTGTACTGTCGGGCGCGGCCGCTGCCTTACGCTCTGAAGGGTCAAGTCGACGCGGAGCTGGATGCAATGCTGCGCGCGGGAATCATCGAGCCCGTCGAGTGCTCGGACTGGGCGACACCTTTGGTACCGGTACGTAAAGCTGACGGTGGACTTCGAATCTGTGCCGATTATAAAGTCACTTTAAATCCTGTCTTACTGGTCAATAGGTATCCGTTACCGAAAATAGATGATCTGTTAGTGAGCATCAATGGGGCTACGTTCTTCTCGAAAATTGATTTATCCCAGGCTTATAATCAGATAGAATTAGATGATTCTAGGAATTTAACAGTTATAAATACACATAGAGGTTTGTTTAAATATAATAGACTCGTGTTCGGCTTGTCTTCGAGCCCGGGTATCTTCCAGCGGATTATGTCGAACCTTCTTAGCGACATACCAGGCGTAGAGGTATTTCTAGATGACGTAATCATAAGTACGTCAGGGACACAGAAAAAACATTTAGAAACTTTAGAAAAGGTGTTTCAAAGGATACAAGATCATGGAATGAAGCTAAAAAGGAGTAAATGTCTATTCATGGTTGATGAGGTCAAATATTTAGGGTATGTTATATCTAAAGAGGGTATTAAAGTAGATACGGATAAGGTGAATGCAATAGTAAAAATTCCTAGGCCGAAGGATGTTACTGAATTACGTTCTTTCTTAGGGTTAGTCAATTTTTATGCTAAGTTTGTTAAGAATTTGAGTAGTATATTGTCACCACTCTATGAACTTTCAAAAAAAAATGTAAGCTGGAATTGGAGTGATCAGTGTGAGGAAGCGATGGTAAAAGTTAAAAAAATATTAACAGGCGCGGAAGTGTTGGCTCATTATGACCCAGATAAGCACTTAGTGTTAACGTGTGACGCCAGTGCACGTGGCATAGGTGGGGTACTCACACAGCCAAGCACCGATGGCCGCGACCGGCCGGTGGTGTATGTATCACGCGCATTGAATGACGCCGAAAAACATTATTCTCAGATAGATCGGGAAGCGTTAGCTATAGTATTTTGTTTAAAAAAATTGCATCAGTTTGTTTATGGCCGACGCTTTACCTTGCAAACTGATCATAAGCCATTAGTTAGCATATTTGGTCCAAAGCACGGCGTTCCGGCCATGGCGGCGAGTAGATTACAGCGTTGGGCGATCATTTTATCTGCATACACGTATGACATAGAATACGTCAACACAAAACAAAACGGTGCGGACGGGCTATCGAGATTACCGGTACCTGGCAGTAGCGATGAGTCATTACATACCCTCCCCGAGCAAACTTATTTACATTTCGCACAAAATGCATTGTTACTAGATTACAATATAATAAAGCAACAGACTATGAGGGACCCGATGCTAAGCAGAGTTATAAGTTACATTCGAGATACGTGGCCTACGGATAATGAAATACGGGAATTACAACCGTACTTTAACCGTCGTAAGGAACTGTATGAAGAGTTAGGGTGCGTCATGTGGGGACACAGGGTAGTGATTCCGGGAAGCTGTCGAGCTAGAGTATTACGAGAGTTACATGAACCCCATATGGGTATTGTAAAGACGAAAGCCTCGGCTAGGAGCTATGTTTGGTGGCCGGGCGTCGACGAGGCGGTAGAGGCGACGTGCCGGGAGTGCGCGGTGTGCGCGGGGGAGGCGGACGCGCCGCAGCGACACGTAGCCACGCCGTGGCCCTGGCCCGCTAGACCATGGGCGAGGGTACATCTAGATTTCCTAGGTCCTATTTTTGGTAAAATATATTTAGTAATGGTTGATGCAAGGACGAAATGGTTAGAAGTATTTCCCGTGCCTAGTACAGCGGCTACTTTTACTATTGAAAAACTCACTGAAGCTTTTTCTAGATGGGGTTTACCTAGGCAAATAGTTTCTGACAATGGTCCCCCGTTTACGAGTAAAGAATTTTCGGACTTTTTAACAAATCATGGCGTAGAACATATCTTTTCTGCTCCATACCACCCAGCATCAAATGGGGCAGCGGAAAATGCAGTACGTACTGTGAAAAGAACAATTAAAAAGGCGGTTAAGCAAAAACAAAATATTAATTCATTCTTGAGTACCTTCTTATTACATTATCGGAATACAGAACACTGTTCTACCGGGGAAAGTCCAGCAACACTAATGTTAGGTAGGAATTTACGTACAAAATTGGATGCTTTAAGGCCCAACAGGGAAGAGAAAGTGAAAAAGGTTCAGGAACGGCAACAAAGGGTAGGTACGGAACGTTCTTTACAGTTAGGGGAGGAAATATGGATAAGGCAGTATAGGGGTAATGAAAAATGGCTGCCTGGGCAAATAGTAAAAAGAATGAGTACTACTGATTATGGGGTTGTGGATGGATCAGGGAAAGAAACACATAGACATATTGATCAGTTAAGACGGCGATCGCGTAGTTCTTTGAATTGTCCAACTAGTATGACAGAACGGAGTCCTCTCGAGGCGGAGGGTTCCAAGGTGCCGGAGGTGACGCCAGCTCCGGTCAGCACAGAGGTACCACAGGTTGAGTCGCGGGCCACTCGGAGCGTAGGGGAGTTTAGTCCGCACCGAACCGCGACGGTCGATGTGTTGCCGTCCACATCCGCGGACAACTCGGTTTCTGTCTCTGATGTTACCAATCCTGATCCCTGTATGAGTGTTCCTAATTCCGGGATCCTTGTTCCGGAAGTAGTTCGAACCCGTCCTATACGGGAGTGTCGGTTAAAACGACCACCAAATTATTGTAATCGATAAGTAGTTCTAGTTGGTTAGTTTGTAATGTAGTATTAATAAGATTGTAACTTTGTAATAATATGGTAAATAAATAAATCCTAAGGAAGGTTATTGATGTATTATTTATAAGTTAAGCATTAGGTACATTTGTTGCATTGTATGTTAGTCTTATTATAATTGTACTGTAGGCTAGTTTGGCATTGTTTTAGTGCTATCTATTTAGTGTGTAATGATTCTTGTTTGAAGGATATATGTATTATTTAGGGTGGAGAGTTGTAATATATTCGGTTACCCACATTTATTCTTTATCATCGTGTAGTATATAAGAAGACATACTTGTATGAACGTCAGTTGGATTATACGCTTGCTATCAACACACGACTTTCATTTGCCTAAGTACCAACTTCTCAGGAATCAATTTGTTCTGATCTAAAGTAGATTAAGATTATTTTCGAGTTTCGTTTAGTCATAAATATTACCATGTGTCGAGTTAGGAGCGTTTATTGCAAAACGATGTACTAAGTTAGCACTAACGTCTAGAGTTATAATTTTTTGATTTAGTGGCACATTCAATTGTGATTTACGTTCAAATTGGGATTTCATGTGCCACCGTCCACAAATTGTGCTCACATTTTTTAAGGCTACGCCGATCGCCTTGTGGCGCCCTCATCGTTTGTTTGGTTATTTCTTTTATTTTAGAATGAAAATGCAGAAAATAAGCACGTTACGTGGTGCTCCACAAGATTATACGTTAATATTATTATAAACGGTAGTTTACTACAACGGCCACTATTTTCCGTTTTAAGAATTATAATAAAACTAAGCAATGTAAACGGAAAATAATGGCCGCTATTTTCCGTTTTAAGGATTATAATAAAAATAAATATAATAATAATAACGTTTAATATTAACGTACCTATGTCGAGCTGACAAATTTTTCGAACATATGATGCAATGGATTAGCAATATCTTTCACAATGATTCCGCATCCTTATTGCGTAACACACTATCAATCTCAATCCGAAGCATTTTGAAGGTTATAGCTAATACATTGCTTCATAAGTTCGAAAAATTCGTCTGTTCAATAATGTAAATAACGCAATGAATGTTGTTGAACTGTCAAAATTAAAGCCATTGCTACTGATAGTGTGTTACGTAAATACCTGCTCACATCAAGCTGTCATATTTCTTTAATAGATTTTCAACTTTATCGCATAAGGTTCAAAGTTGATTGGGATTTGACAGTTTCGGGTGGCTTTAGGTGCTGGCGTCTGAACCTACATTCCAATAAAATCTCTACTAGAGAATTTCGAACTCTGGACTTATTCTACGAATTTTCTTTCTTTGAAGTGAAAGAATTTCAAAGTTTACTTAAGACGTTATTTTAGTGACTTTTAAACTTCAATTTAAGTTCTCAAATTCTTTACAGCTTTCTGTGACATTGTAACCTTTAAAACTAAAAGTACTAGGATTTGTCGTGTGCTTAAAAACTTTAACGCTTACATTCTGCTTACAAAAAGATTAGAGGTCATTGCAACTCGTTTAGACCGTATATTAATTAGGTACTTTTGTAAACAGAGAAAAAAATGTGTTCCAGGTTTAATTAAACTTAAGCACGGGCGCATTTTTCGCGCAGTGATTTTTTGGCGCATTTTATTTTGAAAAGACTGCTTGGCGCCGAGAGAGGGGCCCGAGGCTAAATAATAACAGCCGCACAGGTCGATAGATCAGGTTAAGCTACGCTTGCCGCGGTTGCTCTGTGGATGGGTGACCATCTTTACATACCGTGAACCCTCCGTGCCTCGGAAAGCACGTTATGCTGTTGGTCCCGGCTGTCATTCGTGGATCTTTGACAGTCGTTACGGGTAGTCAGAAGCCCGACAGTCTAACAACCAGGCTTGTCAAGGGGTATCGTATTACCCAGTAATTGGGTTGTGGAGGTCAGATAGGCAGCCGCTCCCTATAAAATACTGGTATTCTTCTGCATCCGGTTAGGCTGGAAGCCAACCCCAACATAGGGTGTGTGGTTTTAGGATGCGCTCGTCTGATGGATTCTCTACGCTCGCTTCAACACCGAGAGTAGAAAATCCAGTGCGTGATAAAATTTTCCAGCACATTTCGCCATTTATGTTTAAGTCCCATGTTATAGGAGGCGAGCCTTGCCATCAATCGGGCACAGATCCATACCCCGGGCTGCTTCTGAGATTTCTTGAAAACGGTAAATAATTTTGACCAAAAAAAAAAGATATTTTGAAGTGTTATTTTAATACAGTGATCTTACGCTGTCCAGGGAATCCGCAGCAGTCGCCACCAACATCACATCTCCAGTACATCTGCTGGACATAGGCCTCCCCTAAGAATAGAAACTGCAACCGGGCCTGCACTACGGAACGGATTTCACATTAATTATTCATTTAAAGTCATAGGACTTTTTTTTTTAAACGATTTGGGTTTCCACCTATTTTAATATTCATAGACAATACGGAATCGAGAAGTGTGAATTTGAAATGCAATTCGTAACTGTAATCCTACATAGTTCCTACAATGGTAATATCGTCGCGCAAACTGAAACCATGAATTTAGCACATGATTCACCCTCTAGCGTAAAAATTCAGCACATGATTCACCCTCTAGCGTAAAAATTCAGCACATGATTCACCCTCTAGCGTAAAAATTCAGCACATGATTCACCCTCTAGCGTAAAAATTTCTCGTCGGTTATCAAAAAAACAAAATCTGCCGATACATACATTTGACCGCGTAGTGGACCCTGTATACATATAATATTCTTAATATTGTACTATAAATGTGAAAGTTTGTATGTTTTTTACTCAAACACGTAGAAACGGTTGAATGAATTTGGCTGAAATTTCGCACACGGATAGACGATGACCTGGGTAAGTACATAGAATACTTTTTTCACAGTAGTACGTTCCCCTGGTATAATTTCTGAACAAAATCCAGCAACAATATACAAAAAAACAGTGGCACTCCAGGAGTGCCGACAGAAGTGAAAACCAAAAAAAACAAACAAAATACTTTGCCATCACTCACTGACATATCGGATATACATTAAGCGAGTACATCCGAAGCGAGTATTTTTTTAATCGTCTGATATACAATACACGCGCGGTGTCGCTTACGGTAACAGTGTCGCGAGTTCAATGGTTTTATTCCCATCTCAAAAAATACCCAACGCGTCTAAAGAAGCTTTCACTTCAAAAAGCCTGAAAATATTTAATTACAGCCACAACGTATTCGAAAATGTGCAAAATAAAATATTCGAATATAAATTGAATTGGATTCATTGGACAGTAAGTACTCGGCTTTAAATAAATTCAGTAAGCTGAAAAATTAAACCAAGCGGAAATTATTATTTTTTTGACAGGTTTCTGTACCTTATAATATGCGCTCTTATAATTTTAACTATGTGACGTCCACGTCCACGTCACGGCATCACGATAACACACGGAAGTAAAATGTATGGACATAATTATGTCCATATAGATAGTGCCATCCATGAAGACGCGCCCCACTACTAATCGCTAATGGTTATCGCTAGTTGATACTCAAGTCAAACTCAAAGCATTTATTTCAATTAAACCAATTACAGGCACTTTTGAATTGTCAAGGGGTCGGTCAGTCAGAAAGATGAAGCTAGTTGCCCATTCGGAAGCGTAGATACCTATGGACAAGAACGGGCAAGAAATTCCATGGACACTCTTATAAATCAAAATAATATGGTTACAAAGTCTTGTTTACATCATTCATGTTAAAAATTATGCATGTGAGCACGATGCAGAACGTTAAAAGCGTCCGTAATGAAAAGACGAAAAAAAAAACAATTCAAATATTAAATTAAATTAAAATAAGCCATGGCAACAAAGAGATGACCAGTCCCTACTGACACTAATAAGTAATTACTGTGTATCGACAAAACTAAAACAATACCGGAATGTTGTAGGTACACTTGTACTGAGAGCAGTGGTGGCCAAGTGGTAACGGCCGCGACTTACGAGTTGTAGGTCGTAGGTTCGAACCCAGACAGGCGCTTTACTTTGGTGTAAATAATTTCATCACCACTGCTCTCAAAACGGTGAAGGAAAACATCGTGACGAAACCGGCATGTCCTAGAACCAAAAATTCGAAGACATGTGACATCTGCCAATCCGCACTGGGCCCGCGTGGTGGATTACGGCCCACTCCCTCTCACCGAGAGGAGGCCTGTGTCCCAGCAGTGGGAACATTATAGGCTGATTATGGTACACTTGTACTGTAAGCGATTAGGAAGAAGAGTGGGGCGCGTTTTCGTGGATGGCGCTATCTGTACATTCGGTTAGTACAGAAGGCAATCTACATAGAAAATGCGCTCGAGCAACGCACACATAGACACCGCTCACGGACACGTTATCTCGGACGGGTTAGGAGTAGTGCGAGCGCGGGTGCCATCCGCTTGAGACACGCGTCTGTGAAGTGCAAAAATGGAGCAACAAAAATGCCTATCTAAGCTCGATTTATATTATAATATAGTTTCCTATTTTGAATCAGTATAAACGAAGTAACTTTTTTGTATGATAAATTCACGCCACCAACTATTACGTAACTTAAAAACATGATTTTTTGTTTGTATAGATATTGTGTTGTTTTTAGTGTCATTTGATAGGCTGGGTAATCCGTTTTGAAGTTATTAGGGATTTTGGATAGTGAAAATAATTGACGAATGTAAAATTTTATATGTTTTTGTTCTGTAAACTTTTTGTATTGTAATACTATGTTTATTATTATTGTAGAATAAGCTCATCAATAAATCTAACAACTGCATAATCTAACGAGTGCCACTACCAGGAAAGTTTTTTGTGCATAAGCCAAAGTTGACAACCCTAGCGCGACCGCCGAGCGTACGTATGAAAAGTGAAGTACATACATGTGATTGCCTTCTGTACTATCTGTATTTTGTGATTCGGCATTCCTACGCCCACGCGCCACGTGCGACGCGCGCAGTGACGCTTGACGCCCACAATGATATCGGCACGATAGAAATTATAAAAGCGTACTCGTATGTACATTGCCTGAAGTGATTCTGAAGCCGTATAAAATTTTATATAAGAGTTATTGGTTTTTCATTACTTTTATATGTATTACGAGGCAGATGAATTATTGAAAAATACAGACATTTTCTTTTTAGATATATTTCAAAGCTATTGTAGCGGTATCTACAATGCCACATAAGAACAACAAATCCTGCATCTCGCAAGCTGAGTTTACCGCGCAATTAGCATAGATGCAACGGTCCGACATGAATCATCAGTTGCCCCCCAGACACAACACCCGTCTGGTTGGAGGATCCTCCCTTTTCTATAGAGTATGAGTGAACTTTACACCCTGTTCCTCATACCTCTATACCTACTATACTTGTGTAAGCTATGGTAGGTAATTGAACTTTAAAATAAATGATCAAAAATAGACTGCCTTGTTGTGTAGTGGTCCCAGACACTACTGCTGTGCTCAGCATGAGGTCTTGGGTTTGGTTCCCAAGTCGGGTACAGTGTTATTGGGTTTTCTATCTGGAATTTCTCAGTCGCAGCCCGGAGTCTGGATTTATGCCCGGTTGATGACAAAACACTCGCCCCCTATTACATGGGACTTAAACATAATTGGTGAAATTTGGGTGTATACTGTGTGGGTGGACGTCCTCAAAACATAGGGTCCAGTCGAAAGCCAGCGTCAGTTACTAGTTGTCTGGCATTTATGCTCTGAACTGGGCCTATTTTATGCAGGCTTGGGGCAGACAATACAATTTTAAGATTTTTCATTTTTTTTTGTGGTTTGTGTGCACCTACAAAATATTTTTTTTCTTTCTTTACTTTAGGTATACCACTGCCCAACACTGGGAAAACCAGGCATAATGTCACGTTATGATTCTATAAAAATAAATAATTAGAATGGCCTAAAACTCTAAGGTAACAATAGGAACAAACCTATCGGATATACTCGCGACCTTCCAAAGAATATTATTATGCAAGAAACGTGATAACGTTGGATTTAAGCCTTAAATCTCTACCGAACAAGTTAGGCAATTTTTAGGTGTCTACTACTTGAGGAGAATATTCGAACCGTAGTCACTAGTCAGTAAAACGTGTACATAATAAGCCAGTAGAATGTTCCCACTGCTGGGACACAGGCGTCCTCTTTGTGAGAGGAGAGTGGGCCGTAATCCATTACGCGTGCCCAGGGGCGGGTTGATAGATGGCACATGTCGAATTTTCGAATTTTTGATCTAGGACATTTGATCTTACGATGTTTTCCTTCGCCATTTTGAGAGAAATGCAATGGTGATAAAATAATTTATACAAAGTAAAGCGCATGGCTGGGTTTGACCTACAACTCGTAAGTCGCAGCAGTTACCATTGCGCCACCACTGCTCACACTAGCGTGTGACGCACCATATTTTTATCAGACTCCTGCGTCGCAAGCACTAAGTATTTAGTGATGGGAAATTCAAATCGATTCGAAGACGCCGCCGCGTGCAGCACTCGTATCGCCCCACCCCCGGGGCCCAATACTCGTTTGAGCAACTTGGACTTTGTACACGATCTCTTTAGTGTGCATACACGCGAACGACACGCGTCAACGGCAGAGGTAACTGCAGCCGTCGACACCCGTCGACACCCGTCGACGCGTCGGTGGGTCAACGAGTTACCATCGACATGTGCCGCTCGTTTACTTAAGTTCGGTGCATGTATACACGAGCGGCATGTTGTCAGTTGTCTGTGTGTCTGAGCCCTTAGTGAGCGTCCACGTTTCGACCCCATATTTCAGGCAGGACAAATTGTTAGAACAAAAACACACATAACCTACAGAGAAAATCCTAACCGAAAAACCCAACAACACTGCCTGAATCAGCTGGCATCGAGAAGTCGACAACAGTGTCAGATATTTGCAAATTATATTACACCTACTAATAATGCTCCTAAACCTAGAATTTGCTGAGTGATTTGTCAAGATTCCCTACATACTATTAATCCTCATAAGGTATGCGTTATTGTGTAGGCATAATAATTAGTACCTAATAAATATAAGGTTTAATAAAGCATGAATAAAACGCTTTACGCAGCGGAAGCGAAGCGAATGCGATGCGATCAGAAAGAAAAATAGGTGTATTTGTGGGTATCTATTCTAAACGGCCCAAAGCGAATGGACGGCGGGACATTCGACCGTCAACAAAAATCGCAGGACCGTCACAGAAACACGTGCGTACAAAACGATAAGATACTTTTCAGAACTTCATTTATTTAGTTTAGTCACTACCTACTATACAACGTAAAAACATAATGCCCCATTCTGCACCACTCTCCAACTAAAGAATTTATCGTAAAGACAGAAAATGGAGATGACATCGCGGTAACGAGCTAAACTGCGATCGCTAGGTACCGCAGTGAGGCAGGTATCTTCGGCATGTAATTACTTACCCTTAGTTAGTTACTCTTTTCATATGATGCAATTAATGTATGCTACCTGCATTAAGCAAATAGGGATTTATTTATAAACGTTGCTTAAAATTATGAATGGTTAAATAGCCGCTAATCATTACTTAACTTTAACTTTTTAAGGGGATTACAAGACCTAAACGCAAAATACGCAAGTTTTAGAGGAAATAAAAGTATATGCTCGGATACAGTAAACAAAATCAGAAAAATATATGATATTCTTCAGGATAAATGCTAGGTAGATAGTGTGTTGAAAACATAATACAACTAATTTGATACGATAAAAAAAAATCATGAAGATACCTCTAAAAACTTTCTTTTTACAATAAAAATACATACGATCATTCTGATTTTTTATCAGATTATTCATCAAGCCAAGCCAAGTCAAGCCAAGGGGTATCGTATTACCCAGTAACATCGGTTGTGGAGGTCAGATAGGCAGTCGCTCCATGTAAAATACTGGTATTCAGCTGCATCCGGTTAGACTGGAAGCCGACCCCAACATAGTTGGGAAAAGGCTAGGCAGATGATGATTATTCATCAAGCAACATACTAAAGCACTAGTGTTTTAATTTTTTGGTCCAAACAATAGATATATTGTAAATAGATAATTGCTTCATATTTTGCAATAAATTACCAGCGTTGTGTCATCGCGCTCCTCTTTCTTTTCTATGCAGTCTGACAGTGATCGCGCTTTAGGTCATGTAGTCCTTTTTTTTTTCATTTTTTTTTTTTGCGGATGGGAAATCATCAAATGACCCCTCCCGCTCTGGGTGGAGCGGAAGGGAGTGTCAGACTCTTACTGACTAAAACCCACCCGTGTTCCTTCCTTAGCCCTTTATGTTCCGGGCCAGCGGTAACCCTTTCGGACAATCCCGCTGACCCGGCAATGCCGCCAATGTAGTCCCCTTAAGCAGCGTTTATGAAAGTTGTTTTTTTTTAGAGGGGATGACGTTTATATTTCATGCCTCTGTGAACTCTTTTTTGTCTACTGTACACCGGTATCCTTCAAGATGAACAACCTCATCAGGTCTCCGGTTTCAAAAGACATCCATTTAAATATTCGATCACACAGATTTAAAGGGTCAAAACAAGCATTATTGACCTTTTGGGATCTTTTGTTAGGCGGACCCTCGTCTTCAATGGAGGTAGATTACATGATAAGTATCCAACGATTTGTAGTATTTGAGGACTGAAGGCGATTTTCCTTTGTTTTCGGTGCTGCAGAGAGTTTCTCGAGAGCGTTGGTCCCATTCAAGACGTGTTTGAATAAGGTATCCATTTAAGTTGGTTCATTTCTAAAGTCAGTTGACATTACTTTTGTTTTATTAGACAGAGCCCTAACCATAGCTGGGCACCGTGCTAATCTGTTACTGACGAGCAACTACATATCGGGACTAGAGACTACTGTTAGATCGTTTAGTTATTAATTTTTAGTTCGGCCCCAAACTAATCTTATGTCCGTAAATGATACGGAATATGACACGCCCGTAACATCGGACGAAACAACGGATGTCAGGCTTAGGGAGTAGACCCCCAAGTTTGATCGTCTGTTAGTAGTATTAATAAGCTGCCTTCGATGAAAAAAGGTATAAAAAAACCGGGCAAGAGCGAGTCGGACTCGCGCACCGAGGGTTCCGTACCATCATATGTTTTTAAATTTTCACAGGCGAGCTACTTATTAGATCTCGTTTAAACCAATTTTGGTGGAAGTTTACATGGTAATGTACATCATATATTTTTTTTAGTTTTATCATTCTCTTATTTTAGAAGTTACAGGGGGGGGGAGACACATTTTACCACTTTGGAAGTGTCTCTCGCGCAAACTATTCAGTTTAGAAAAAAAATGATATTAGAAACCTCAATATCATTTTTGAAGACCTATCCATAGATACACGTACCTATAGGATTGATGAAAAAAAAAATTTGAGTTTCAGTTCTAAGTATGGGGAACCCCCATAATTTATTGTTTTTTTCTATTTTTTTGTGAAAATCTTAATGCGGTTCACATAATACATCTACTTACCATGTTTCAACAGTGTAGCTCTTATAGTTTCGGAAAAAAGTGGCTGTGACATACGGACGGACAGACAGACAGACAGACATGACGAATCCATAAGGGTTCCGTTTTTTGCCATTTGGCAACGGAACCCTATAAACGTGGATTTTAGACAAGTTTGGTCGTCTATAAAGTCTGAAATACTAAGAATAGTTCAAACATTTCTGCACGTGTGTACACTGCGCTATTCTTGCAAGAAATAAAGAACACTGACCTTTTACGACCCGTAGCTTAGGCAAGGGTAAACAGTTTGTCTGTCTGATATTTTACTCGTGCAAACATTATATAAATAACAGCAGTATCAACAACCATACATACGTGGTTAGCAAGAAATAGTAAGTTTTTAATTTGGTGTACATGAATTTTTTTTGTGATGCAAACGTGAGAATACCAATCATCATCTGCCTAGCCTTTTCCCGGGGTCGGCTTCCAGTCTAACCGCAAATAAAATGCAGCATTTTACATGGAGCGACTGCCTATCTGACCTCCACAACCCAGATAAGGGTAATTAATACGATGCCACTTGAAAAGACTGGTTGTCAGATTTTCGGGCTTCACAGACTACCCTTAACGACTGTCAAAGGTCCACAAATGACAACCGAGATCAACGGCTTAACGTGCTTTCCGAGGCATGGAGGGGTCTTGGTATGTAAAAATGGTCACCCATCCACGAACCAACCGCGGCAAGCGTAGCTTAACCTGATCGATCAATCCGTGCGGCTGTTGTTACATAGCCACAAGCCCCTCGTACAGCTTGTTGGAATGTTAACAATAAAAGTAAGCCAATTAAAAAAAAAGTTTCGGATAAAAGCGTAGAAAAACATACATAAATACACCTATAAAATTTTGCATATTTGTTTGAAAGCCCTAATAGATTCATTGAAGTCGGTAAAAATTGTTTTTTTGTGAAAAATCCATACTAATATTATAAATTCGAAAGTAACTCTGTCTGTCTGTATGTTACCTTTTCACATCTAAACCACAGAACGGATTTCGATAAAATTTGGCAGAGAGATAGACTGCATCCCGGGGAAGGACATAGGATAGTTTTTACCGACAATACCCCGCTGGCAAAGCCGCGAGCGGAAGCTAGTTAAAAATAAAATGTTATTTCGGAACTTACGGCGTAATTTCAAAAGCCTTGCTTTCATAAAAATCGCAAAAAAGAATTTTATTTTCCAACGTTTAAGATGGGTTTTGCTTAAGTTACTGTTACTCCGTAAACTTTGTTACACAGTACGCCCGTCGACTCAGAAGCGGAATCAAAAAACTTTACTTGCTTTCACTTCCACGAGTTCCGTCAGAACCAATTTGTCTTTCCTAAAAATGATTTTCAACGAAAACTTAACAATGTTTCCTCCAAAAGTTTTCCGTAAAAGCTTGACGTAAAATGTGACTAACAAAGTTGAAGGTAAAAGTGGATGCATAAACAAATTATTTAGGTCGTCGCAGGCTACCATAATTGGGCAGATGTGTGAACCTTATGGGGCGCAAAATTAACAACACAAATGCCCGGAACACAAATGTATCACAAATGTCAAAATCGGCCTAACCGTTTTGGAGATTAGCCGGAACAAAGGAACAGACAAAAAAAATAGTTTTTTGTTATAAGTACCGTATTATGTATGCATTTAGTAAAGAGCAGTAATTTTGACATTACAAACAGACCCTTAAATTTTATTTATTTGAAGAAATCTATAACAAATAAATAAAATTTAAGGGTCTGTTTGTAATGTCTATATCTGTTTGTAATATCTATATTGCGTTATCCGATTTTTTGTAAAAATCTATTTCATGTCTAAAAACGGGTCACTGAATACCTTTATTTACCAAATGCCTAAATAACAAAAGTTTCTGTCTTAGGAGTAAACTAATCGCGAACTCGAACTCACTGGTGGTCATGGCCAAAAAGCACGCTGTCTCACCTGGCTTCGTGTCCGACAGAGCTAGAATCAGTGATGAGCAGTTAGACGCTAGTCTACACGAACAACGTCTAGTTCTCACGCACAGAAACACCGTTCTGAACTGATAGGCGCGTAAAAAAAATCGAAAAGTGCTTCGGAAAATCGAGTTTTATGATAAAACTACTGCATAAATCAATTACAAATAAAGTTTATTAAATTCTTCGATAACTGAGCATTAATAACAATAAATTTATTTCAGATTAAAAATCCATAATAACAATAATAATAATAAGCTGTTAGTAAAAAATCTTAACCTAATGTTAGTAAAAAACACAAAATTGAAATGACTGACACTTACGTGTGCAGCCGAATCCAGTGAGCCAGCATGGGGCTGTCCCACCTATCACACAACACACTCAGAATGCTGTGGGAGCTAGCTCGCATTCTACCGAGTGTAGAAGCGCACCGTTTCCGTATAATGGCATGAAAACCATCAACCCTGGCCTCGGTGAACATCCCGGAAGCGCTACAAAATCGTGGTAACCCCAACAGCATCCTGAACACATTGTTATACTGGACACGCAGGGCGTTGTATGCCCTCAGCGTATACCTGACCCACAGACTGCACGTGTAAAAAGACTGGCAGTATGCTCTGAAAAGGGTTATTTTGACTTGCGTCGTACAACGTGCAAATCTGCGGATCAGCATATTACCTCGGACAGCCATCGCCCTGCGCTCCCTCTCTATGTCCAGGTCATCATTCAGGTCATGAGTGACCCAGTGACCCAGGTACTTAAATTTTGTTACTCTAGTTAACGGAGTATTATTTATGGTCACAACTGGCACGTTAGAGTAACATTTGGTGCCAGCCTTGAATACCAATAATTCACATTTTTTGCATTGTACCTGAGTCCCTGACTGACCGCATAGTCTTCACAGATCTTAACAAGACGCCTGAGTGCACTTATTGATGGACTCAGCAGCACCATGTCGTCAGCGTAACTTATATTGTTAACGCAAACTCCGTCTATGTGACAGCCTATACGGGTGCTGCTGAGTTCAACAATAAGCTGATTAATATAAAGGTTAAAAAGACGAGGCGAGGTAATACCCCCCTGCCTCACCCCGCACTTCAACCCATACACATCAGACAGAGTTCCACCCCACCTGACATAGTTCGTCTGATTCTCGTACCAAAACTTAAATAAAGAAATAACAGTACAGTCAACGCTGCTTTCCTTTCGTAGCTTATCCCACAAGATATCGTATGGCACCAGGTCAAATGCCCTCGATAAGTCCAGAAAACACGCATTGACCGGTGTTTTCCTATCAGCATAATACTGAACAGTCTGCTTAAGACACATAATGGCAGTCTCCGTCGATAGCCCGGGTCTGAAACCGAATTGGGCATCGTGAATATTTATACGACTTGCCATATGTGTATCAAGCAAACCGTCCAGTATCTTAGCTGTAACAGTCGCCAAGGAGATAGGCCTATAGTTAGCGGGGTCTGAAATATCGCCCGTTCTGTTCTTTACTATAGGCACGACTATGGTCTTCATTAGCTTATCTGGCAAATACGAGTGACTTATACAAAGCGAATAAAATGTTGCTAACACCCTGGGTAAATGAACTCCCGCGTATCGCAAGTGCTCGACGCTGAGGTGGTCATGACCCGGAGACTTGCCTCCGACCATCTTACTAATGACATCAGCTATTTCCTTGGCTAAAAACCTTAAACACGGAGAACTTACCTCAGCGTTAATCACCGACGAAGACACGGGCGTAACCGGTCCCGACAAGGGATCAACTTGGAACTGATTCACAAACAAATTTGAAATGGCTTGAGGATCAGAAATTCCTGCCACGCTCACCGGCAGACTCGGCTTGGGGTTCAGTTTACTAGTACTTTTCCAAAACTTCCCGAAATCTTTGGATTTGCGCTGCTCAGCCATTATGTCTAGTTTTATTTGTGCTTGATTATTGCGACACCACTTTAATTTGGCTTTAAAAATGCTACGCGTATTTCGCATATTTTCATAAATAGATCCTGAAGTTGGATTTCCAAATAAACGCCACATCTGAAAAGCAAGCCGAGCCTGAGAGTGAACACTTCTAACATGCCTATTCCAACCCGTTAACGGTTTATAACATTTTTGTCTAATACCTGTAGCGGTCCGCTCAGCAGATGTTGAAAGTATATCAATGATTTTCGTGTACATATTGTCTAAAACCACTCTGTGCGTTACATCGCTGCATATTTTATCCGCGCAATTAATACACTCTGGGGGGAAATCTATTTCACGTAAACCTGAATTACACAATTTTTCATATATCCTTATCTGTTCTAAGTCTCGTTCGCCCCATACAACCTTACTGCATAATTCTTTACGTAGTGGGATATTAGATTCCACTATACATAAGTTACATTCTAATTGAATGGGAAAGTGATCGGACCAATAAGTGCCGTACAATACTTCTACACTAAATATAGTTTGACGCGCGGCCTCAGTAACAACGCAATGGTCAAGCCACCGCTTGCACCCGTGCGCATCACTCACATATGTATACGAGTCGCGAGGTAGTAGCTCGCTATCCGCGCAGGTCATTGTCGGTACGGCCTTACTTTTGAAGATTTTGCAGATATTTTATTACTTATTTACACCCAAAGTTACGTTAAAAATAGCAAGAAAAACAAATCTTTGTTGGCTCATAACTTTTTATTGGCTTTTTATTTTACTATTCTGTTTCCGTACAGACAAAATTAATAATAAGTCAAAACGATATTATGTTTATCTTTGTATGCACAATGTCAAACAGTGGAGTAATACTCTCCCGAAATTTGTGTGGGAAAAATATCGACTAGTTGTGGCATCTTAAGCTTTATTTCATAGCTAATAAATGAATAGGTACAGTCAACAAAGGAGTTAAGTATACAGGAGCGTCGGATATAGTTGAAGTTTACTAAGAAACCGATGGATGTTCTGGACTGAAATTTAATTTAATAAATGAGCTGTTTGTTTTCTATTAACAAACTAAAATTTTATTCGAGAATATCCATCGGTTTTTAAGCCTTCAAAATCTTAAATTTTTATTTCACATAAACCTACATGGAAGAAACGTCAGAAGCTAGGTGCACGGTACCAATTGGTCGTTTCCTATGGAGAAGAGCCGACAAGTAACACCAAGGTTACTCTTTAAAAATATTTGGCTTTTACAATGTTTTCAAATTACAGTATCTATTAATGGGTATGGGAGGAAAGCGTAGCTAATAGGCCTGTCAACAAGTACCAGCCGGTCGATTCTGTTAAAATCTCACCGTGAATACTTAGGTGAAGTGAGTTTGTTTTTGCTAGGAGTTGACACTATTGACACGCTCACTTCACCTAACTTTTCACGGTGAGATTTTTACAGAATAGCACCGCTCTGGTACTTAATAAAGTCAAAAAGATAAATAAAATATAAATACCTATTAATACCAAATTGTATGATTGACATTACAACCACTAATAAAGAGTCAAAATTGGAATTGTCTGTATATAATTTCAAATAATAAATAGTTTAGCTATGTCAAAAAAGAAATTAAAAAAAAAACATCGCTTAAACGAGTTAGTCTGTAATTAAACATAATTATATTATCTTTATTTTTATATCATCTCTGAACAACTAATTTGACTCTTGCCTCACGTCACGCGCCTTTACTCAGCGCTCGACGCAAAACTTTTTGTTTTTACAAACTTTTTGATAAGTTCCGTTCTTCTCGGCTACTCTGTGGCTTCATTGGGAGCGGGAAACACGGAATCTAAAGTGACTAATAGCTATTTAAGTTGTGTGTACTTGATTTAACTTTCAACAAATTGTATAATTACGTTTACGACATGGATTTGAAAGCCACCAACACGGAGTAATATAAGAGTAATATATTTTTATTCTTAAAAGGGGTAATTGTAGGTACTCATCATTATGAACAACTTTTACTATGGGACAGACCCAGAAATCGTGAAAAAAAAAATCAGCTGAAAGTAGCGTGTGCGCTTTAAATATTGTTTACGAATCCCCAGATTCGTTCTACACTAAATCCTAGGATTTTTATTTTGCGAATTCCCAGTGTGATTCACACGCACATAAAAAAGTGCCATCGTAAAAACCCTAGAATTGAAAACCGCTGACACTCAAACGCGACCTACCCATCATGTACAGTCACGAGCACTAATATGTCAACACTTGGCAACTTTCAATTGCGATTTTTTCGTGAAATAACGAATGCAACGTTGAAATACGACACTTTACATAAACCTATGGGTTTGAAAATACTATGTTCGTAATAACATAAAATTTCATTCAAAATTAAAGGAGAAAATCGCCTTTGAATAAAGCCAAGTGTATACATAATTATGCTCGTGACTGTACTCATCACAATTAAAGTTTCAACAAAAGAAAGGTTCTAACAAAAATTGTTAAGTAGTTTTTCGAACTTCATCGTCTGTAGAAAAAGGCGTCGGAAGCTTATTTCGATCTTGGCAGATATTATTCGGCCAATTGTTGCTCTGTGAATAAAACAAAATTAAGAGGAAATGCACAATGAAACACACACACACGCACCCACAGACACGTCAAACTTATAGCACCCCGTCGTTTTTGCGTTTTCGGGGGTTAAAAAGTAATAATTCGAGGTTTGGCTCTCGCCTATTTCCTTCTCCAATATTGGACCAATTTAAAAGATATTTCATAAACTGAATAAGAAGGATATAAATACTGTGTTTTTATTTTTTCATTAATAGTTGTCCACACTAGGCCTTTGTTGACAGGTGTTGTTAGTAGGTGACATTTTTTGAGGGTTCTAGTGATAAGAATAATGTATCATCAAAAAGGAAAACATAGGGACATACAAGTACTTAGTTAATATTTATTATTCTGTAAAAAATCATTGCTTTATGGTCAATAACCAGAAAGAAAACAGGCGAGAGCGTTTCTATGGGCAAACGACCACCCGCATTACCTCTTAAGTACTGCATCATCATCGTCCCAGTCTTTTCCCAATTATGTTGGGACCGCGGCGGCATACATCATTAATGTTGAATTTATAATTATGTGTGAGAACTATGTAAAAAAGGCGTACGCGTTAGAAGCGTCCAGAGTATAGAAAATAGAAACAAAAAAACAATCCAAAAATAAAATAATTAAAAATAAGTTAAGGCAGCTAAGTACAATTTGTACAGCCCGATACAAACGTTATAGCGGCTTTAAAGTACGCTTCTTCCTCTTCTTCTTCTTCGTGTCGCTGCGCTGGCACGACTGTATTTTTAAAGTACGCTTCTTCCTTTTCTTCTTCTTCTTCGTGTCGCTGCGCTGGCACGACTGTATTTTTAAAGTACGCTTCTTCCTCTTCTTCTTCTTCTTCGTGTCGCTGCGCTGGCACTACTGTATTTTTAAAGTACGCTTCTTCCTCTTCTTCTTCGTGTCGCTGCGCTGGCACGACTGTATTTTTAAAATACGCTTCTTCCTCTTCTTCGTGTCGCTGCGCTGGCACGACTGTATTTTTAAAGTACGCTTCTTCCTCTTCTTCTTCTTCTTCGTGTCGCTGCGCTGGCACGACTGTATTTTTAAAGTACGCTTCTTCCTCTTCTTCTTCGTGTCGCTGCGCTGGCACGACTGTATTTTAAATCTTGTTTCCCCAAAACTTTGCCACTTCCACGGCGTTGTCGGTGGCAGCGCAAAGGTCACTTTGACTGCATGTTTTGGGACACAGAGAGCAGGATAGGAGGTGGAGAATGGTTTCAGCGTCTCTATCAGGAAACCCGGCCGACGCCCGTTGCAAACTTTGGCAGGATACCCTTCCCCCTCCTACTCACTACTTACCACCAAAGGAGCATCTCCCTGCAGGGTATAACCTTCCGTGGCCCACTTGGAAATCTCTGTCTCCGGACACAAGTGGGAAGATGTAAGTCCAACTTAAAGTAAAGTGCGCTACTCGCTGTGCAGTATCTCACCCCCACTGACACGTGAATTTGTTACTGCGCAGCGATTCGCCTCATGTTGAGGAACATCGTTATATACACGCTCTTCGCAGGGTGGCTGGTAGCAGCTGGATGAGAGTGGTTGCAGATCGAGTTAAATGGCATGTGATTGAAGAGGTACAGCCCTATTCAAACTTTATGGCGGCTCTGAAGTGCACTATTCGCTGCGCAGTCTAGTCCCTAATTCGATTTATTCCGGTCTGATCCGGTTAGATTTTAGAAAGAAAAAAGAAAAATCGGTCACAGAAACACGTGCATACAAAAAGATTAATAAAGAAAAATAAAAACAAAATACATTTTTAATCACGAGAACAAAACAGAAATAGTCGACGGTTGCTCGTCATGACTGTTACAAGAAGGCTCAGCATGATGCTGTGGCATAGAGGACATATAGCATAGCGCTGATTTTCAGAGGTTACCCGAGAAGGACGTACGGAAAACAAGTCAGATTAAATTATTCGTACTATAGGTACAGCAGGCGGTAAAGGCCCGGTCGACTTACGAGTTGGTCGTGGGTTCGAACCCAGCCAGGAGTTTTACTTTATGTAAATAATTTCATCACCACTGCTCTCAAAACGGTGAAGGAAAATATCGTGAGGAAACCGGCATGTCCTAGAACCAAAATTTCGAAGACATGTGAAATCTACCAACCCGAACTGAGCCCGCGTGGTGGATTACGGCCCACTCTTTCTCACAGAGAGGAAGCCTGTGTCCCAGCAGTGGGAACATTATAGGCGGATAACAAAATAAAACACAATAAAATAAAGCAAACAGTACTTTCTTGTAATATAACGCAACTGCCTACATAAACAACCAATGATATGAATAAAGGGCTGATTTTTTTAATCGACAGATAATTTTTATTCGTGGAATAAATTGACGTCTGACCTGACAGTTTTTGTATAGAAAAACTGTCAAAAATTCAAAATTATTCCTCCGACAAAATTATCTGGCGTTGCAAAATCAGCCCCAAGCCTCAGTTACCGTTGGCCCGGAACATAAAGGGTTAGGAAGGAACACGGGTGGGTTTTAGTCAGTAAGAGTCTGACACTCCCTTCCGCTCCACCCAGAGCGGGAGGGGTCATTTGATGATTTCCCACGGAAATAAAAAATACGGAAAAAAAAAAGTGCCGATTTTTCAATCACCTGGTAACTTTCGAGGAATAATTTTGAAATTTTGACAGTTATTTCATACAAAAACTGTCAAACGTCAATTTTATTCCTCGAATAAAAGGTTATCTGGCGATGGAAAAATCAGCCCACAAAATATAATTATCACTTATATAGATAAAACAAAACAAATATTCATAAACACATATTATGCAGTCAAGACCTTCCCAAGAAAAACACGTGTGACCCTAAAGCATAATAAATCATAAGAACCTTTCCATTATATTCTTTAACACGTATTACTTTCATCAAATCGACATTATCATAGTTATGAGATTCCGTTATTACGTCATTAGGGATTATTCCCGATATTATAGTTTGAGTTTCCTTTTTGTTCGGAAGGTGAAAGAATATCGGGAGGTTTTCCTTTCTTCTTCTTTATCTTTGAAAGTGAAGGGTGCTCGGGTTGGCGGGTGCTATAGAGGGTGTTGGTGACATCGACGTGCATATACAATACGACCGAAGTAACTTGGCCGGCCTGAATATAGGCACTAACTTTCGCACATGTTCTCTCACTCGCACTCGCCTTATGTCACCATTTGGTTCCTAAAAAATCTTACTGCGCAGCCTTCTGCGCAAAGTTCAGGGGTCTACTCCGAAGTGGTAAATTATCGTATCGGCCGAATGTTCGGTCATTTTCTACTACCTTTAATTTGCTTTATTGACTAATAGGTCCCGACCAAACTGTGCCAATCCGAACCTTTTTAGTAACCCTTACCCTTTTTTTACCTTTTTTTTTTAAATTCGTAGTAGGACAACAATATTCGGTTCGGCCGTATGTCAGATCGTTCCGATCATTCGTATGTGTCATTTCGGAGTAGACACCCAGGCCGCCCGCCAGGCAGCATATTGGTTCACGTATGAACCAATATGCTGTTCCATACATTTTTCACCGCGTAGCTGCAGTTTTCTATGGAACTGTAGATTTTTTTTTTATAACTTCTGAAAAATTGCTACGCTAGGGGTCCAGAATCATTTGCTGAATTCATCGATGCCTTACGATAAAAAAAACATTCAAATCATTAAAATAAAATACAAATATGGTATTTAATGAGGTAGTGAATATTTTTTAGTCTTACAGCACCATAATTGCGAGTGTTTTGAAAGAAATTCCTAATTTGAAAAGTTCGTCTGCTCAACAACGTAAATAACGCAATGGTCGTGGCTGAACTGTCAAAATGAAAGGCATTACGATCCATTGTGTTACGAAATTACCAGTCACGTGATCCCCTTTAGCCCTGGATCGAAAGAGCTTGAAGTCATCGGGAGAGGCCTTTGCCCAGCAATGGGATGGTGCAGGGCAAAGAGAATGTGGTTATATCGTCGTTGGTGCAGGGTAACAGTGACAGTGAGTGACGCATTTACCCCGCAGTTCCATGGACCGCTCAAATAATAAAAGCTGGTTTTTAGGGTTCCGCACCTCAAAAGGAAAAAACGGAACCCTTATCGGATCGTTTTGTTGTCCGTCTGTCCGTCCGTCCGTCTGTCTGTCAAGACCCATTATCTCGGTAACGCGTGAAGGTATCGAGTTGAAATTAAAACCATATACTCAGGTCTGCAGACCCTTGAAGCTGTGAAAAAATCAAATACCCAAGTTAACGTAAAAAAAGATACGGCCGTTTATACCGCAAAAAACATATATTTCGACTCTCTCAAGGGAATCAAAATTTATATGGTACTTCCCGTTGACCTAGAATCATGAAATTTAGCAAGAAGCAAGACCATGTAGCACAAGTAAAGGAAAAAATTAAAAAAACCCGTGATAAACTATTTACATACCTACAAAGTACGGAACCCTCGGTGCGCGAATCCGACTCGCCCTTGACCGGTTTTTTAATATTGTGAAATCAAATTCAAACTCTTTTATTTATTGGTATCTTCTTGCGTTCGAAGCCAAATGAAAAATGATAATACAGTACTTACTGTTTATCGGCTTACTCAGATCATTAGGCACATTCGTGTTTAAATTTTCATTTTTACAGACAAAGACGAATGATTGGTTGTTATTTATTTTAAGTTAAAGAAGCAAGCAATTTACTTTCTTTAGAGTAATAGCAGCCGAATGAAGGGAGAGAGGCATTGTCCTTGGCAAAGTGAGACTGACAAATCTACGTTTCGCCGACGACATTGTTCTCTTTTCATCCCCAGCCACTGAACTTGAACGAATGCTCTAAGAACTTAGCAATGCAAGCCTGAGGTTGGACTGAAGAGGAATAGGTATGTCGAAGACCAAAGTTATGTACAACGAAACACCTAGAAGCATAAAAGTAGACGGGGAGATAATACAACATGTCCAGGAATACCTCTACTTGGGTCAAGTAGTCTCTTTCCAGGCGAGGCAAGATAAAGAAATCTCAAGACGAACGGAAAACGCCTGGAAGAGCTACTGGTCCTTGAAGGAAATATCTAAGTGCGAGTTGCCTATGGCACTGAAACGCAGGCTCTGAGGACATCTGTATTCTTCCCGTCTTAACCTATGGTGCACAAACTTGGTCTTTGACTAACAATCAGAAGTCCAAACTCAAGGTCTGCCAACGCGCAATGGAGCGCAATATACTAGGCGTTAAATTAACGGATCGTGTTCGAAACACAATACTGCGCTCCAAAACAAAGATAGTTGACGTGGTTCAAAAGGCTGCTCAACTTAAATGGGACTGGGCAGGACATGTCTGCCGCATGCCGGACAAACTGTGGGCCCAAATAGCGCAGAATTGGTGCCCTGAGACAGTAAGGCGGGGTCGTGGCAGACCACGTAGGAGATGGTGGGACGAGCTGGATAGGTTCCATCCAAACTGGAAGGAGGACGCGCGGGCTCGCGAAAGATGGCAGGATCGGAGGGAGGCCTTTGCCCAGGAGTGGGACAGCGCAGGCTAGAACAAAAAAAAAAATACAGCTATCATTTAAATTTTTTTGGTTTTAAAGTTTTTTTTTTAAGTTTAAATTATTGTGTATATCTAATACCTCTCTGAAGGAGCTGTGGTGTCCCAGTGGTAACGTTCGCGACTTAAGAGTTGCAGGTCGTAGGTTCGGACCCAGACAGACATTTTACATTTTTTAAATTATTTCATCGCCACTGCTTTCAGAACGGTAAAAGGAAACATCGTGAGGAAACCAGCATGACCTAGAAGGTCCAAAAATTCGAAGACTTGTGACATCTACCAACCCCCTCTAGGCCAGCTCCCCCTCTCACAGAGAGGAGGCCTGGCTATTGATGAAATAGGTATGTTTGTATTGCTTTTCTCAAAGATCGCTATAGAGAGACGTATTTGTAATAATGATTCTTCTCTTTGTAATATGGCTTCGAATAAACTCAGAAACTTAAAAAATACATACGAATTAGGTTTTAAGTATGAAAGCTAATAAAATTTTTGTCTACACTTTTTAGGTAGGTATAATAGTTACTTAAAAAAAAAGTTTACAAAATCATTTCTTATTTGTGTAAACTTCACATACGAGTAGGTACGTGATGGGTGTTATTATCTAAACACGATCAAAAAAAAAACAAAGCTCATTTTCTAAACTTATTTTGTATAAGTACCTACTTAAAACAAAACAAAACTAACCACGCTGACCCCAAAAAAATTATCAAATGATTTTTTTTCGTTTTATTTTGTTCCATACCTGGGGAGTTTCGCTACCTAATTTAATTTTTATGATGCCCCCGTTTTTTATGATGCCACACGAACACGGGACATGTCGCAAGAAAAAGCTAGTATAATGAACGTGGGTTTAATAATAATATCGACCTTTGTAAGTAAATCCGACAACAATAATACCTTTTTAACCGACTTCAAAAAAAATCGGCTGTTTTTTTTTGTAAAAAAGTTTTTATTTTTCACTTTTAAGATGTTCTTACAAACCACCCATACAAACTCTTATAACACTACTTGCTATGTAAATATCAGTGACAGGAAGTCATTATAACATATTCAATTATTCAATATAAACTAAGTGACAAAAATACGTATTATTAAAGCTAACTCAAAAACTATACAAGCAAAATTAAAAAAAAATATGTCACACCTGAGGCATACCCTATCCATTAAAAAAAAAAAAATCGAAATCGATTTACAAATGCCGGAGATATCGCGTAACAAACATACAAAAAAAAACAACATAAAGTCGACTTGAAAACCTCCTCCTTTTTGAAGTCGGTTAAAAAGGAGGAGGTTCTCAATTCGACGACGGTACGTAGTTATTTTTTATTTTTTTTTGTAAAATGTTTTTATGTTTTCCTATCCCCATATTGACAACATCAGAAGATTAAAAGCCTAATTAACATAAACAACAAAATCTGTATTGCCTTGTTTACTTAAGAAACAAAACATAACACCTTTACTGTGTACAGAAACTTGAGTAAACAGGTAAACAGATTAAAGACAGCTAAGGAAAGTTCGTAGAAGTGTCAAACTGAATTATACTTTAACTTTGAAGAGTAAGATTTAGTTTTGGTTGTTTTGTTGTTGGCTGAAGTTTCTATGCTATTTCAAAGTTTACGAAGGTACTTTGATGGAAAACATTGCCCTTTGTGAGAACAATTATACTTTTTCCTTATAAATGGGACAGCAGAACATCAAGTCAAGTCTGATCACTATTTTCTTTAAATAATCCGCCCATAATGTTCCCACTGCTGGGACAAAGGCTTCCTCTTTGTACCTAAGAGGAGTGGGTCATAATCCACCACGCAAGTCTTCGAATTTTTGGTTCTACGACATGCCGGTTTCCTCACGATGTTTTCCTTCGCCGTTTGCCGAAAGAGTGTGGTTATGAATTTTTGAGAAGAGACAGATGATGATGATAAATATACCTTCTCCAGTGTTTGTTCGGAATTTATTAACATTTTATATTGTTACATTTTAAGGCTTCATTCACAATGTCTCTTGAAGATTTTTTAAATTTGTTTAACAAATGGTGTTCTAGTTTCAATCGAACACATAGCGAAAATCAGCGAATGCAATTATGCACATTCGCTCGTTCACCGAAATGTCGGCCAGTTCGCGGTCAGTTCTCGTTAGAGACACCACGTAGGTACTCAAAACCATTACCATTTTACCAATAAGTTAGCTGTACAGTTTACTATTTTAACCCTTTCTCTAAGTTTTATAGTGATTCAATATAGCTATTTCCCTTATAATTCGAGACTTTAACTTTTACCATAATTATATACCATATACTCTCAATAAGAGAAAGGTGAAGAACCTAATTTCAATCGCTATCGAATGCGCATGACTTTGAATCATTAACAAACGATAAGGATTTTTAAGAGGTGAGGTAGCGGTAATTTGAACTTGTCCTAGTTCTCTTGTTCTCTTGAAGATTTTTTAAATTTGTTTAACAAATGGTGTTCTAGTTTCAATCGAACACATAGCGAAAATCAGCGAATGCAATTATGCACATTCGCTCGTTCACCGAAATGTCGGCCAGTTCGCGGTCAGTTCTCGTTAGAGACACCACGTAGGTACTCAAAACCATTACCATTTTACCAATAAGTTAGCTGTACAGTTTACTATTTTAACCCTTTCTCTAAGTTTTATAGTGATTCAATATAGCTATTTCCCTTATAATTCGAGACTTTAACTTTTACCATAATTATATACCATATACTCTCAATAAGAGAAAGGTGAAGAACCTAATTTCAATCGCTATCGAATGCGCATGACTTTGAATCATTAACAAACGATAAGGATTTTTAAGAGGTGAGGTAGCGGTAATTTGAACTAGGACATGCAGATAGAAAGTAATGACAAAAAGTGAACAGCAACACCTAAAATCACAACCTACTTTGTAGGGGACGACTATCTGACGTGAAAAACTCAGTGCTCATATACACGAGCATTACGTTGCCAACAGCAGAATAATGACAAGAATAATGTACCCAGGATTTTGTCATATCTCGATTTAAAAGAGTGTCTATGGAGTTTCTTGCCCGTTCCTCTCCATAGAGATCTACGTTTTGGAATGGGCAACTAGCTTCAACTTTCTCACTTTCTGACCGACTATTTAATTTTGACAATTCTTGAAATAAATGCTGTGAGTTTGTGTTTGCAGAGATAACTGCAGCCGTTGATACTCATCGGCGGCAACCGTAGACGCATCGACGGCAGTCACCGACATGTCGTTGGCAACATTCCGCTCGTGTATTTGAGATCATGTATTCAAATGCACGAGCGGAAAGTTATAGACCACTGATGCATTTGCCTCCGCTGGCGGCTGATGTCGACGCGTCTACGACTGCCGCTGGCAAGGGTCTTGTGTATTATCACTAGGACACGATAGTGAAAGCACTGCTTAAGAATAATACATTTTTACATCTAACTTTTCCTTCTCCGTGGGTGTATGTTTACGTCTCCAATTACAAGTTTTCCTAAGAGCTCTTTCTTATACTAATTTTAGTCCTTTCACGTTCAGTTGAGTTATTCCCAAAGTTTTTGAAAGCGTGAGATGTTCATTGAGATAATTGAATGACGTAAGACGTCCCGAGAATTGGGAAAAACAAGATTTGAGGGAAAAACAGCCTTCAAAATAGCCAATCAAGTTACTATGCTCAAATTAGGCTCACCAAACTTATGTCCTGTCAAAAATAGGCTCCTGATGAACCGACAGATTGGAACTAAAAATTCATTCATTGTTTGTTGTGGTATGTCAGTTCTTTTTATTGCTACACTAGCTCTGCTTGCGACTTCTCTTCTTCTGCCTGCGACTTCGTCCGCGTGAATTTTTTAGTTCCCCCGACCCACCCCGTCGTATCGCATCGCCTGCCCGCGCTATTAATGTGTTCTTTCTGACTTTTTTTGCTTTTGCTCGGCTCCTGAGTGCCTTAGCGTGATGTTAAGTAGCCTTCCTCAAGAATTGGGCTGCCAATAGCAAAAAAAGATTTTTTCAAATCCATTCCAGAGATTAGCGCGTTAAAACAAACGAGTTATTCCGGTCTGATCCCCTGAACCCCCCTCCACCCCCCACCCCTCCTCGATCCCCTGCTTGTTTGTCGTCTGTTTTAATCTGTCTTATCCACTATAAACTTTCTCATTTCGGTTTGATCCGCTTCATCTTTTTATTTTGGGATGCATGAAGAAGCCTCCTCGTGTAGCGCAGTTTGATCCGCCAGTTACTCAACTGAACGCTCGCGCTCGGCGCATCCTGGACTGTCACCCCCAACACCCTATTTTACTGGCCAATTCTTCCCTTGCGGTGGTAGTGCTAACGCCCACCTGGTTTGCGACCACCCTCCCACCGGAGTCCGGCGTCAAACAGCCTGCTGTGTTTCGTCGATGCGTGGGAGTTCCAGTGCCTTATGCATCATCTGGGCACGCTCGTTCCATCATAGACCTCATCCATCGCTTTCCACCAGGCGTGATCGAGGTGAAGAGCGGGCCCATCAGCAATAAAAAAATTGAACTCTTTAGATTTCTTTTTAGATTAATTAAAATTATTACATTATTTTAATAGTGTTCTCAGGTTTTTTTACACTCGTGCGAAGTTAGCATCCTTTTTCGAGGAACTAATTAGTTTTTCCAGGCACATAATGCATTTATATTATAATGGCATTCGATCCGCAGTATCAATATTATCAAAATTTTATATTTCAACGCCCGATTTCTGCGGCCATCTGAAATCGAGCATAAATTATTCAATACGATTAACCAAATATTGAATTGCAAAGTGGTCATAAGTTATGAATCTGCTTAAATTGAGTCTGGTTATTAGTTGCCAGTTGGCCATAAATGTTTTAATGTGGTGATACAAGTCCACTGCTGGACATAAGACATATGAAACCTCGGCCTTCCAAAGCAAAACCACTACAGATTCATCTTTGAGATCGTCAGTTCAGCCGATTGATTCTGTAATCTTATCGTGAAAACTTAGGTGAACTGACCTAGTCTAAGTGAGTCAATATCGTCTTTCTCTAGCTTGAGGTGGAATGACATCTCACTTCAACGAGTATGTACGGTGAGACTTTTACAGAAGATGAAGCGTCGTATTTAGAACCAATACTAACCTACCTTCAAACAGCATAAGGCGAATATAGCTCCAGCTTGACCAGATCTGCCACTTCATTTTGTAGATCTGTTTCTGTTTCCTTATCATTATCATCATCATCAACTTTTCCAGTCGGACCGGATGCAACTGAATACCAGTATTTTTTGTGGAGCGACTGCCTATCTGACCTTCACAACCTAAGTCCCCTGTGACAACCAGCCTTACCAAGGGGTAACACGATACCCCTTGATAAGACTGGTTGTCAGACTTTTGGGCTTCTGATTACCAGTAACAACTATCAAATATCTAAGAATGACAGTCGTGAGGAACGGCTTTTTTTTTGGGTGGGATATTATCAAATAACTTCTCCCGCTCCCGTGTTCCTTCAGTTGCCTTTGCCAGGGGCCACGGTATCTCTTTCGAACAACCCGCAACCCTGGCAGACATCGGCCCTAGTAGACCCCGTCAGTTAGTGCTGACATCTCTTTGAGGCGCGCGTGGAACACGACGCGCCGTCGCGTCGACTCGGGCCTGGTCCTTACTGGACGGCGAACTGATTGCTCGCCTCGCCGTCCTCACGCCCGCGCCTACGGTGGCCGGGAATCGGCTGTCGTCTCCCGACGCCCAGGGCGTCTCCTGCCGCGACTAGGGGCGTGAGGGCGCAACGCGTTCCACCCCCTTCTACGCAAGCATTACTGCTTCGCAGAAGGTAGTGACGGCCTTCCATGCACTCTCGCTCCGTACCATGGCCTGGACCAGGGCCGGACGCGAGTGGTCGCCGCCGCCGATCACGAACTACTGACGGCTGATGGTGACGAACGGCTTAACGTGTTTTCTGTGCTTTATGTAATGGTTAACGATCCGACTGCGGCAAGCGTACCCTCGATTAATCCGTATGTCCTTAGAATATTATAATTACCTCACTTTCCGCTACATTCAAGTACGTTACCTTGATGAGCTCAATATCTGATGAGATTTTGATTACAGCTATACCAAATAAAAATGTTTTTTTTTTGTTTTGCGTATTTGTAAGGCCTACCCCAAGTCTTTCCAGGAACTCCTTTCCCGCGCCACCTCAAACCAGCCCTCGCGGTACGCGTCTAGGTCCACGGCAAAAATCACAAACCTCGAATTCCCCAAAGGAAATTAGACCTACACCTTCTTATCCTTGACGTAAGCATTAACCTTTTAGCTCGAGATGTTTTTGTCTCGGGCCCATTGCAGACCCCGATGGTCTGCAATGGGCCCGAGACCCGAGGCCCCTTTTCGAGTCAGCTGTCACTGCTGTCAGTCACTCCGGGATGTTATCTTTTTCTGCACGTGTTTTCGGTGTGGGACAAAGAATTTAAGAGGAGCGGAGAAGATAAGAAAAAGAAAAGAAGGAAATACATTTATTTATAACAGAGGGACAATTCTCATAATTTTACGAACGTCCACAGTCTGATCTCAGTCTCAATCTGTCAAAATTACCACTAATTACTCTACTTTTTTTGACAAGTTTTTGACATTGATTGTCGTTGAGATGAGATTGCGACTAGATTTTGAACGTTTTTAATTACGGGAATTATCCTTCAGACTAAAAGACACACAATATAATATAAATCAGATAAAAAAAAAAGTCCGATGTAAGAAATTAGCAGGAAAGTGCGCCAGCAAAAATGCCAGACAACTAATTCCTGACGCCTGGTTTTCAACTGGACCTGAAATGTGAGGTGACGGATGTAAATCAGTTTTATACTGCAACGTGACGTGTGTATGCATAAAATAAAAAAACTGGCCAAGTGCGAGTCGGACTCGCACACAAAGGGTTCCGTACCACAAGGCAAAAACGCCGATAAAAACACAAAACCGAACACAAAGCCGACCCCAACATAGTTGAGAAAAGGCAGATGATTACTTGAGTTATAATTTGCTCATTGCTCGTGCCGCCAGATAAGATAAAAATATTTTTTAAACATTTGAAATAATTTGAACAAAAAATGTTATCTTGATTTTTTGTTAATTTTGGACCACAAGCTACATCCTGTGGTAATATTGAGTCGGTTATCAATGTCAGGTACTGTAGTTGATCGATTTGGGCTATTAGACGGAGGCTATGACAAAAGCAATAAATTATAGCCTATCAGAGCGGAGGCGATAAAAAAGGAAACATATTTTATGACTTAGAAGCTAATTTTAGGTCTACAGCGGTGGTTGTTATTTTAGGCGTGTTTTAGCTGAACCAGGAACTGATGACTAAAATATAGGTGAGTCTAGCAAAATCTAGTATTTTATTTTAGGCAACAGAAAGAACCTTAGTTTTTACCCTTTGGGTACGGGACCCTAAAATGAAGAAAGAGCATAATTTTTAACCAACTTCAAAAAAAGGAGGAGGTTATCAATTCGGTTGATTCAATTTTTTTTTAAGGGGGAGTCCCCTACTGACGGACATATAAGGTTTTCCGAAAATAAAATTAAAACTACTTCGAGAAATATGTATTTATTTATGAATTAGTTAAATTAACAAAATATAAAATCAAAATCAATTAACAAAAATACAATCTCTGCGTAAACATAATCTTGGAACATTAATTAAATTTTGGTAGAAAAAAGTTAGTCTTTAATATTGGCACCTAGTACCGGACGGGTTAATCTTCAAACCCCAAGCGCCAGACATTCTTAAAACATTGTGCATCTATCACATATATAGGTATCTCCACATTCCGGAACGTCTGCACATGCTTCATGGGCCCATTCTTGGCAGCTGGAGCATTGTTTCCAGTCCTCGTCGTGGTCCTCTAAACACACCACAAGTAGTTTTTTCCATATTAGATATTACAGTTTTCAAACTTTGCTGATCCCATTTTCCTTTCTTTTTTGTCTCTTCCATGTTGAAATATTACCCTCCTTCTATCCTGTAAAACAACAAACAATCATTAGTATGATAAGTATACATGCTTAGTAAAAAAGCCAACCTATAAACTGTCCGGTGGTAAGGGACAACTTTGTGTCCGGAGGTAGGGGACAGGGAATGTCCAAAATTACGTATTTCATACTAAAACTGTTTAAGTAATTAATAAAAACTTTGACAATTTACGAATTATTATGAAACACTGTCTTTATTAACAAATAACAAAAAGATTAAACACAAAACTATACCAGTAATACTCACTTGAAATTTACGAGACGCGACGCTTTCCCGCCAAAAACAGCAATTCACCTCTCCCACCGCGGCTGGTCGCCTCACTGGCAAACCGCGTTGCGTGATCCTGTATCGCTACGTTCCCCCGCGCCCCTTTCACCAATATTTGAATAGATCGCGTTGTCGTTTGTCGAGATAGTACGAGTGTCCGACGCTAGGTGCCGTCCGGCGCTACGGGATCCCCCTATAGTCTTTTATACCTCAGAACTCCGTTATTTATAAGCCGATTTGCAAAATTGAAATATTTGAAAAGATGTACTACTTTCAAATTGGTCCCATAGAAATTTCATCAAAATCGGTTCAGTAGTTTGTTTTTAAACCAAAATTACTAGTAATTCGTTTGCTTTCCTATGACTTCAGTGGTGGCTTAGTGGTGGCTTGGTGGTTTGGCTATTTACGGCCGGGTACTGTAAAAGGCAAAATAGACAGTGTAGCGGTATCTACAGCCCTTGAAATACGCTCTCCTGGTCGACGCCAGCGGTCAGCCTCAACCCGGCGCTGTACCACATCCGACGCACTGGAGCATGACGCAGCGCCACCCCAACTCACTGGGGACATATTCGCAGACAGTTCTGACTCACCGTGAACTATGCGGCAACCGGTTCCGACTCACTGGAACCTCAGCTGGCCTGGCAAGCATCGCAAGATACAAGACTCAGCCCACTATCGACCTCCGGTCTCCGGGGGGGAGTGATGTAGCGGTATCTACAACGCCACATGCGAACAACGCGTCATACTACGTCACGCAAATCCTACATCGCGCAAGCAGAGTTTACCGCGCAATTAGCATAGATACAACGGCTCGACATGAATCATCGGGCAGTTGCCCGCCAGACAAAACACCCGTCTGGTCGGAGGATCCTCCCTTTTCTATAGAGTATCAGTGAACTTTACACCCTGTTCCTCATACCTCTATAGACAGAACCTCTAAAAATCAAGAGAACAACAAGCTTTCAGTTAAGCTGACAGATCAATGTGTCAATCAAAACTTTGTTTATTTATTTATTCTTTAGTTAAAACGGTTTACAATCAATTACAGACATTAAAGACAGTTTACTCATACACATAAAACATTGAATATAAAATCAAGTAAAAAGTAAATAACACATTCATACACCCCTCTCACAATACATCCGACATGAGAAGAGACTTTGAGAAGATCTACGGTAATATAAACATTAATATGGAATCTTGTCGACACAGGGATGCTCACATGACAGACTGTGTGTGGAGCCTCGAAGGCAGCGGAAACTTTATTTTGTGTGGTTATTACGTGCCTAAAGAACCTTGCAGCGTTGTAGGTAACAACGCTATAAAGTTCTTTAGCCTCGTAGCCAAAATCAGAACTAAAGCCGCCATCTTGTTTTTCAAATACATTCCAGTGACACTAATAAATTACGTTTTCAACACACTTGCTCGTAAAGTGGCTCTTATTGAACCGATTTTAGGTCCATAATGGAGTGTATTACGAACGCGTGCTTTTTCTTTACTTTAATCCACATGTTCTGTAATACCACAGATAACTATTTACTAGTCGGAGACGCGCGCTTTTTTAATCTCATCAAACCCTGCGTTCCGAATTGGGAAATAATCGATGTGTTCCGAATTGGGAAATAACCGAATTAGCGTGAGCGCGATAACGATGTCCCGTGAATCGTCATAGATGACGTCATGACATTCGCCATCTTGCGATAATGCCGACCATGCCTTAGAATAATATCACCGTGAGCGCTGTCAAAAATGACAGTGTGTGTATGAGGTTGTGTCAGTGTGTGTTTTGTTTTGAGTTGCATCATCTTTAAATTAAACTAACGTGGCATTTTTGAAATTGTGCTTCTGGCTGACAGTCGCCACCTAACCAAAGAAGAAGAACTGAAGAAGAAATGTGGTGTTTATACAAAGAAATACTGTAATAATATCTTTTTTACATTGTGTAAGCGCGTTCACGAGTGTTCCGAATTGTTGCCAGCTCTCAGCAGTCATAATAGTAATATCTAAATCGGAACGCATGTGAGATGATGCATGGACGTAATATTACGTCCATGCAGATGATGTGAGCGCTATGATGTGAGCGATTATAGCTAATTCGGAAAGCGCCCAAAGAGACTTCATGCCAAAAGAAAAAATCCGCGGGCTATATTTAATTTTTTTTTTAAATAGTCTGTATTGTCCTTGGTCGCAAAATGAACTCGCAGGGGACCACAGACAATTTAAGGTGAATGCGCAGTGGTAGACCGCGAAATTCTTAGGTTTTTTGCAATTTTCAGGTTTGTGTTTATTATATTTTTTCTATAGGCTGTTTAGCGGTTTTGTCTGTGCCATAGATTAATATATTTAAAATGAGTCAATGTTGCGCGCGCATAGCTAGTGCTGGCTAGCACGGCGCGCGGGAAAACAAAACCAGCGCGCCATTTTCCATACAAGTTAATATTTAACAATACAAGTCTGTTTTTTTTCCTCGCAAGTGTGTTGAAAAACGTCGTATGAAACGCGTGTGCATTAATCAATATACACTCGGCTTTCTTATCGCTCTCGCCTGCGGCTCGCGCGATAATATCGTCTCGTGCATAATGATCAACTTAGCACACATGTATCATAATGTACTATTACGACAGCCGGAGGATCGGAAACGAAAACCCGAAATGGTTTTATGACTATGTAAATAATAAAATAACAGGTAACTGTCCCATGAATATTCATTCCACCCCGAAGTAGGCAAATAGAAACCTTATTCTTACAAAAAGTAATTTAAAAAAATTAAACCGACTTCAAAAAGAAATTAACTCAAAATTATGAAATAACTTTAATTTCGGAAGTCGGTGTCTTGGAATCTGTATTTTAGTTTTATGCCACCGACTTCCGAAATTAAAGTTATTTCATAATTTTGAGTTAATTTCTTTTTGAAGTCGGTTTATTTTTTTTAAATTACTTTTTATTTCGGAGTTTTTAGTTTTTGCACTAGAATTTGACCACGGTTCTGAGATGTTTTCCCTTTGACACTACACCCGTAGCTCGTATCAATAAGCCAGGCCGTCACACTTACACGTATTAGTCCATATCTTGAAAATTACTGAATCGATCTTGATGAAACTTGCACTGTTCCCTAAGTTGAAGTAAATGTAAGCCAATAAAAAAAATGGTCACGATCCGATTAATAGTTCCGGATATATACATACATACGTCTATAAAATTTTGTATATTTGTTTGGAAGCCCTAATAGATTGTCATAAGTGAATATAATGCAATTCCAATAATATTACATACATACGTGTCGAATTGATAACCTCCTTTTTTTTGAAGTCGGTAAAAAATAATAATTTAATAAAATAGCCTGCGATTGACGTGATAAATAACCGTTGGAAAGTAAATGCAACATCGGCCGTCGTCGACCTTCCTTTAATAACGGCATGTAACGCACGTAATTCCTCATTGGCACATTAACTTTACAAAACATTTGCACAAAATATGTTTACAAACAGTGCTTCCCCTCGTCAACGTCATTAGAGCGCCAAGAAATATGTTTACCAACAGTGCCCCCCTCGTCAACGTCATTAGAGCGCCAAAAATATGTTTACCAACAGTGCCCCCCTCGTCAACGTCATTAGAGCGCCAAAAAATATGTTTACCAACAGTGCCCCCCCTCGCCAAAAAATATGATTACAAACAGTGCCCCCCCTCGCCAAAAAATATGTTTACCAACAGTGCCCCCTCGCCAAAAATATGTTTACCAACAGTGCCCCCCCTCGCCAAAAATATGTTTACCAACAGTGCTTCCCCTCGTCAACGTCATTGGAGCGCCAAAAATCTTTGTCCTTTCACAGTTATTTTACCTCTGATTTAGTACCACTGTCGCATCGGCGGGCCTGCCATCATGTATTAAACTTGGAAAATTTTGTTACAAGTTTAATTAAAAACCATTAATCTTTATATAAACGTTGCGTAAAGTTAAAAAACGTTTTAAAAAATAATCATCGTTAGGTAGGTACAACATCCATAATTACGTTTCATAAAAACCTCTTTTCAATTAATAATTTTCAGCCCTTTTGTTATTTTTTCACCCCAATAACGAAAAGCCGTCCATTGACCTAGAATTGTTAAGTAGGTTAGGGAATCAAAGGATGAATTTTTTGGAATCTGTGAAACTGAACACGTGCTCTGCATTAAATGGTATTATAGAATATTCTCTTTCATGAATAGGTATTAGGCATTAATGACATTTACACTATAACGAAAATAACACATCACCTTGCCTTACCTCGAAGAAATAAGCAGTAGATAGGGTTATTGGAAAAACACCAACAACCTCTTAAGAGGTCATTGTGCTCATCATTATGAACAACTTTTACTATGGGACCAAACTTGAAATCGCGTAAAGAAATCAGCTGTTCCCTTTTACTATGGGACCAAATCTGAAATCGCGACAAGTTGTTCATAATCCATCCATCCATCCATCCATTTATTTATTTCAGGCATCAAGGCCCATATAAACACATACACATACAATACAATATTAATATAACTTAAAAATACTATAAATACATACAACATTTTATTAACGCTAAAAACTAACGTACACGAAGACCACTTAAGAGGTTTGTTCGACGCCAAACCAGGGCAAGTTCTGGCCTGTCGAAAGGTTCGCGAATCGCGAAGCTTATCTTGCCTCAATCAATTTAAGTTGTCCGTCTCACATAACCTACATGGGCACCTATGAAACGTCAGAAGCTAGGTGCACGGTTCCAAATGGGTTTCACTTACCTGTGCTGGTGACGATCCGCCCTGCAGGTCACGCCGGTTCTGTGTGTGTGTGTAAGTGTCTTTGAATGTGTAATGTGTGTGGAGTCGGTGTCAGATCCGACGATGCTCCAAAGGACGCCGGTCCGTACGGCGAGCAACGGCACGGGATGCACCACACCAATTGTTCAACTGTTCACAAGTAGGCTTAGGGCCTGAACTAAACAGATCGCACTCGGCACCGATTGTCTGTTCCAAAACTATGCCACGGCACGCGCGGTGGGTGGCTCACCTTAGAACGGCAGGTTAGCCCCAAAATGCACAAACTATCCCGGGAATAAACGCACAAAGGGGTGTTTGGCCAAATAGTAACAAATATTTATCAATAGTTCGAAGTTCTACACGGATTAAACTGGATTTCCCAAATTTTAACAAAAAGCCATGTCTTAGAACAAAAAACGAATTACAAGTGACATGACAGTGACAGTTGCCCAAAACGTCACAAAGGCCGCGTTCGGAAACGAGTCTAGGACTCAACATCTACCCCCCCCGGACGGGCCTACCCGTCCGCTAATCAATTGGCAGTCTTGACAAAGTTGCGACCGCTCTCTTCATGACCGATCCGTCCACCAAAACTTCAGCGAAACGAGGGACCCCGTCGGAGCCAGTCACCAAATTGAGAATGCGCCCCCTGCGCCAATGCAAAGGCTTAAGGTTGGCATCCTTAATCAGGACGAGGTCTCCTATCTTGGGCGGATGAGATTTGTCTGTCCACTTGACGCGCTGCTGAAGGATGTGCAGATACTCTAAGCTCCAACGCCGCCAAAAGCTCTGAGCGAGCTGTTGCACCAACTGAAACCGCGAGAGCCGATTATGGCTCACATCGACAAGAGGGTACTCCGGCAGGGCGACAAGTGGCTGTCCAATCAAAAAATGGCCCGGTGTTAGAGCCTCCAAGTCGTTCGGGTCTGAAGAAAGCGGGCACAATGGACGCGAATTTAGTACAGCTTCAATGCGGCAAAATACCGTAGCTAGTTCCTCAAAGGTGAGAACGGTGTCTCCCAACAATCTCCGCCAGTGTCCCTTTGCCGCTTTCACCGCGGCCTCAAAAATACCCCCCCAGTGGGGGCAGGCTGGCGGGTCAAACAACCAAGTGACACCTCGGCGGGCCAATTTGTTTCCAATGTCAACCTGGCTCTCATTAAGGAAGGCGTATACCTCCTTCAAATAGTTACTCGTGCCCTTGTAGTTGGTACCGCAATCAGACCTGATTAAAGAAGGTAACCCACGGCGAGACACAAATCTATCCAAGGTCGCCACAAAAGCCTCTGTCGAGAGGGAGGTGACCAATTCCAAATGCACTGCCTTAGTTGACAGGCAGACGAATACACACAAATACGCCTTAACAATTTTACTATTACGAAGGGTAGACGTCTTCACTGAAAAGGGACCAGCAAAATCCGTTCCAACGCCAGCAAAAGGCCTAGCCTCATTGACACGATCGGCCGGCAAATCACCCATCAGGGGCTGCATAGTGGAGGCCTTAGTTCGATAGCACGGCATGCAACGGAAGACGATGCTACGAATAGTACGACGAGCCGACAGGATCCAAAACTCTCGCTGCAGAATGGCCAACAGCGCATTGCAACCGGCATGTGAGTTCCCAATGTGACGATCAGTCACCAACAATTGTATCAAGTGGCCTTCCTTGGGCAACAAAAGGGGATGACGGGCACCATAAGGAAGGCTAGAGTGCCTTAACCGTCCTCCAACACGCAAAAGGCCCGATTTATCCAAAAAGGGATTCAGCTTACTAACGGCTCCCGACAACTTAATCTTACCAGTCTTCAAGGTCTCAATCTCCTTTTCAAAGTGTGCAGCCTGCACAAAGCGGACCCAAAGCAGGAGTGACTCCTGTCGTTCTTGAGGAGAGAGAACCGGTGACAGGAGCTTGTCCCCTGGATTTCTAGAATTGTGACCAAAACGCCTGATCCACGAGGTAACTTTCAACAATTTGTCGAGGGAGCTGTATCGATTCAACAAAAAATCAGGATCGAACGGAGGGTCCTTCGACCCAACAGCGAGCACCTTAAGCCCGGGCACAGGATCCGACATCAAGACTGGCGTTCGAGGCCAATCAACCTCGGGGCGAGTCAGCCAGTCTGGTCCCCACCAGAGGGGGTGAACAATCAAGCGGGGGGCCATGCAACCCCGTGAGGCTACGTCGCCGGGGTTCAAGTCTCCAGGGACGTGCCTCCAAATCAAAGGCGTTTCAGAATTCTGAATCTGTGACACTCTGTTTGCAACAAAGACCTCCAAAGAGTGGACGGACGTTTTCAACCAACACAAAACAATTTGACTGTCCGTCCAGGCATAAGAAGCCCGAATATCCACAGTTCCACCCAAGGTGTGAGCAACGTGGTTTAACAGACGCACGAGAAGCGTCGCCCCTGACAACTCTAACTTAGGGATGGTCCATGCCGTTCGGAGGGGGGCCACCTTGCTCTTGGCCATGAGCAGTGACAACTTCACCTGGCCTGTCGCGCTAACTGTGCGCAGATAAACAACGGCTGCATAACCGTGCGAAGACGCGTCACAAAACCCATGAAGGGTGGCGGTATAGCTCCCAGGAGGGAGGATAGCGCGTGATAACGCGACCTCGTTGACCGCAGGGAGTGAGGATACAAATTGGAGCCAATCTTCCAACAGGGTTTCCCGAAGTGGCTCGTCCCAACCGAGTTCCGCGGTCCAAAGGCGCTGAAGAAAGCATTTCGCCCAAAACAATACTGGGCATATCCAACCATTCGGGTCAAAGGTTCTCGCGACAGTAGACAACACAAGTCGCTTAGTCCAAGTGTGAGGTGACTCTAACTCGACATCGTATGTAAAGGTGTCTTGGACTGGTCGGTACTGAACGCCGAGAACGGCCATCATAGCGGGGTTGTCAACGTTCTCAAACAAATGAGGATCCTGCCTATGATCCTCCAACACGCCTTCCAATAACGCCGGCGAGTTGGACACCCATTTACGCAACTCATAGCCAGCGGAAGCCAGGATTTGGACCAACTCGTCACGCAGCAGGATAGCTTCTTCAACTGTGGGAGCTCCAGTGCAGACGTCATCAACGTATAGGTCTGTCTTCAAGATGGCGGACGCCCGAGGGAACTTCAAGCGCTCTCGGTCCGCGAGCTCCCAAAGCGAACGAATAGCAACAAAGGGGCTCGATCGAAGACCGTACGTATTCGTGTTGAGCTCGTATACAATCATGGGTTCTTGAGGGTTCTCTCGCCACAGGATCAACTGATAACGTCTGTCATCCTGGTGAATAACCGTTTGCCGGAACATCATTTTGATGTCGGCCACAAAGACTACTTGATGACGACGAAAACACGTGATGACGTCACAAAGGTCCCTCAACAATTTGGGGCCGGAATGCAGGCAATCATTCAAAGAGACACCAGAAGAAGTCCGCGCAGACCCATCAAACACTGTGCGCAATTTACCTGTGGACGGTTTAAGGACCGCGTGATGCGGCAGGAAGTAATGCTCGACTGAGCGCCAATCTAAATTTGACACCGACATGTGTCCTAAGTCTGCGTACTCGCGCATGAAGTCCAAATATTTCTGGCGTAGCACCGGGTCCCTGGCCATGCGGCGCTCCATCGCTAACAATCTCCTCTCGGCCGTGGATCTGGATTGGCCGAGAGGTGGTCGCACCGCAACAAAGGGTAGCCGTGTCACAAGCCGACCGGAACGGAGTCGACCAGTGTTATTCTGATAGAACAACTCGCACTCCTCGTGTTCCGGGTTCAAGTGGGCCACCTGAGGGGGCTCCTCAACCTGCCAAAACCTCTGAACGGCGTCAGAAAGAGCGGAGCCGGACGCTAACACAAAATCAGGCTCAGGTAGAGGGACATCTTTCAACACTGGGCCCATCACCACAAAGCCAAAGATGGTCGAGATAGCCACCAAACCTCGATAGTGGCGCCATGGGGTCTCCGGCTGCAAGACCCTTGTATTACCCAACATTATTCTTCCTAGCACATCGGAACCCAATAGCAAATGCGCTGTACAAGGGGAATCAAACCGGGGGTCAGCCAAATCCAGGCCTGACGTCAACCGTAACAAGTCCAAAGAGAGCTGACGTTGGGGATGAGTACCCAAAATATTCGGCAGTATAAGTGCCGGAGCGCCAATTTTAGGGTACAAACAACTCACAGGAGTGATCTCAAACCAAGTCTTTCCTTCAACAGTAGTGACGGCTGTTTCGCCTACTCCTTGAATGTTTCCTGGAAAGTCACTCACATCCAGGCCCACCTGTCCCGCTAACCAGGATGACAAAAGGCAACCCTGGGCTCCCGTGTCCAAAATGGCACGGACCACAACAGAGTCACCCCGGGGTCCCCAGACCTTGACCGAGGCCGTTGGCAACAAAACCGTCTCGATCGGGGGAGGTCCCTTAGCGGGGCAGGCGCCAATTTCCTAACAATGCCTGGCCGGCGACCGTTCGCCGCATCCAGGCTCCAGTCTTTCACGACGAGGGTAAAACTCGAACGCTTCGTCCGCGCGGTGTCCCGAGCCGCTCGCCATCGCTGGAGGGGCATATCCCACCGGGTGCCTGAATGGCGGGGGGCGCGGCTCCAACCGGGGGCGTTCCGCCAACGGAGGGGAAAGATAGCGGTGATGATCTGGCCAGGGTTGCCTAGCAGCAGCCGCGCAATTACCCTTACGAGGGGAGATCAAATGGCGCACGCGCGGCTCCCGTTGAACGTGCGCGGGGGGTGGAGTGCGGTCGTCAAAATTGCGGGCCTCTACCTGGTTCGGAATCAGCGTGCCAGAAGCCCGGTGCTCGTCTCCATGATACCCCCCCCTGCGCGAACCCTCATCAGACGTAGATCTGCCCGAGCGGTTCGCGTTGGCGCACAAAACCTCAAGATGGGCCCCTTCACAAATTTTGCATGGTCGGGGTTTTGGGCAGTCCCGATGGAAGTGAGCCCCCAAGCACGAGAAGCACAGGCGGCGTGCGTTGGCAATTCGGCGGCGGGCACTTACGTGCAATTCCAAAAACGCCTTACATTTTGCGATACCATGCCCCGTGGCCTTGCAAAAGTCGCAATCAGGACGACTCTGGGTGCCAGCAAAACGGGGGGCGGCTCGCCCATCAACAGGCCCCTTGGCTTTAGTCCGTCCCTGGTCTCTCGGCCGGGAAGGCGATTGGCGTGACCCCGTGGCACCCCGAGCGTTGTCTAGGAATCTGCACTCGTCTTCCAAAAATTTGACGAGGTCATCAAAGGGGGGAAGATGGGTGGAACTATCCCCACCATACTTCTGCTCAAAGCGAGACCTCAAGTCAGCGGGGAGTAATTGCAGCACTATGTGCACCAACAGGTAAGACCAATGGTCCACCGGCAACTGCAATCGTCTCAAAGCGTTGGTCGCTGTGACCAACGGGTTCAGCAGGTCCGTACGCAATGCTGACACTCTAGTGATGACCGGTAATCCCAAAATCTGGTCGATATGAACGTCAGCCAAACAACGTTTGTTCTGGTACCGCCGGGAGAGTAGCTCCAGAGCGGTAGGGTAGGCTGAGTCAGTCACCGGTAAGTGCTGCACCAAGGCTCTGGCCTCACCTTCCAGGACAGACAACAAATAGGCCAACTTTTGGGCGGGTCCGAGGTCCGGGCGGGCATCAACCAAGCTTTCAAAGAGATTCAAGAAGCCCAGCCAGTGGTCCAAGCGACCGTCAAAATGTGGCAGTTCCAGTGTGGGCAGTCTACTCAACAGTCCGGGGCCTGTAACCACTGAGGCCTCCGGCTTGGCCTGGACAGGCACCCGGCTCTTCAAAATTTCCCGAGCTCGTTGGCTGATGTCATCCCCCAGGCACAAAATCTGGTCGTAGTCACCAACAACCTTATCGCGGGCTGCCTGGTCCAGCATCTCCAGGCCCACGTCACCGATGAACTCATTGAAACGTGTGAGTAAAGCGTCAACAGCACTGAGTCTCGAGTTCAACTGCTCGGACCGACTGAGCGTAGCCTCTTCAAGCTCAGAGCGCTCAGCGGTTGCTGCTGCTGAGGCGAACCACCTCAGTTGTGAGGTCAATCCAGCAGCTGCCTCCCTCACTGCTTTCAGTGAGGCCATTGTGACAATCAAATCAAAATAAAGTTTGAATACTAGCCAGACAACAAAACAATGGGTACCTAATAGATTATTACAGTGAAATTTAAACTTAAATTTTAATACTAATCTCAAATCCGACCCTGTACTTAACCAATAATTGCATTATAACAATAAAACCAACAACAACAATTCCAACAACAAAACAATAAAAATTCCAAATGGGTTGTATAAACCGTTGTTGGTATCAACCACAAGGGTGTTAAAAATATGTCAACAATTGACTTAGTTGAATATTTGACTGTGAGCCCGGCTGACACAGCAACAAATCAATTTAAAATATTCAACGGGAACCACGCTCTGCTACCAGATGTTCGACGCCAAACCAGGGCAAGTTCTGGCCTGTCGAAAGGTTCGCGAATCGCGAAGCTTATCTTGCCTCAATCAATTTAAGTTGTCCGTCTCACATAACCTACATGGGCACCTATGAAACGTCAGAAGCTAGGTGCACGGTTCCAAATGGGTTTCACTTACCTGTGCTGGTGACGATCCGCCCTGCAGGTCACGCCGGTTCTGTGTGTGTGTGTAAGTGTCTTTGAATGTGTAATGTGTGTGGAGTCGGTGTCAGATCCGACGATGCTCCAAAGGACGCCGGTCCGTACGGCGAGCAACGGCACGGGATGCACCACACCAATTGTTCAACTGTTCACAAGTAGGCTTAGGGCCTGAACTAAACAGATCGCACTCGGCACCGATTGTCTGTTCCAAAACTATGCCACGGCACGCGCGGTGGGTGGCTCACCTTAGAACGGCAGGTTAGCCCCAAAATGCACAAACTATCCCGGGAATAAACGCACAAAGGGGTGTTTGGCCAAATAGTAACAAATATTTATCAATAGTTCGAAGTTCTACACGGATTAAACTGGATTTCCCAAATTTTAACAAAAAGCCATGTCTTAGAACAAAAAACGAATTACAAGTGACATGACAGTGACAGTTGCCCAAAACGTCACAAAGGCCGCGTTCGGAAACGAGTCTAGGACTCAACAAGGTTGTTGGTGTTTTTCTAATAACCCTGTATACACAACTAAGGCGGAGGACATCATGGAGTACGTGCGCCAGCAGACGAGGTTCACGCCGAGGGTGCGGTGCTATTCTGTAAAAATCTCACCGTGAAAACTTAGGTGAAGTGAGCGTGGAGTGAGCTGTCAATAGTGTCAACTCCTAGCAAAAACAAACTCACTTCACCTGTTTTGACAGTGAGATTTTTACAGAATCGACCAACTGAAGTCGTGCTGCAAGGTCAACGTTGTTGTGGAGGTAGCTGACACCCTGGATTAACACATAGGTTACTTTTTATCCCGATATTCCCGCGGGATCGACACTTAGGCGGTTAAAACTGCAGGTCGCAGTTAGTGTCATTATATCTCAGAATTGTTGGTTCTAGGACATGCCGGTTTCCTCACGATGTTTTCTTTCACCGTTTTGTGAGCAGTGGTGATGAAATAAATCACACAAAGTGAAGCGCTTACCTGGGTTCGAATGACTTCGAACTTACGACCGACAACGCGTAAATCGTGTCGTTATCACTAGGTCAGCACTGCTTCGCCACTGTACCGCTATACAAAGTAAGAATTTACTGTTTCCAGAAGCAATTAATCTAATAATCTTGGTGTAAGAGTTTGCAAATAGCTTCAGCGGCGCAAATGCCTTATAAAACTTAACTTAGAGAATTGAGCGCTGTAATAACTGTAGGACATTAAGATAAGGGCTGTATTTGTGGCTCTGTGGGGTTGGGCCATCTGCCCGCACACAGTGGCCCATCTTGCACTCTGGGGTTTGTTGACCTGTATGAATAAGAAGTTAATGCATCATCATTATTTGTCTACCGTTTTCCTAACTAGGTAAACGTTCTTGTTAGATGATGATTGTGTATTAGTACTAATACACAATCAATTCAAACGGAGAAGGTAGGTTTTGTCTCGTTATTATCTGGCATATTTGAATGACTGTGGGCGTAGTGTGGGTAGTGTTGGTTATTGCGCAATAGAAAAACGGTTTGCAGTTCAAATCAGATTATAACTTCATGAACAATTAATCTCACTAGCAAATCACACACTTTAGGTACATGACACAACTAGATACACAGTAAAATAATTATGTACATTAACAAAGTAATTGCGAACAAATCGTAGGATCGATTACTGTTCGTATAGTGACAGAGCCACCCAAATATAGCGTATTTAGAATACAGGTATGTAATTCCAGCAGCAAGGCTGAACTTTGGTAAACCGACAGGAACGTTTCCAAATGCCTTAATGCCTTTTCCGAACAAGAACGTTTCCAAATGCAAAACTGTGTTGTAGAATACATAATTTATATTTCGGGTATAATTACATAATTTCACTTAGAGGGGCTTGTGGCTAAGTAATAACAGCCGCACGGGTCGATCGATCAGGTTAAGCTACGATTGCCGCGGTTGGTCCGTGGAAGGGTCACTATCTTTACATACCAAGACCCCTCCGTGCCTCGGAAAGCACGTTATGCCGTTGGTCCCGGCTGTCATTCGTGGAGCTTATTTTTCCCTAAACGCTGGGTTTGATTTTGATGCCCATTTGCACAAAGGTATCCCGACAGAAATACCTCTACAGTATCGCTAAGTATTGGTTTATAGACCACTTCAAGCGTGCGTCGCAATAACGTCATTCGAATATTCATATCACTCCCCTTCAAAACATACACCAGAAACAAAACATATAAACAAACAGAAACAACATACACACAGAAACAGAAACAGTCTCCTTTAATTTAATAATTGAAAGTACAGATAATTTTTCGTAGAATTGTAATTTGAATGAGATCATGTTTGTTTATAAAATACACAACATTTTTTTAATTTTTAGTAATTAGTTTTAACACAGCTTAGTTAGTATTACATTCAACCACAGATCGTTGGAAGTTAATTTGTTTTTCGGAAGCTTTATTATTTGCCATTGTAAGGTTAGACTCATTTAAAAAAACTACCGACGTCAAAATTCTAAAGAATTAAAAATAAAAACCTTATAATAATAAAAAAAAACAACTTAAAAATTTTGTTGTTTTGTTCGTAAGCAGTTTTTATTTTCACTTTTTTGTCCTATTTTACGCGTATTCATGGACCTCTACTTACTCATCATCATCATCTGCCTAGCCTTTTCCCAACTATGTTGGGGTCGGCTTCCGGTTGCAGCTGAATACCAGTATTTTACATGGAGCGACTGCCTATCTGACCTCCACAATCCAGTTACTGGGTAATACGATACCCCTTGGTAAGACTCCACTACCACCACCACGACCACTACGTACTGTGTGAAGATAACAACAAAACAAAGGTAATTTTAAATGGTAATCGGCCCAGTGAACACAGTGTGATCTGCAGTGCGATTCTGTAACCATCTCACCGTGAAAACTTCGGTGAAGTGAGCGTGGAGTGAGCTGTCAATAGTGTCAATTCCTAGCAAAAACAAATTCACATCACCCAAGTTTTCACGGTGAGATTTTTACAGAATCGACCGGCAGTACACATACAGTTCGCGTCAAATAACTTTGCCGCTCTGAAGCTAGGCTCTTTCCTAGCCGCACCAATCCGCGCCATGCGCGCTGCTAATGTATTCATAGGATTAACTATTGCACAGAGACTCGTTGCTTACTTCAGAGCGGCAAAGTTATTTGACGCGAACTGTACGTACACCTCGTTGAATGCATAACCTCCTGCTTTACAAGTCGGTTAAAAATGACACACGCTTCCTAATTATTAGTAAAACAGACTAAACTTAAATTTTGGATCAACAACCCATACCTATAATAATCGCTGTATGCAAATTGGCACAATCTAAGCCAGCACGATGACAAGGGCCTAAAACCCAGCACCATTATATCACACAATATTTCATAAACATTATGAAATTGACGACATTTCATCAGCGGCCGATGGAGAAAAGTTAACCCTCCTATTGTGTATAGAAAACATTAACCCTGCCCAGCCAACAAACATGTAATTTATACAAAAAACAAAAGCCGGTGGAATGCAAAACAGAAATCACCATTTGGTGTCCCAATGAAATCAAATAAACTCCGGATATACAGGTTGTTAAAAATAAAGCTTGATAAAACCTAAGGGACGATTTGGGAAGGAGTCAAGAAATAGAAATAGGATTGTAAACACGGCGCCACGTCAACCTAATATTTTTCCAGTTTTAGCTGACCTTGCATTGTATAGGTTTGTCGTACAGACAAACAATCTGTCAGATTTATTTAATAGATTTTCAACTTTATCGCTAAATTATAACGTTCAAAGTTGATTGGGAAAATTTGACAGTTTCAGGTACATAGATTGACGTTCTTATAAATCTATGTTCAGGTAGCTTGATGTGCTGGCGTCTGTAAAATCAGAAATCAGCTTAATATACCTACTGATTATCTATGTATAGCTTGATATGTAGCCGTTGATATGTAGCGTACAATAAAGATAAATATAATTTTATTTATTTATTCTTTTTTCTTTGAATGTAATTAGATTCATTAAAATTGCAACTATGTATTTTAATAGTTGTAAGGAGTCACATTTTTTTTTGCGGAATTTATTCTGGCTAGGTAGTTTAACGACACAACCTCAAACACTGCTGTTATTATTATAATTTAAGTGGATGTAATTAAAAAACGAATTATTTATAATATTTTATTAATTTTATTTAATTATTTAAGATTTTTTTTATATTATTTTTATTTATTTACCTCCAATAACCCAGCCCAGAAAAAAATCTCAAGCAAAACCCTTTCACATCCTATAGACAACAAACTTTTTGTAATAACACGGGACTAAAGGGACGGCCGGTCCTCCCTATAAAGATTGCGCTTATTTTTACAACAATAGGTTCGCGTTGACAACGTAACCATCATAAAAATGGCCGACTGAAAATATTAAGGCACATGTCACACCGCCGACGACTCGAGAAGCTGCTCTATTTATTCTCGAGTCACGTTTTATCATGGCAATAGCTGTCATTGTTAAGAGCCTTTAACTACCTCATGATCCGCCGTTATGTCGAAAGTATTGCAGCATTTATTTTGAAATAAATATATGGTAAAGATGAGGATTAATGTTAAGTACTATGTTTGGCGAAAACACTTTTCCATAATATTTTCTTGATATAAAACAAATACAAAAGTTACCTCCAAAGCGAAGAATAAACCGCTAGTATTAAAAAAATACTCCAAATTAGATCATGAAACTTTGCATAACAACTGAACTAAATATACTATATGTCTTATTTTTTTTAAATTACCATTATTTTCACTGTAAAAAGCAAACACCTAAACTATTGGTACTGCCTGCCGTCCAGCTGTCCAGCACCGCACTCTATCTCGCTCTCACTCAGTCCGCTCGCTCTAGCTACGTTTGCCGCGGTTGGTCCGTGGAGGGGTGACCGTCTTTACCAAGATCCCTCCGGGCCTCGGAAAGCACGTGAAGCCGTTAGCCTCGGCTGTCATTCGTTGATCTTTGATAGTCGTTACGGGGTCTTTTATCAAGGGGTATTGTCTATAGTATTACCCAGTTACTGGGTTGTGGAGGTCAGATAGGCAGTTTATTCAGCTGCATCCGGCTAGACTAGAAGCCGAACCAACATAGTTGGGAAAAGGCTAGGCAGATGATGACCCCCCTACATAAACTATTTTTTTTAAATTCAATAACGTCCTGAATCTGCATAATCTTGATTGACTTTCAACATATTCCGCTTTAAATAATAAAAAAACCGTACATAGTTTATTGTTTGGGTTCCTACTGAGAGATATTAGGGAAAGGGTAATGACCGCTATTGTGAAGCTAAAACGCGACAACTATAGCAACTAAAAATGATTTGGCGAGCAACTAAAAATGATTTGGCGAGGAACTAAAAATTATTTGGCGAGCAACTAAAAATTATTTGGCGAGCAACTAAAAATGAGTTGGCGAGCAACTAAAACTGTTTTGGCGAGCAACTAACAATCAGCAGCGAGTGCCTGACGCGACTAGGGATTACTTGCTGGTATGCGTATGTGTCTCTCAACGAGTGTTCTGCCTGCCAAGCGAGCGTCGCTGAATGAGTAACTTTTGATGGTCACTGCGACAAACGAGTACTTACTCGCCAGTGGTGCGAACTGTCAGCGATCAACTATTAATATATGCATCTCTTTTACTTACACGGGACCCATACAATCTTTAGTACGTTTCTTGAGCGAGAAAATCGTTCATAGCTCGTTGCTTCCACGTAGGCAGTGGGTCAGGTGCCTCAAGCTCGGCTATTTTAGACTAACAGGATCCGGCCAATCGTAGCCTGAATGCACCCTTTATTTTCCTGGATTGGTCACATTTGAAATAAATAGAGATTTCTTTTTTCTATTTCGTTTATCACTCTTGTTAGGTAAAGTAAGGTGATGTTGGAGAGGGAAGCACTTAAAGGTTTTCACACTTTAATATGGGTTTTTGGTGTTGTTACAATAATATCATTATCATCTGCCTAGCCTTTTCGCAACTATGTTCGGGTCGGCTTCCAGTCTAACCGGATGCAGCTGAATACCAGTATTTTACATGGAGCGACTGTCTATCGGACCTCCACAACCCAGTTATTGAGTAATACGATACCCCTTGGTGAGACTGGTTGTGAGACTTTCGGGCTTCTGACTACCCGTAACTACTGTCAAAGATGCACGAATGACAGCCGGGACGTTGGTCCCGGCTGTCTAGCCCGGCGGCTGCTTAGCGTGCTTTCCGAGACACGGAGGAGTCTCGGTATGTAAAGATGGTTCGTCCCACCCGCTGAAGACCTCCCACCTGGACATGACCTACCTTGGGTAACATGGAAGTCTTTAAACAGACTCCGGACCCAGGTTGGCCGAAGCAAGGAAAACCTGTTCAGGTGGAGATTCATAGACGACTCCGCCTTGGAGTGTAAATGTGGTGCTGTTCCACAAACGATGGGACACTTAATGTCGTGTCCTGCGTGTCCTGTCAGTTGCACGTTGCAGGAGCTGATGGACGCTGGTGGAGGCGCCAAACAAGTGGCCGAATTCTGGGCCGAGTATATTTAGATTGCTATCGACACGCTAAGAAGAAGAAGAAGATGGTCACCCATCCATAGACCAACTGCGGCAAGCGTAGCTTAACCTGATCGATCGTCCTGTGCGGCTGTTATTATTTAGCCATGGGCCCCTTACCATAATAAAAGGATCGAACTGATTAGTATAGCTTACATGCTTGTAACAGTAGTAATTTTATGAAAGGTCACCCGGAAATGTACTACCATTTTTTTTGAGGCAACCTTTTTTGTACAGTACCTACCGAAACTGTCAAATTTTCTCAATCAAATTTAAACCTTATGCTTTAGCAATAAAGTTGAAAATCTATTAAAGAATTTTTACAGATTGTAGTAGCTTGATGTGCTGGCGTCTGTACATAAATATATGACATGATGACACATGTCACAAATGGTGACAAAGGTTGCCTCTTTCACTTTTCTCTGTCCCTTGTGTGTTGCCTTCTCCGGATAATCTCCCGTACGGTAAATATGACAACGTAAGGAATATGGTTCACCGTCCACCGGTTTGTATGTCAAAGGAGAAAATGTTCATTTCTCTTTCATCCTAGAACACAATAGATTTTACCCGTTAAATTCAAGGTAAAATCCTTCTTTATTTTATAATAGGGTGCAATTTACATGTGAAGGGAACAACGTCTTTAATTTTGGACAGTAACCTAACAAAAATACTAGGTTTGCATGAACTGAAGATAGTGTTTCATTAGTATTATTATGTACTTCTTTTTATATATATGTTACGGCTAATGACCGAAGTGCGGCTACACCTAGTTTTAACCAAACCGAACCTCGGGGTGCCCTTCGCTCGCTCTTGCATCTTATGTCGCCTCCCGAAATACACACGAACTGCATGTGGCTGGCTAAAACTAGGTGTAGCCGCACTTCGGCCGGCTAAAACTAGGTGTAGCGCACTTCGGCCGGCTAAAACTAGGTGTAGCCGCACTTCGGCTATTAGCCGTGACATAAATTTACACAATATATTCTCTATTTCCATCTGGAATAATAATATCTTTCAAATGGTGAAATAATTTATCAAATAGGAGCTGCAGTTCCGAAGATTATCCTCCACATAAACACAAACTCAGAAAATTCGCTCTCTCTTTATACATAACTAGCTGCGCCCTGCGGTTTCACCCGCATTAGTTTCGATATCGTGGGAATATCGGGATAAAAAGTATTTTATATAAGTATTTCATCAAAATTGGTCTTGCCGTTTGTGCGTGAAGAAGTAATAAACATACACACTCACAAACTTTCGCCTTTATACCTAATACTAGTTAGAAGTAGGATTTTAATGGGATTATCCGACATTCACGTGAGTGAAACCGCGGGCAAAAGCTAGTCTCTTATAAACGGTAAAATCTTTTCTTTCTAAAGACCGCTAATAAGTAGGTACTTAGCGTCTATAAAGCTAAAATTGCAAGATATTTCTCCCTCTCAAGTTCTTGTTCAAATATCGTTTGATGTTTTAAAAGCCGATAGGGATTAAAAATTTGCTGGCATAAACAATAATGTAGAACTTAATCGCCTGCTTGAAGAAATGATATCAGTGAATAAAATCGGCCAAGTGCGAGTCGGATTTGTGCACAAAGTGTTCTGTGCCATCAAATCCATCAGTGTTTGCGGTAGGCTCAAATCACACCGAGATGGAAGCGAAGCGGCGAGCAGTTTCAGTGTCATAAAATTGTAAACTTTATCTTCATTACTATAAATACATAGTATCGCTTGAGAAACTTGAAAGGTCGCGCGGCCGGCGCCGCGTGCACTCCGATGACTCAAGTTTCTCATGCGATAATAAGTATTATAGTAATGAAAATAAAGTTAAAATTCATATGACACTGAAACTGTGCTCCGCTTCGCTTCCATCTCGGTGTGATTTGAGCCGTAGGCGCGGATGCTGGAACACGCGCGGGCTGCCTTTCTGTACTGAGCGCGTGGCTGCGTTCTGCATGTTGTCGTGTTTGTCAAAATATAATATAGATGAAGAAGACTTATTTTTACTAGAAAAAGCTCGAACTAGTTTGAGAACCCCAGTTTCTGCACGGGCCGCACGCGCCCGCGCTGCCGCGCCGAGGAACCCACGCCGCTAACCGCGCTCGCGTGCCCACTATGGACACTCATAGGAAGTTCATATGTTTGAGTTCGCCGCGCGCCGCACCCGCCCCGCGCTTGCGCTGCCGGTCTGGCCAAACACTTACCTACAGTTATAAAGCGTGTTTCAGAAATATGAGGCCATATTTACCTAAGGGTGTGGTACAGGCCATCAAACTGAACAACTTTGTCCATGGCAATTATCAGCTGTCCCGAACAATACTTCAATACCATCACCATCATCTGCCTAATCTTTTCCCAACTATGTTGGGGTCGGCTTCCAGTCTAACCGGATGCAGCTGAATACCAGTGTATTTTACATACATTTTCCTTTTTATATACATAATATTATTATTTTAAGTCAGTTAGCGTTTATATTATGTCAATATTATCTTGTTTGAAAATAAAACTAACCTTTAGTTAGATGTTTAACATATTGATTCCTCACTAGCTGCACCCCGTGGTTTCACCCGCATAAGTGTCGGTCCGGTCATCCGGTGGGAATCGATATCCGTGGGTGAGAATATCGGGTTAAGACTATCCTATGTCCTTTCCCGGAACTCAAACTATCTCTATACCAAATTTCATCTAAATCGGTTCAGCGGTTTAAGTGAGAAGAGGTAACAGACAGACAGACACACTTCCGCATTTATAATATTAGTATGGATTCTCCGGGATCCCTTCTTTTCGCATAATGTTCTTTTTCCTAATATACTTTGGCATAACTATTTTGGTATAATTTGTTTTGCCATAATAATACTTTGCCATATTTTTTTTAGCATACAGTTTAAGTTGGCATAATAATCTAGAAGGCTAATTTGTTTTGGCATAAACTGAATTCGCATAATACTAAACTAAAGTACTTAAATTAAAATTAAAGTATTCTCTTAAAAATTCAATATGTTGTGCTACTAGGCGACGTAGGATGCAAGAGCGAGCGAAGGGCACCTCGAGGTTCGGTTTGGTTAGGTTCCTTTAAACCCTGCAGACAGAAATAGGAGCCCCGCACAGCGGGGCACCGTCGACCTGACGTCGTCGTTAGAAATAAAACATGCAGCATGCTAAATGTTATGCTTAAAAAAATATGCTTAAGCTGTTATGCGTAAATAATGTTATGCGAAAATATAATTAGGAGAAACAAAAGTATGCCAAGTTATATTAGGTCTTAAAATTTTATGCAAATGGATAGGGAACCGATTCTCCTGCCCTTTTCTTAATTTATTCGGAGATTGGCGCAACATGTCTTTTTCCTCCATACCTACTTCTCTATTAGTCGTCATTTAAGCAGTCACCCCCTTTCTAATTATATCATCTTTCACATAGTCCAACCATCGTTTCTTTGATCTTCCCCTACAACTACGACATAGTAGGTTCCATAATATTCCAAAACATTTTATTTATTTATTTTCTTTTACAGTTTTTGGAAAACTTACAGCTAAACACTTTTGCACGTTTGAGAGTAAGAGAAATAAGGCCAATTACAAGTTTTCACAGATAGAAGAGCATATAAATAACAAAAAAAATATATTTGAGAGGGTAGACCATTTTTGCGTAGAAACATTATCATAAGTACCTAAGGTAAAAATGTGTTTCAAACAGAGTAAATTGTTACCAGATAACAATTTACTCTGTCCGAAACACATTTTTGCTACCTATCTCTTTCAAAATTCTCTTTCTTTTTCCTTTTTCGTGCTTTTAACATACGCAGTAAACAGTACAATGTTACATTTTTTTCGCAAATTCACTCAGTCATTCCTTTGTCTCACAATACCCCATTTACCTACTAGAACTGCTTAACATACATAAACAAATAAATTTTAGCCTTTTACGAAGTAAGGTTTCTTCAAAGAGCTATTAGGAAAATTGTTGAAATGCCAAAGTACGTTCCTACTTAAGAGGGGGACTCAACGAATGTTGTAAATTGAGTAGGAACCTATTTATTTTCCTGTTGACAACGATGCGAACGAAATTTTGATGCCCTTTGATTATTTCCTCTTTTATATACTTGTACAGTCACGAGCATAAGTATGTATACACTTGGCTTTATTCAAAGACGATTTTCTCCTTTAGTTTTAAATGAAATTTTATGTTATTACGAACAAAGTATTTTCGATCCTATAGGTTTGTGTAAAGTGTCGTATTTCAACGTTGCATCCGTTATTTCACGAAAAAATCGACATTGAAAGTTGTCAAGTGTTGACATATTAGTGCTCGTGACTGTACATATGTCAGCACATCAAGCTACCCGAAACTGTCAAATTTTCCCAACCAACTTTGAACCTTATACTTTAGCGATAAAGTTGAAAATCTATTAAAGAAATTTGACAGGTTGTAGTAGCGTGATGTGCTGGCGTCTGTACCTACATACAGTGGCCTCCAAAAGTTAGGTAGTTGTTTTTTTCCACTAGGTACCAATAAAATTTTGTCCGACCCGGGAATCAAACTCAATAAAGACCTCATGCTCAACTAGCGGTTGCGACCACCAGACCAACGAGACAGTCAGTCAAAGATATTAGTATTACCTATTAAACAAAATGTAAAAAATTGATTTGTAAATCGTTTCAGCCGTTTAGGAGCTACGATGCCGCAGACATACACGGATACCTGTACATGTATACATCCTCTTTTCCGTCGGGTGTTAAAAATTTCGTAGGTGACCAATATTTTTTTCATCATGGGAATGGAATCCTCAGCTTAAGGTAGTTTAGTTATCTAAGGTCAGGTGAAGCCAGACGATCGTAACTCTTGAGTTATTTACTGTGTTCAAGATAAGTTCAGTTTATGATAGTTTTTTATAGCTGTTATCTTCACTGTACTACGTACCATGACTAAACTTCACGTCCGCGTCACTTCTATTCCAATAACTACATAATTCCATGATATTATGTAGGTACAGGTAAACCAGAAAAGGTACGCGCTTCGGTAGTCTGACACTGTTTCCACCGCACAACGTCAACGGGACGTCAACGACGAACAAGATTATTCGATCCGAGCGTGACGTCCCGGTGACGGCGTGCGGTGGACACGTGGCCATAGTAAATGTATGTATCGCTACTTCGCAGCTTCGGCGCCGTTATCTCGTTCTCGTTGACGTCTCGTTGACGTGGCTGTGGACAAACGGCCTTAAGGCTGACGGCATGCCACGGCAAGGGATTTTTGTGCGATGCATAGGAATATGAGTTAATAGTATGAAAATAAAATTAAAATTTCAATGATGATTCCTAAGGACACTGCGGTATGTTCAAGGAAACAGCGGCATTGTTGCAGTCAGAATGCGCTTGCATGTAGTGATGCCAAAGATGTGCCGTGCCGTGCCGCCATTATACACCGTTTGAAACCCTCCGCCGTCAACGGGGTGTCAACGAGAAACATGTTTATTCCAACTGAGTGTGACGTCACGGTGATGGCGTGCGGTGGACACGCGGCCATGGTGAATGTATGTATCGCTAATTTTGCGCCGTCATCTTGTTCCCGTTGACGTCCTGTTGACGTCCCGTTGACGTAGCGGTGGACAAATGGCCTTAGCGTTTATGAATTAGCACGAACGTCGCTCCACAAGTTTTCTCTCTGTCTGGTTTCCTAATCCGGCCTTAAATCGTCATTTGTCATTGAAAAGTTTTTTGGAATTACTTAAGAGTTGGTAATCTACAATTTGACAAAGACTGTCAAACAAAATAGGCAAGTACTTTTAGGGTAGTAGCTGTATACTAGAGTCGGACTTTTAATTGCTGCAGTAAAATGACAACTGTGTTACCACTTTTTAACGAAAAGAATCGATTTATTCAATTCACATTCAGTACACAATCGATCAACGTTTATGGTTTTATAAAAGAGGATAATATTAATAAAGGGCGATATTTACAAACATTCCTTTTAAATTAATATTCTTATTTTTGAGGTTTTTGGTGTTTAGCAAATAACCCTGTATAGTAAAAGTCATTTCTAATGAAAATTGTTAAAAAAAATTATTTCGTACAGAGACGCCAGCACATCAAGCTACTACAATCTGTCAAATTTCTTTAATAGATTCTCAACTTTATTGCTACAGCATAAGGTTCAAGGTTGATTGGGAAAATTTGACGTTTCGGGTGCTGGCGTCTGTACCATAATAATTAAATCTAAGTAAGTTACCCTTCCATCGGACTGCTTTTGTGTTGTAAGTCTCCATGTGAGTGCAGGTAACCCTTTCCTGTTTGCTGAGTGGAAGCACAAAATAACCTTTTTTACAGTAACGAGTCGAGTAAAATTGATTCTTTGCGTGCAAAGTTAACTGACATCTTTTTTTTTTACCTTTTTTCAGCAATTTTTTTTTTCGGGCCCTTACATAACTGATGTTTGGGGAAGGAAATGAAAAAGCAGAAACTTCATTAAAATTCTTTATTTTTAAGATGTTTTATCACAAAATTCGTAGTCCTAAACGACTACTTACGTATACATTATTTATATTAATTGCTTAATACTATTTATATATCTTACAATCTAAGTTTAATTACAATGACTAGATTTATTCGTGGTGTTCCGTTTTCTGCAATATAAAAAAAGTTAGCTTAAAGTCGCTTAGTTTTTAAGGTTTTTAAGCCCTGACTGGAGGCCTTAATTTGTTGAGGCATCCACAGGCAAGCTCGGTTAAGCAGACCTATGATAACCTCATTGGTTGAACTGCGAGAAGCGATTACCAAAAATAAAAGTGGGACACACGTGGACCGAAGTTTCTTTCGCTGTGTAACGCATAAATGTGTTTGTAGAATTATAATCATCATCATCTTTCTAAGTTAGATTTGTACCATAAGAACAAATCACTTATGGAAAAGTGCTATAGAGGGTGTAAAGTTCACTCAACCTCCATAGAAAAGGGAGGATCCTCCGACCAGACGGGTGTTGTGTCTGGCGGGCAACTGCCCGATGATTCATGTCGGACCGTCGTATCTATGCTAGTTGCGCGGTAAACTCTGCTTGCGAGATGCAGGATTCTACCATTAACACTTTTCCATAAGAGATTGGTGGTTGGTGGTAGAAATCTAACTAAGAAAGATATACTAATGATTCTAATTCTCTAAATGTGTACCTGTTATTGTCGCGAATCATATTTTGATCAAGATACAATCTGACACTGACCTGCAAATTGCAAAAAACGTTAGAAAATTTGAATTTCGCGGTCTACCACTTCATTCACCTTAAGGGGCCAGCGAACTACGCATGCTAATGCGAAGTTCATACAAACGTAATACCAAAACAATTTGTAAATCAAACATATTCTTAAGGTAGTGTGTATTTATTCCGATTGGATTACAGAATATCTAGGTTCCCAAATATATGTATATTTTGAAGGACTTTGATATAATGACGAGATATTGAGGAATTGAAAATTTCTATAAAATATTTTTTTTTTCGTAACTCGTCTTTAATCAATGTTTGATTTACAAATTATTTTGGTATTACGTTTGTATGAACTCGTGCTCCGCCGGCCCCTTAAAGATAATCGTGATTTCCAAACATCATCATTTCTCCCTTTGTCGCGTGAAATAGTTGAATCCGAAATTTCTGTAATTTTGCAAATTCTACAAAGCTTAATGGAGCATTGTTAAGCGAAATCAGCATTGTTTGAACAATCAATATTTTAATTTTGATTTAGTTATCTCCCGGTTTTTAGACCCCATTTACGTAACACAATTTCTTTCACAATCTGATGGATTAGGAAGGAAATTCCTTATTCATTTCTTCATAATTATGGTCATTAATTTCTTAATCGTTGATATTATATTTTGAAAAATTCGTCTTCGATGTAAAATAATGAATATACACCAATGATTTCAAAAGTAAGGATACGCCCGTCTGAACATTTTACATAGAAGTTCTTCGTTCGAAATTCGAAGTTCGCGCGCACCACTGTCAACTGAGTCGCGTTGGCCCTAAAACCGTCATTTTAGGGCAAGCGCTGGTGCCATTTCGTCGCGCCGTTAGCCCGGTCCTTACGCTAGTAATATATATGTCAATGATATACACACATTTATTTTTCATGATGTAGGTACTCTTTCGGCATACTCAAATGGACTCAGACCGAAATCGACGCCCTGGTTAGGAAGGTCCGTACGCTGCTGACTGCAAATCGAATGCATCACCCAAGGTCATCGGTAATGAGGCTGTATATCCCGCGGTAGTCGCGGTGGACACCGTGGACAAGGGCCTCACCCCGCTCTCCTAGGGTAAAGACATAAAAAGAAAGAAAGAGAAAGAAAAGAAAGAAAATACGTTTACTTACGGCAAACACGACACATAAGAAAAAAAAAAAAACAATTTGGGAGATGCGTCACATCTACGCAAAACGGCCATCGCTCAGCATAATGCTAAGACCCTAATCCTATACGAGAGCCCCAGCGCTTTTCAGCGACAGCTAGCGTTGACGTGATGACGTCAGCCAGTGCAGCATACGATTAGATATAAATTACCCCCCTGGTCAAGTCCTGTAGTTAGTGTGTTACGCAATTACCCCGCTGGTCAAGTCCTGTTGCACAAAAATTATTGAACAAAATAACGATTGCTAATTAGTTAGCTATATGACTTTATTTTTGGTAACTATACTTTACACGTTCCGGATTAGCCCCTAAGCAAATTAAGCAATTGCTTAGGGCATCACGTATTCACGTCTCGAGGGGCACCATAAACAGTACCGAAAAAACATTTGCTAGCATATGAAGGCTGTTTGAAAACCCGCTTGTTTTGTGAGCGGCAGATGGCATTATCAATATTATACAGGGTGACTTATAATTTGACGTATTCCTTCCAGCAACCCACAGGTGTGGATTGCTTAGGGCATCAAGTAGTCCTAATCCGGCACTGTATTAGACAATAGGAACATAAAAATCACTAAAAATACTAAAATTCCTGAAATAGTTTTTTTTATTTCATGAACGAATTAGGTTGACGACATCTTCATTAAATTCTCCAATCATCATCTGCCTAGCCTTTTTCCAATGTTGGGGTCAGCTTCCAGTATAACCGGATGCAGCTGAATACCAATATTTTACATGGAGCGACTGCCTATCCTCCACAACACAGTTGGGTATTATATCTATTGGGTTATTACCCAATAGGTATAATACCCCTTGGTAAGACTGGTTATCAGACTTCCGGGCTTCTGACTACCCGTAACGACTGTCAAAGATAAACGAATGACAGCCGGGACCAACAGCTTAACGTGCTTTCCGAGACACGGGTCCTCGGTATATAAAGAAGGTCACCCATCCACAGACCAACCGCGGCAAGCGTAGCTTAACCTGATCGATCGATCTGTGCGGCTGTTATCATTTAATAACTTCACAAACTCCTAAACAAAATGGCCCCCTTTTTTGTCATCCCATTTATTTTACTGAACGAAAAACGCCACAGGAATAGATTAACCTTTCACATTGATTTAGTTTCACAGTACATCAAAGGCTTCTGTTGGTTTCCCCTTCATTTGTTTCGCATCAATGAAATTAGAATACTTTTTAATTAATTTATTTGAATGTTGGATATTGGATTCATGAATACATTTGGATAAATGATTTTATTTCATTAGGTAGGTAGCTTTCACATATAGTTTTATGTCAGATACTTAATTTACATAATAATATAATATTCCACAACTATCACACAACGCCGTCTAGTCTCAAGCTAAGCAGAGCTTGTGTTATGAGTACTAGACAACTGATAAACATACTTATATATTTCTAAATACATACATATATAGATAAATTACACCCAGACACAGAACAAATGATCATGCTCATCACACAAACATTTGTCCTGGGTGGGAATCGAACCCACGACCTCCGGCATAGCAGTCATAGTCACTGACCACTAGACCAACAGGCCAGTCAACATTACATTCCATCGTTATGCGCAGTGGTAGACCGCGTAGTTTAAATTTACTTACGTTTTTTGCTATTTGCAGGTCAGTGTCAGGTTGTATCTGGATCAAAATATGTTTCGCGACTTAACAGGTACGTATTTACAGAATTATAATCATTAATACATTTTTCTAAGTTAGATTTGTACCTTAAGAACAAATCTCGTATGGAAAAGTGCTATAGAGGAACAGGGTGTAAAGTTCACTCAACCTCCATAGAAAAGGGAGGATCCTCCAACCAGACTTTACCAGACGGGTGTTGTGTCTGGCGGGCAACTGCCCAATGATTCATGTCGGACCGTGTATCTATGCTAGTTGCGCGGTAAACTCTGCTTGCGAGATGCAGGATTCTGCATGACGTCAGTATGACGCGTTGTTCTCATGTGGCGTTGTAGATAACGCTACAGTGCTGTAGCCTTTAATATTAAATGCAAACTAATAACCTCCCTTCGATAAATAACTACGCATTCAGCAATATTTGACACAAAACCGACCTTGATCCATAAAAAATAATATCGCTTTTAACCCATCGTAGTACTTTTACAAAAGAAAAAAAAATCGTAAATCAAAAATGCGTTGTTTCAGCAAATCATCTAACTGCCCAGTGAATTTTTGAACCATTTGTATGATAGAAGTTTCATTTCAGGGAATTTTATGTCATCGCCTGAAACCATTTTTCAGAGTAATAAATTATTCGTCCAAATAATTGTGATTTAGTTTGGTTTATTCAGAGTTTCTAGTACTTATTCACAATTCATCGATAAAGCGAAAATTCGTTTATTCTCGCTACGGGCTTTTGAAACGACACGCGGCATTCATACCATTTCAAATTCCGAAAAGGATGCTTCTAGTATGGCAGTATACATGATTTTTCTGGAAAAATAGGACCAGCACCCTAATTTCGTAACACACTATTACTCTCAATTTGAATATCTGTGCGGCTGTAATCCATTGCTCCATAGTTCGAAAAATGTGCCTGCTCATCAACGCATTTATCGCAATGAAAGTTGTTGATCTGTCAAAATGAAACCCATTGCTACTGACAGTGTGTTATGCAATTATACTTGTAGTATAACTTAGATTTTATATTGTTAATTTAATAAAATAGGCTATTTCAAACGTTTGGCACAATACTGTCAGATTGATGTTGATATTATTTTTAATGATGTCTAAGAAATACGAATCAACTCTTATTAAATTGCTTAATTACCATAAAATGTTCTAAAAAGTTTCACTAAATAAGATTTGTTTATTTATTACGTGTGTTAGAAGATAATAAGCCAAAATATTTATGATGATCTATGGTTCAAAATGGCGGTAGATGTTTGACGTAAAAGACGTTGGTAGGATATAAAAAGGATTGTAATTACTATCAAGTCAGTAATTTGGGAAATGTTCAGTTGGTTAGTTCTACCACATCTAGTGCCGTTGGTAAGTGGAATATATCGACCACGGGCCCAAGTCTGATATTTTTATAAATTCGTCATTCCAACACGATCCCATTGTCATTTTGCTAAAAGTTCGTAATCTGCTAAATATCTGCTAAATTCATAATGGTCGATCATTGGTCGGTCAATGGCACAGAACATAAACGATACTTAAATATTTATTTTATTCTGTTTTTATTGCATCTGTGACAATTTCAATTGTCTGGCTATCACGGTTCATGAGATACAGCCTGGTGACAGACGGACAGTGAAGTCTTAGTAATAGGGTCCCGTTTTTACCCTTTGGGTACGGAACCCTAAAAATACAATGATCGCAATAAAATAAACAGCAGTACAACAAAACAAACAACCCATTCCCAGAAACTACAATTTACTTTTTTCCGGAGAATTTCCAAAATTTCTGAAAAATTAATCTTCATTTTTCGCATGTTTTTTTTTTTACGTAACTCTTTAACAAAAATATTCTTTATTAAGTACTTCCCCGCTATAAAGCCTTCTATGTATTGTTTCAAAAGCTAATAAAGTGCTTCCTACCGCTAATGGCAGTTTCGTGAAAATACAATGGTTATTTAGTAAAATACGCTTGTTAACAATTTGAATAGCGGTTATTTGGGGAGTTGAATTATTCAGCTAAACTGCCTGGTATTAAATATATTGTTCTAATTCTTCGTGTTTTATTGTTCATTGCTAACACACGGCTTCGAAAAGTGTACTTAATTAATTGTTGTTAGAAAATTCACAGAATAATGAATATATTCGAAACTTGTGTTTTTAGTATGTGTACTAAGGGGCTTACATGACCTTAAGCGCGGTCACTGTCGGACTGCATAGAAAAGAAAGAGAAGCACGATGACATAACCCTGGTAATTTATTGCAAAATATGAAGCAATTATCTATTTATAAAAAAATCTATTGTTTGGACCAAATAATTAAAACACTAATGCTTGCTTGTAGAATAATCAGAATGAGATCGTATTTGTATATTAGTATGGTTTTTATTGTAAAAATAAAGCTTTTAGAGGTATCTTCATGTTTTTTTTCTATCGTATCAAATAAGGTTGTATTATGTTTTTAACACGCTATCTACCTAGCATATATCCTGAAGAATATCCTTTATATTTTTTCTGATTTTGCTTACTGTAGTCGATCATACACTTTTATTGCTTCTAAAACTTGCGTTTTTTGCGTTTAGGTCCTGTAACACCTGTAATCGCCTTAAGTTTTGAGTATGACTGTGGCTATATGTTGTATATTCGTGGTTAATATGTGTGTGGTTGCATCCACTCCTATATAAGTTGTGTAGCTTGTCAAATAAACTCAGTGTGCTACCAGCTATCCGTCGTTTTGCTTGCCTTTCGCATACATATCAGTGGCGACGAGTACAGTCAACAGCAAAAGTAGATGATCAAAATCAGAAATTCAATACTAATGAACGAAGTTCGCGTCAGAACTGTGTGGCGTCGAAGTGATTCAAAAGTATGTGATTGTAAATTATATCAAACATTTACTACTAGTACAGCTGCCATATATTCGTGATCAGTTTTGACTCCTATTGAATTTCTGATTTTGATCATCTACTTTTGCTGTTGACTGTACCTACTTGCCCGTGCGTTCCGTTTGGTGGTGAGTAGGGGAAGACCAAAGACACGACGGATGGACTGTGTGAATAATGATATGGTTAGAAAGGGGATGACTCCCGAGATGACGACTAATAGAAAAGTATGGAAGATAATACATGTTGCGCCGACCATAAATAAATTGGTGTACGAGCAGGAGAATATCAACTTTGTGTAGTCTATTGTATATTTTTTGTTATTTCGTTATTCCATTCTGTTTAAAAAAAAAAACCATGGCACTCCGGGAGTGCCGACAGAAGTGAAAACAAAACACAAACAGAAAACTTTGCCATCACTCACTGATATATCATATTCCTACATTAAAACCGAGTATATCCCGAGGACAGCCGAACACATCCGAAGCGGGTATTTTTTTAATCGTCTTATAAACAAAACACGCGCGGTGTCGCTTACGGTAACAGTGGCGCGAGTTCAATGGTTTTTTCTCAAGAAATGGCCAACTCGCTTAAACAAGTTTTCACTTCAAAAACATAATTCCAACATGTTTTTGCTGTTACGACTTAACAATTTTAAACTTATTTCAGTGTAAAAAGTCATAATTCGAATTCTTCGTTTTATCCACCAACAATTTCAATAAGGCAACAAAAAATAAGATGAATTTACTTTGTAAGACATTAACTTGGATTTCTGAATGTTGGAAGCTTCGTATTAGTCCAGAGCTTTTTATTTTTATGATTTCTTTATCTAGCTTTTGCAGGGCGGTATTAAAAGCCGCTTACAGCCTTAATATATCTAATGGATTTTTTCTGTAGTTTCAATCATAGATTATGGTGTGGCCCTCTGGAGGAGTAATTTCTTTTAGCAAGCACCAGGCGGAGTGATTGCGTAAGGGTGCGTCCACATCTGGCGAATGTGTCGCGAATGTGCAGCTCGCGAGCCGTTTGCGAGCTGCCCGCGAGCTGCGTGCGTGCAGTCACGGCAATGGTTTGGTTAGTGTAATGGCTCTTTAGCGCAACTCATGCAAGGCTCGTATAAGGCGTGCGCGCGGCGCGCGATCTGCGCGCACTCAGTTCTCGCACTCAAGCCCGGTTTCCACCGCGAGCGGAACGGACCCATTAATGACTCGCAAACGCAACTGCATACTTGTATTTCCACCAACGGTGGAAATACAAGTATGAAATTGACGGTTAACTGTTAATAGTTAACTGCATGCTTGTATTTCCAGTGTTGAAGGAAATACAAGTATGTAGTTTGCGTTTGCAAGTTTAACGAAGTCATTAATGGGTCCGTTCCGCTCGCGGTGGAAACCGGGCTTTACAGTTGCGTTTACTGGCCCAGTACTTTCGCGCCGCCCGCGCGCCGGTCGCGTACGGCGCTTAGGTCGCGCGCGAGCTGCGCGTAAAAAAAATAAGAAAGGGTTGGGGGAAACATGCTTCACATTTTCAGGTCGTTAAGGGGCTTACAGGACCTAAACACAAAAAACGCAAGTTTTAGAAACAATAAAAGTATATGATCGACTACAGTAAACAAAATCAGAAAAATATATGATATTTTTCAGGATATATGCTAGGTAGATAGTGTGTTGAAAACATAATACAACTAATTTGATAAGATAGAAAAAAATCATGAAGATACCTCTAAAAACTTTCTTTTTACAATAAAAATCATACTAATATACATACAATCGTTCTAATTTTTTGTCAGATTATTCTACAAGCAAAATAGATACTAAAACAATAGTGTTTTAATTTTTTAGTTCAAGCAATAGATTTTTTGTAAATAGATAATTTGTTCATATTTTGTAATAAATTACCAGCGTTGTGTCATCGCGCTTCTATTTCATTTCTATGCAGTCCGACAGTGACCGCGCTTTAGGTCATGTAGTCGCCTTAAATGCCCAATTTTGCGCAAAAGCCGTCTTTATTAATGATTAATGACTTACCCACTTCTCATTAGTGTGAGCAGCTTTTTTGATAAAACGTCAACTTTTGTAATTTCAGTAATGATCTAAATGAATATTGTCTCAAGTTATTAAATAAGGAATGTCTTTGGACAGCGTTCTTTGGATAAAATTTCTGCTAATTATACTTTATTAAATTGTTAACTTCTTCCGAGAATTTCATTCTGACGTTCTAAGAAAACAATTCTGAGGCGTATTTAATAAATACCATCGTTCATTAAAGCAATGTTCAAAGTTTTCATTTCAGTGTCGTCTCCTAAATATTTTATTACCGTACTATTTAGTAATAATAAATCAAATTCTACGCATTTTGATCTTAGCAAGTTCATGTCATTTATCTTCTAGATGTTTTCCAGTAACAACGGAAATGGGCTCTGAAATAAATCCATTTATTTTCAAGGCATTCTAGGTCTAGACTTAATCGAAGCCTTTTATCTGCTCCATTTACTATACAAAATATCATTATGGTAGTAACAATAAATGTCTAACTTAATATAGACGCAGAGTATTAACAGAAACGGAACACTGTTTACTTTAATCTTAAGTCTAAGTATGAGATCGATGTACGAGCACGTAAGTGTGATGACTGCCTTAGTTTTTCTAGATGATAATAATATTTTTGTACAAAACATATTCTATTTACAGAACATTACGTGTTACATTATTTATTTATATTTAATTCCATTTACAATTTAATAAGGTACAGACACCAGCACATCAAGCTACTACAATCTGTCAAATTTCTTTAATAGATTTTCAACTTTATCGCTAAAGCATAAGGTTCAAAATTGATTAGGTTTTGGCAGTTTCGGGTAGCTTTATGTGCGCGTCTGTACTATTTTTATTTATAACTTTTGGATAATTTCAACAAGTCAGCCTTAACTTCTGTGACTGTAACAGTGCAATCAAAATATTAAGTTTTTTTTTTCAATTATATGTAAGTAATTATTTTATCTTTTACATTTTCTAAAGGTAGTTCAGAAAAATATTTAGATATTTTAACTATTCAAATTCAATACTATTACCATACACAATAGGCTACAAACATAATTAATGAAATCAATCACTTTTACACTATCCTGTGAGCCAAGTTTGAGCTTCTTACAATAGGCTATTTGACAATGTAAAAAATAAGGTCATAATTATTGACACTCGTATAGATTATCGCTTTTAAAATCGATTTGCATTAATTTTACTACAAAACAATGTATTATTTATAAAGAAAAATCCCGAAAAAACTTCATCTTTTTAAATCTGGCGCCACGTAATCGAAAACGGTCTGGATTGGCTGAACTTAAGATGACGTCATGATTTAGTAAATTTCTGTCTATCGTTGACAGAACAGATGACTTTTGTCTAGTATCTCGACCGTTTCAACGTTTGTTTATGTGAATCGTGACGTCACGACGCCATATTGTTAAAGATAGCGTTTTGGCGGCTTATTTAAACAGTACATTTTTATTTACTATTTTTTAAAAGAAATACATTATGCAATTTGAAGTAATAGGTTTTTGTGGGCTCGTTAGACACTATTAAATAATCTGAGATGTTTATCAGAAACCAGTCAAATAGCCTATTCGTGCATTATTACGATTTACATCAGGGGACCTAAAAAGGCTAAATTGGCAGAATCATAAAAGGATAACATTATGAATCATAATATGGCGAAGATAGCCCGTGTTTTTCTTTTGTTCGCTGCACTACGTTGGTATAGGTAATCAAAGAGATTGGGATTGGATTTGGATTGGATTTAGCACACACACAAAAAATAACTGAAAAATCCTTCACCAATGGGATTTGATACGATTAACTTAACAGTTAACTGTCCATTAAGATTCATAATGTTATCCTTTTATGATTCTGCCAAAGTGGCCTCTTTAGGCTCTCAATATTGCTTTGACAACAATACAGAAAAAAACCTCCAAAACTAGACAAATGTAAGTTACGTAGAGTTGCTCTTATTTATCCATAATAGTAACAAATTGTCACCATATTTCAACAGCATAATTTTGATAGATATACCTAGTCCTAAAGCAATATTTCTTGGTAAACACCTTAAAAGGTTTTTCTTGTTTTAATGCTAAATCCACTGTGATTTGAGGTCCGTAATATAGGCAAGTGTTGTGAAAGGGATATTTATTATAATTTTGTACGTCAGTTTGTAACAATTTAGTAAGATTTTTGTTTTGTTTGTTGTCGTTAGATTTGTTATTTGGAATTTTATTTATTCAATCGCAAATACTTATAGATCAATTTAACTTTTTATAAGTATAATTTTGTAGAAAATCGATCATTTTTATCTCACTTAAGATATTCAACTAGAAGTCAGCTTTTCAAAGCTTACTGTCAGTCCTTTAACACGTGCAACCTGTGGGTCAACTTCACTCAGCAGGTATACGGCGACCTTCGCGTTCAATAATAACAATGCGCTGAGAGTACTGCTGCTGCGACTGCCGTGGCGTTGCAATGCATCAGAGATGTGCGGATAATACTAGCCAATATGGTTTGCCACCATTTTTTTTTTAAATGGATTTGCTCTTGAGTCTAGTCTAGGTCAGAGGTGACAGAGACAAAGTCGACGATGGAGTGAGCTTACCCAGAAGAAGCCTGTTCACTCTTACTTTGAAGAGATTCGGGTTGTATGCGCTCGGAAACGCAGACGCAGGTATAGTTGTCTCCTCTGTTTCCTAAGATACAGGACTACCTAGTTTAGGAGACAGGGTTACATGATCTGTTTAGATTTATGTAGTTATTCCATGTTACTTTGTACTTCTGCTCTTGTGTATCATGAATCTTGTGTGTATCGTAATAAAGATTATTATTAATAGTTCCACTCTTTTGTTGTGCGCATTATTAAGCGCACCATTATTAGGAATAGATGTCCATCTCTGATGACGCGTGTTCACGTTCAATGCTACAAGTGGCCACAGTGTGTTCGCAGATCGCGATTCGATCGGTGGGATTCCCCGATGTTGCTGAGGTAGATACAGCTCCACGCTGAATTTTAATCGTAAATCTTTGTCTGTAACCTAGTAACACTAGAAGTTAATTAAAATTGTTACTAACCCTATGGACTCCTGTTGCAAATAAAAGTTTTCTATTATATTACTCTTATAATCATGTTTTAATGGAGCTTCCATCTCTACTGTTCTCCACTTCATTCTCCAGTAGGGTAATTGCGTAACACACTATCAGTAGCAATGGGTTTCAACATTCATTGCGTTATTTGCGTTGTTGAGCAGACACATTTTTCAAACATATGGAGCAAAGGATTAGAAATATGCTTCGAAATTATTCAAATTGAGAGTAATAGTGCGTTACGCAATTAGAGTGCTGGTGATCACCAATTTAGCTCAACCATGGCTTAAAAAGGTTTACGAAGGAAACATTAAAGGTCTAATAGGTGCTCCAAATAATCAAAATAACTCACTGAACAAAATACCAACAGCGCCAAAAACTTTATATTATGATGCTAAAACCATTTTGCCAATTTCCAACTTAGGTAGGAGTTTAATAGCCAAAGGTAGTATAAACCCTCATAATATCACAGTGAACTATCTAAGTACCATGTTATTATTCGCATTTAAAATGGTGGCTACCAGGCTGAGTAAGTACTTACCTAATGAACCAGGAAATAGTAAAAAATCCAACTATAAAAATGAAACTAGAACAAGCATCGAACGTCTTTTGCAACGAATTGATAAAACTGAAATCTGACGAAACAGATCTAAAGAGATCAATGCAAATACCGTATTGAAAGATGTTTGCGATTATTTACGAATCCGTATTACAAGATATACAGACAAAATCTCAGTGCAAAAGAATTTGAAGTTTATCCCGTTTCGGTAACATCGCGTATCGACTGTTCACCGAACGCAAGTGAGACTTGTAAGTATATCTCGTATCTTTGTTCCCAGTGGCTGATTCCCGTTTATTTGCTGTAATATAAACTACGAAAGTACCTATTACGAGTCGAAAAATAACTTACATTCTTAACGTTTATTTTTCTTACACTTTTTTATCGTGAGCCGCCAGAACGCAACTCTGAAATCAGGGGAATAAAAAGCGTATATAAAAGGATTTATCGCTGAATTGAACCACCCTAACCACGTAAGTATGTACATTAGAACTGGATTCACGTAATTACTTGGAATGAAAGGGGTGAGGAGGTAGTAAAGGAAAAATGGAAGCCAGCAGGCAACGAAACCGCCGACAACGAGACTTAAAGTCTGTGCGGTTTTTGTTTCTCTCCGTAAAGAAGAAACACGATTATTTTCTACATGTTCCTTCATAGAATGAGTCCGTCTTGTGGTGTTTTTATATTTAAAGTTCGCTTTGAATGTGACATCGTTGTTGTAGAATCTTGATTCTTTTTCCTTACTTCTATATTTCTTTTTCTTTTCTTGTCTGAAGCAGCAGGGGCATTTGTGGTCTTGTGACGAACAGTCGCTCTGTTGTGTGGAGTTTCTTGAAGTCTGTTTGGAAGCTGACTGTCGTAACGACATCTTGTCTGATCCGGATTCCGATTCGGTGCGGATGCAGGAGAGTTTTCCTTTCTGGAACAATGGGATTTGGTTAGAATAAGGTCTGTATATTCCTACTTTTCTAGTAGAAAATATCTACACTTTTGTGTTGCGCTCTGTTAAAAAGACACACACACAGTTTTATATCCCTAACATCATCTTTTATAACTAAAACTATTTTCATCATGAGTGAACTCCAATCATTGCCCAGCTGGACCAATTTCAAATCTAAATAATTAAGTTATTAAGGGTTTAGACCGTTGTTACGAGTAGTCAGAAGCCCGAAAGTCTGGCAACCAGTCTTACCTAAGGGTTTCGCGTTACCTAACTGCAACACCCTTTTATTTCGCATTTTTTGATTACAAAAAGACACGGTAACACACGCAAACATTTGAGTATTGGGTTAAAAGCTTAATACAATGACCAAAACTTTTTTTTTAAAGCCAACTATTATTATTAAGAAAATCGTGTTGACCCTAGCAATAGTTTATGCATTTAAAATTGAGTCTTGAAATAAGATTTAATTTTCTGTGACTCAATCGGTCGGTATGGCAAAATACAATCATAATTTTTGAAAAAAAAAAGATCTACATTAAAAGTTACTGAGATCAATTCAGTATTCAATTAATTAAGAAAAAACGACTTTCAGAACTTGCGTTTATTCTGTTACACCTTTTATAGAGGTCAACAGAAACCGTTGGCCTTAGCTTCCCCAAAAAGAGGGGAGTAAGGTAGGGTGACCGCTATCCTTAAGACTGATTGATAAATAATTAATTATATTATCTCCTAAATTGATCAATCTCTCTTGCCTTCCATTTAGTATCACAAAATGGCAATTAAGTAGTCGTAAAAACCAAAAGTAGATCAAACACAACAATAAAAAAGAAAAATTTCGCCAAAGAAAGTTATATTATTATCTAAAAAATCTCAGATTCTCTACATTAAGTGAACTCTGACTCGTAATGGATCAAGAATGTTTTAATTAAAGATTAAAATAAATATATTTTGTTCGTGTTGCGAGCCTTTGTCCCAGTTCTATTATACAGGGTGACTTATTCCATCTGCTTCGGGACAAAAACCAACTATTTGAGAAAAAGACAAAAACTATTTCGTGAGTGTATGAGACCTATTTAGAAACAGCTCCTCAAAATCAGCCCTTCAAAAAAAAAAATTGATTAAGGATGCTTTTCATTTAAAATAACTCCTTTGCCGTTCTTGATCCTTGTTACTATAAGAAAACTGGCCAAGTGCGAGTCGGACTCGCACACGAAGGGTTCCGTATCACAAGGCAAAAAGCGAAAAAAAAAACACGTTTGTTGTATGGGAAATATTTATTTTATTTTAATAGAAAACTAAAAACTCAAAAAGCCGATGTAGGTCACACGGCTGCCAAGCTAAAATGGAACTGGGCCGGAGGAGCTATGGGCTAAAGTAATCACACAATGGGTCCCAAACAACAGCAAACGACAACGCGGCAGGCCCAGAATGAGATGGCGGGACGAGCTCGACTCTTTCCAGAAGGATTGGTGTTTAACAGCACTAGATAGGGATAAGTGGACGGAGGGAAGAGAGGCCTTTGCCCAGCAGTGGGACAGAAATGGCTGATAATAAAATAAAAAAATGTTAGCGGCTTCACAACTAAGAGGGCTTGCTAACATTGACAATGAATACTCTTTTCCTATCCCAATGAGCATTGAAAGAGCTAAGAATATCCTTGTGAGGCCTTTGTTTCCCTTTTCTGAATGCGGTTGTAAGGGCGCGTTTTGACACGCTTGTACAGTCGCCAGCACATCAGGTTACCCCACGTTGACCTTGAACGCGTTATGCGCGCAACAGCGAGAATCGTGCGAAAGAGATATATAGCTTTTTGTCTGTTCTTACTTGTAATGTTTCGTGCTGCAGTGCGTACGTGAGGGTGTGTGCGTATGATCGTCGTGGTGTAGAATAAAATACTGTGCGATAAGAAATAGCGTAGCAGGTTGAACACTTGAATCGAATCGAAATAATGGCCATGCGATCGAAATAATATAAAAGCAGGCGGCCGTGGCCCGCGCAATGCCTAAATAGTATGAAAGCTTATAATCAATATTTTTTATTTAAATGATCTTTTAATTCCTTAATCCTTCATTTTTACGTATTTGTTGGAAAATTACGTTAAGTAGGTATTACCTACTCACATTACATTTAACCTGGTAGGTAAGTACGGTATACACTGTTACACAATTAATTAGCGAAATTTCACGCTCTCGATGAATATTGTTAAGTAGACAGGTAGGTAGGTTTAATCTGAAGTCAGAAAAACATTTCTTTTTTTAAATTTCAAGAAGGATTTGTAGCAAACCTTTTCCGGGTTTTGTTACCTACTTACTGACGGGCTGGCGATGGCGGTCACCTGTTTTAGCGCGTTCTTATTGATAGCTGCGCCACAGTTATTAACTTTTGTAGTTACTTACCATCGTTTAACTATTTTTATAATACCTATTGTATATGTTATTGTTCCAAAATAAACGATTTTTAAAAGCTTTTATTATTATTGACTTGTATGTAAGTATGTGAAGGTGGACTCTTGAAAGTTAAATTTGACCCACTTCCCGGTATCCGATTAAGCTGAAATTTTGCATGCATGTATAAATCGGATGACAATGCAATATTATTATGACATAGAGCTGATCTGATGATGGAGCTGGAAGGTGGCGATAGGAACTCCGTAATTAACTGACGCAACTCTATCGAGTTTGGGCTCGTTTAATTCGTCTTGACGAGTACTTTGATACTATATGGTAACCAGGGTCTGATGATGGAGCTGGAAGGTGGCCATAGGAACCCGTAATGAAACCACGCAACCCTATCGATTTTGGGCTCGTTTAGTTCGTCTTAACGAGTACTTTGATACAACATAGTAACCAGGGTCTGATGATGGAGCTGGAAGGTGGCCATAGGAACTCCGTTAATAAACGACGCAACCCCATCGAGTTTGGGCTCGTTTGATTCGTCTTGACGAGTACTTTGATACTACATGGTAACCAGGGTCTGATGATGGAGCCGGAAGGTGGCCATAGGAACTCCGTAATTTAACGACGCAACCCCATCGAATTTAGGCTCGTTTGATTCGTCTTGACGAGTACTGTGATACTACATGGTAACCAGGGTCTGATGATGGGGCTGAAAGGGGACCATAGGAACTCCGTCATTAAACAACGCAACCCCATCGAGTTTGGGCTCGTTTGATTCGTCTTGACGAGTATCTTGGTTGGCGCGAATATGCAACTCCAACAAATTTGGGAAAAAAGTTCGTTCCGTTTGTTATGAATGTGGATTATGTCTGATTGATTAGATGGATGACCCAATGCCAAGATGAGCACGTGCCGAGGGCTGAATGGTATGAGGGTGTATAAACATTTCATATCGCCAACGTTGCGCAGTTTTTTTTGCTTTCCTACAATAAATGGGTATCAAATGAAAGGTGAGAATACGAATGCGAGTTAAACTCCGTTGCTCCAATCCGTCTGCAATTTTGGTGTACTGGGGTTTTTGGAGTCCTCGATTATGATATTAAGGTCGAATTGTTCGTGTCTGTAGCATCGGTTGGTTAACTTTTACTTGTGTAATTTGGTGAGATTGGCGTCAACAGCATTGGTTTGCAACCTGTCTAGGAGAATGATAACTCCAAAATGAAACCTGGAACTGTGTTTCGTAAGGCAGAAGTATCTAAGCTTCCAGCTGAAATAAGTGGCGCATTCCTCCAAACACTCAAGTCAAGGTGAGGCCATGCCGAGGACTGAGTGGCATCAAGGTGTAACATGATGTCGTGAATGAGATGAACAGACTGAGAAACCTGTCCAGTAACTAAAAAGTAAAAAATAAATTAAAAGTAGAAATCTTTTTTTAAAACAAGCTTTTATTTCAATGCGCTAAAAATAATAAAATAAACTTTTCCTTTAAAACTTTTACTATCAACTTTTAACGTCATTACACAACTGATATGATATAAAAGCTTGTCGCGAGGTTTACCTGTGTGTTACAAATAAATTAAATAACATGTGATCTGATTGATTTTAATTTTATAAATTTTCAAACTAAGTAAATACGAGTACCTACCTACTTAAATCTCGCGACAAGCTTTTTTTTAACGGATGGTGAGTCGGTGACGTTTTTTTAAGTAGGAAATAAATATGCCGTCGGTCGGGGCCCCCTGTATAACAGATACGGCGGTAGCTACCCCACTGCTTTTGGCGCCATAACTACACAACCGATCATCATGGAATTTTGCAGACCTACCAATCAGAAAAGGACATACCTAAGATATTATGTTCCTACAGGAACGCGTGTGAAACCCTGGAAAAATATCAAAATAAAATGCGGAATAACAATCATAATCTTTTTAATGTTAACCATAAATATAATTGAAAACACACAAATACCTACCTACTTTAAATTAAAATATACTTACAACAAAGTTTATAAAACCAAACTATACCATAGATAAGATAAGATAATTTATTTGCGTAAAACATGGTATACACAGGTGTTAATAAATCATACAAGTTTTGCTTAAAAATTAAAGCATGCAAACTTCACAAATAAACAAATTTGAATTTTTAAACATTATAATTTATGTTAAAAAAATCCTTAATATTATAGAAATTATTTTCATTCAGCCATTTACATAGTTTAATTTTAAATAACCTACAATTTAATATTTTTATTTATTTAATTAGGTAATTTATAATAAACATGCTTCATACATAAAAGTTCCTGTAATCTATTACGTCAATAAAGAATTATTATTATTATTTTTAAAATGCCTAACACATCTCGGGGACCTTTGGAAGGCGTTATTATTATTTAGTATACCTATACTTAAATTAAAAACAAGTAGATAATATTTATGTTTTACAAACTTTTATTTTTATTTGTAACATTAATTATAAAGTTACATCCACCAATGCCTACCAAGCAAAATCAAATGCGGTACCATTCTGCCGGGTCAGCGGGATTGCCCGAAAGGGTTACCGCTGGCCCGGAACATAAAGGGCTAAGGAAGGAACACGGGTGGGTTTTAGTCAGTAAGAGTCTGACACTCCCTTCCGCTCCACCCAGAGCGGGAGGGGTCATTTGATGATTTCCCATCCGCAAAACAAAAAAAAAAAATGCGGTACCATTTGATTGCCAAGTAAAAATAAGCTTTTACCCAGATTCGTATAATTTGACTGGGCTGTGGTCTGGCACCCACTGTCCACTGGTGGCACGGCACGACAAGGGATTTTTGTAATACTTACAGATGATCTCGAATCTAATTAAACACTGTTAACAAAAACATTTCATTAATACGTCACAGCCTGCTTTGGTTTCCTTCGGCACGTTCTGGCATGCCGCATTGTGAACGCTAATCACGATAAAATAAGATTTCAAATCATTTGCGCTTCCTAAAATTCCTTGTCGTGTCATGCCGCCACGACAGTGGGTGACGGCCCAAACTTAAATTATCACTAACAATAGTAAAGGACAAATTCTCAAGAATTTAACAATGATGCGAAAAGAAGTAGACAATTTCAATATTATAGCTACGTCTGTGACCTGCGCCTGGGTCATTTGAATTTTCTTAGCAGGGCGGCGGTATTTCTTTCCGACGTCCTTCAGGCGTCTCCTGACTGTCCATTGATATCTAAAACAAAGAACATTTTGTCAATTTCAATACTTACATGGGATTCTTTGTTATGAGAAATTATACGGGCTAACTTAACTAATTTGCATTCGCGATTTATTTGCCAAAAATCGTTAACAAAAATGACTTTATGGAAAAATAACTTTAAATCCTACACAATAAAGTTCAGTTTACGCTACAACTTTAACTTTTTCAATAGTGCTAGTCACTCTGAAATCAACTTAATTACCATTAAAATAAAGTTGATATTTCTTTAACTTGAAATGATATTAGCTGAGTCTGGCCGCGCGGTATGCATAAAACCGGAAACATTATTTTGTCTATCAGTGTGGGTCCTGAGTGACAGCGCACCGCGTATGACGGATTGCGGAGCGGATTTACTCGTCGATAACTGTCCTTAGTGCATGCGGGAAATTGATGCGTGCGCGCATGTTTAGTTACGCGTCCATTTAACTTAGGCCATAATAATGTCGATATCAAAACTCAAACGTTTACAATATTTAGAAAGAAGCAAGAAGAAGAAGAAAAAAAGCAAAAAAAAGAAGAGTAAGAAGTTTAGATTTAGATTTTTTCTTTACCGATGATATATAAGAACGTATGCGCTTAGAGACGATTTTGTATGAAATGCGTGCATTCAGGGTCTCCGAATCTGAATTCCTGATCAGGAAACCGGACGTGTGCGACCGGCCTAATGCGCCGTTCATTCCGCCTGCGCGGTGCGCCGCCTTCACTCAGGCAAGACGCACACTTAGGGAGTAGGTATTATTTTAATCAATTTTGTTATTATTTTTAAGGAAACCATGTTTTATGTTAGTGATGAATAAGCTAAGGTGATAGGTAAGTGTGATTACAAGCTACACATGGACTCACGCTGTAAGAAGTTGAGGTTACTCGTGTGCTCAGAAAAGGATCGGCAGAGTGTGCAGCGACCATAGCCGCATCGTCTGCCGCCCCGTAGTGGCTCTCGCGTAAAGTTGGCGGTGGTGGGCTTCAATGCTTCCACTTTCTTTCCACCGCCGAAGCCCGAAGTAAACTGTTCTTTTCTGGAACGAAACAAATAGCTTAGTTTATTTGCCCACGATTACTCAATTACTATAAGGCAAAGAGGCCCTTGATTTTAAGCCACTTTTACCTACATCTAATTTTCTCTTGGCTCTGACACTATAAAGCCCTGTTTTATAGGGTTCCGTACCCAAAGGATAAAAACGGGACCCTATTACTAAGACTTCGCTGTCTGTCCGTCTGTCTGTCACCAGGCTGTATCTCCAGAACCGCGATAGTTGTCGCAGTTGAAATTTTCACAAATTATGTATTTCTGTTGCCGCTATAACAACAAATATTAAAAACAAAATAAAATAAATATTTAAGGGGGGCCCATACAACAAACGCGATTTTATTGCCCTTTTTTGATCGATATCAATAGGTAGTGGTAACAGGTAGGCACATGAAATATTCACAAAATACTCAGTTGTATTTTTACTTTAATAATAAGTAATAAAATTAAAATAAAATAAATATTTAAGGGGGTCTCCATACAACAAACGTGTTTTTTTCGGCGTTTTTGCCTTGTGGTACGGAACCCTTCGTGTGCGAGTCCGACTCGCACTTGGCCAGTTTTTTATGTTCTGTATGCCTAGGCGATCGTTACAATTTCATTATATTGTGTAGCCTATGTAATCTTCTTTCGTATTAAGTAACAACATTTATCCTATCTATAATAAAAAAAACTTTCTAGAACATTAATTTACTAAAATCGAACTTTGGTATGTTTTCATTACTTATACAAAATTCTTTCTATCTCTAAACCCGTTGACCGATTTACATCATAATTCAAACGGGAATATCAGTTTTAAACATAATCCTCTCATTTGACACTAAAATCACGCAAATATTCCTATAAACAAAAAATCACGTTTTCAATTTAAGTAGATACAAGTTACGTAACTATTCTGCCTATAATTTTTCTTCACATTAACCCTGCGTTCCGAGTTAGGAAATAATCGATGTGAGCGTGCTTAAACCCGTACCGAATTAGCGTGAGCGCGATAACGATGTCCCGTGAATCGTCATAGATGACGTCATGACATGCGCCATCTTGCGATAACGCCGACCCTAGAATAATATCACCGTGAGCGCTGTCAAAAATGACAGTGTGTGTGTGAGGATGTGTCAGTGTGTGTTTTGTTTAGATTTGCATCTTAACATAAAATTAAACTAACGTGGCATTTTCGAAATTGTGCTTCTGGCTGATAGTCGCCACCTAACCAAAGAAGAAGAAATGTGGTGTTTAGGAAATAGGTACTGTGTAATAATATCGTTTTTACATTGAGTAAGCACTGTGAGCGCGTTCACGGGGGCGCGGGCGTTCCGAATTGTGGACAGCTCTCAGCTGTCATAATCGTAATACCTAAATCGGAACGCATGTGAGATGATGTGAGCGCTGTGAGCGATTATAGCTAATTCGGAAAGCGGCCTAAAATTCTCAAAAATTGCTGTCAGATACCTACTACGAATACTATTAAAAACGATATTCCTATTCTATCACTTTTAATAACATTCACTATTCGCACGCCCGGCGTTCGTTGCATAATTGCGTAGGTACCGGTAAACGCGGGTTACTTTAGCTCTGGGGGGGAACTTTGGGTCAATACAAAAAAGGGTTTTCTATTTTCTATTGTTGTATAGGGCTACATTGGCTCAATGCATAAATATTGTTTTTGTGTCGACAAAATCTGCAGGTCAAGTCAAACTAACCCTCTTCAAAGAACAACATTGGCTCAAAAGTAAAAAAAAAAAGAAAATATACCTACACATACCTATATTTTGTAAAACAAATATATTAAAATGGTAAGAAATCCACCATAATCCCTACTATCAAAGGGTTTCTAAAAAAAAAGTAATTAAACCAAATTCAAAAACTCAAAATTGTGAAATAACTTTAATTTCGGAAGTCGGTGTCTTGGGATCTTTATTTTAGTTGTAGTTTTTTGCCACAGACTTCTGAAATTAAAGTTATTTCACAATTTTGAGTTTTTGAAGTCGGTTTAATTTTTTTTTTAATTACTTTTTTATTTTGATATTTTTAGTTTTAAGTAAAAACTGGAATATTTGTTTGTAATAAGTAGGCAATAGTTTTGTTTTAAATATTGCACTAGAATTTGACCAAGGTTTTGAGATGTTTTCCCTTTGACACTACACCCGTAGCTCGTATCAATAAGCCAGGTCGTCACACTTACACGTATTAGTCCATATCTTGAAAATGACTGACTCGATTTAGATGAAACTTCCACTATTCCCTAAGTTGAAGTAAATGTAAGCCAATACAAAAAAAATGGTCACGATCCGATTAATAGTTGCGGAAAAATGCATGGACAAACATACTATTACATTATACGTCTACAAAATTTTGTATATTTGTTTGGAAGCCCTAATAGATTGTCATATGTGAATATAATGCAATTCCAATAATATTACATACATACGTGTCGAATTGATAACCTCCTTTTTTTTTAAGTCAGTAAAAGATGAAAAAATTAGCTAAAGTAACCTGCGTTTACGGTATTTACTTTAAAATCCAATCACTACTACTGCCGGACGATTCTGTAAAAATCTCACCGTAAAAACTTAGGTGATGTGAGTTTGTTTTTGCTAGGGATTGACACTATTGACAGCTCACTCCACGCTCACTTCACCTAAGTTTTCACGGTGAGATTTTTACAGAATAGCACCGCTGGAATAACTTTTGTTTAGAATGTTCCATGACCAAGGGCTGATTTTTCAATCGACAGATAATTTTTGTTTTAGAATATCATTGGTTATTGTAATAAAATTGACATCTGACAGTTTTTGTAAGTATTGAAGAATTGTCAAAAATTCAATATTATTCCTCCAATAGTAAAAAATTGGCTGGCTAAAAAATTAACTGGCGTTGGAAAAATCAGCCCTAAATGGAATCAAAAACAATAAGTTCATCGAATTATGCTCACGTAGGTATAACTCTGAATTTAAGCTTTCACGGTTACCTACCCTACAGCGCGCACCCATCATTAGGAAAGAACCGCCCCTAAGACGACCTACTGACCCAAAGAAGATACCTACCTACCTATCCCTTCTATTAATTCGAAAATTCTATAGAAAAACACCATTGACACATTTTTTCAATACTAACCTTTGTTTATTTTATTTCACTTTAAAAATTATAAATACAAAAAATATTACTCACCGTTATCGTCGTCTACCGACAAATATCAATCACCCGGCATGATCCACTCAAAAACTTTGGTAAAAATAATTAAAAAACGCACAGTCAAAAATGTCTGGGGACAGAAGACATCCCGCCAGGCGCTCAACGCACAGTACCACACAACACGACTCCAAGTGACGTACTGAATAAACGTCAAACGATCTCGGGAGCGGTGGGTGTGGCTTATTCCTAGTGAGACATGATAATTGGCTGCCAATTCTTAGTATGTGCAACCATTGGGCAATTTTAGAAACGTTGAAAACTCCACCAATCATACCAAGGATACTTTCTTTCTAACACTATACGACGCGTCGTAGTTATAGATATGTATAGAGTTTACATTGATGTGCTGCCGTCTGTACATTAGAGTATGTTTAGATATTGATAAGGGTACGGTGTTATTTACATCTTTTGTATGGAAATATAAAGACTTAAAAGTGTTGAAAGGTTTGTCACACAATGGGCACACACTTGCCGAAACGCGGTCACATGGTCGTTGGCGTCCATTCCGTAGTAACGCAGTCCTCTGTTCTCTCCCTGGTTATTGGCACACAGTCTAAATGCTTTTTTGCGATATAATGTATATAGATATACATTGTCGGTCCCGGATACATTGGTTTACACTGTCGGTCCCGGATATCCATGGTCGGTCCCTGTGTATTGTTTTTTGGCGTCATTGTAATAAATATTAGAAAATAAGAAAGAAAGAAAATATGATAGGTACCATTGTTATTATATTTTCAGCTGCATCCGGTTAGACTGGAAGCCGACCCCAACATGGTTGGGAAAAGGCTAGGCAGATGATGATGATGAAGTTATTATATTTTAAAATTCAAATGGGTCCCGCCTGCTTCTAACTTTTATTTAATTTAAAATGGGCTGTTTTTAGCTTTTCAGTTTTTTTTTAACTTAAGTTTTTTACTGCAGTCGGGTTTTTTCTTTTTTTTATTACTGTTTTATTAAGTACAAGAATTGGCCTTCAGATCTCGGATAAACATTATCTCAACCAAAACCTTCAAATGGCGCAGTATTGATTGTTTGAGTTTACTTTCTTTTTATGTTTTGTTGTGGGTAGTTTTAACACTAGTCTTTACGTAGACAGAGTAATCTATAGACTCATGGTATCCGTGTCACCGAAAGGGACAAAACATTCCGGCAATCTTCAACATACCTACTAGCATTTTTACAGCTTATTACACTGCACCTTACCATTTTCACAGTTGCGCAAATGTACTATTATTGAATTATGCACGAACAAGATCTTATTTTCCGTTTAATCGCGTTGTAGTTTTTATTATTTCATTCATAAACGTCAAACTTGTTGTGCACATTGATGTGCTTAGCCGACACGCAGTAAGGGACAGAAATATTCTTACTCTGTCTCTTTTCTTTGCTAGTGACGTTAATATATTTCTTTTTTTCATGTGCGAATGAAAAAGAAGTTATGCAGCAGTCTATAGTTTACTCTGTCTACGAGTCTTTATGAACATTGTTACTAACAAAATGGACACCATGGTCTGAAATAAAGTATTTATTATTATTATTAAATGTTATAATACTCGTAACATATTCCTCGAAGCATTACGCAACAATAACCCCAAAAGGGCTACACAACAACAACATCACAAATAAGTACATAGATACCACAACAGATGTTGTTTATTGGCTCAAGACATGAAAACAACTCATTTCCGTATAGGAAGTGAGTTTAAGGGACGATTATAATCTTCACTTGTATTTTTTCATAACGAGCATCGAAAGGTCGTTTACGTATTATAGCCGGGGATACACATGCCAGTAAATCTGGAAAGTAGCTGGCATGAAAGTTACTAGCATGTACGAGTAACTGGCACAATGCGGATACATTTGCAAGTAATACTGGCATGCAAGTTGTATGCCTGTATTACCATCGCGTCGTACAAAAGTACCTATGCTTTGGCAAGCCCACGCGTTCCCTTAACGGGCATGATATCCCGCCCGTAATCACAGAGTTGTATCTATAGTACACCTACATTTCACCAGGTATGATTAAGTCCCATGTAACAGAGAAGTCAAAAGACTTTTAGTCAAAGAATACATCTCTTTGAGGCTAACTGTATCGGCGTGTAATTCGGAAAGAGCAGCTTCTCACAAGCCTTCATTGAACAAATTACAGTAAATTCAATGTAGACTTTGACAAAATAATGGGAGCTAGAAAGCTTTGGCGAAATTGAATTCCAATCTGGTTTAAACTGGATCAAGTATCTTATTTAGGTAAGTCTGTTTATTTCGTTCCGGGTAGATAGAGAAAGTACGTGGAAGTTGTACAAATACGACGATTAAGTAGGACTGTCGCGAAAGCCGTTTCATTATCATCAACATGATCTCTTATACCTACCTTTTCCCTATTTTTTTGCAATCAAAAGCACTGTCTTTGCTGAATTTTACCGATTTTGGTCACGTAACATAACATAATACCAGTTCGACAGTCAATATAAAATATATGATGACGTCCATCATTCAGTCACAACTAAAGAAAATATAGGCACTTTGACAATTTTGACTGGTGCCCAGACCTGATGTCACAGTGCTGCCACCTAGTGAACGTTACTTCAAAAAACCCCCATTGAAACAAATTCGCCTACAGTTGGGTCACAATTATTTTACCTTAGACAGGCAGCAACCCAAAAGGATCCTTATTGTAACGATAATAAAGATCTCTGTGAATTTGACAAAGTTGTTGTGGCAGCAAACCAACAGCAACCATATTGCAAAGGCAATAAAGATCACTGTGATGTTAACAGTGATGCAAACTCCGAGGCAAAATAACCATGACCGGGTGTAGTTGTTGTGTTACATGTTGCATTGCATAATGTTGGACGGCTCATTTGTGTTACATTTCATGTTACGTCTTACTCATCTGCTCCTGGAATAAAAAATCAGTTGTTCTCTACATTAATTATATTCGCATACATAATCAGCCTTTTTAATGTTCCCACTGCCGGGACACAGGCCTCCTCTGTTCGAGAGGGAGTGGGCTATAAATGCTATAATCCACCACGCGGGCCCAGTGCGGGTTGGTAGATGTCACATTGTGTTCGAATTATGTTCGCATAACTCGACAAAATGGAAGGATCAGCTGTATTTTTCGTGATTTCAATGTTGGCTTCATGGTTATAGTTGAAATATATTGTTATAGTTGGTATAAATTAAACTTGTATACACTTACAAATTCGTCGATATCGCAATGACCTGCTTTTCGCAATAAAGTGCCAACATATTGGAACTATAATGTTTCTCTATACTGCTTCAAAGTCCCAAAACACCATTTTCTCAGCAGAACCGCTTATATTTTAAAGAGTCGCTGTTACGTAAGTCTGGCAACGTCGCACGATGTTGACACACACCGCAATGTAGCGGGCTATCTTACTTTTCCGACAATTTGTGGCTTATTGAATACGTGGCTCTTAGCACAAACCCTCGGGGATCAAAGGCATATTAAGGGTCTGTCGTCTGTGTGTCTGGGGAAAAGTAACGTCGAAAAACGAAAACAACATCAGCTACAGATAATTAGATGCCTCAGTGCACTAATCAAGTTCTTTCAAATTCTTTTGTTTTATTGAGAACGACTCGACCCATTTGGTTGTGATCGTAATTGTAAAGGTCTAAAAAGTTAGTAGAAAAAGTTAGTGGAAATCTCCGTTTCTATGGAAAATTTAAAATCGGTCTAATTTGGGTGTAACACTATTTTTCGAAAATGTTCTCTATTAACTTTTCATTAAAATCGGTTCATTTAAATAAATCGGAATACACAAAATGTAATTTTTTGAAGGCAGTCGCAGCTAATATGAAATTAGCTTAGAATTTGTCTACAAATTAAAACTAGACATTATAACCTTATAATTACGACTAAAATTTTTAAATAACATTTTTTGTAACTAAAATTATCTGATTTTGTATTACAATTGTTTATTTTACCAAATCTAACTGAAACAATACACAAATTGATGCAACAGCAATATGGCTATTGTCACGGCTCCGGCAGCAAGCATGCTGGTAACACTATCTTGTTACCCAGTAGCTGGGTTATCCCCCCTTCAATAATTCTTATCAATCTTACCAAGGGGTATCCCCCTTGGTAGGATTGGTTGTCAGAATTTCGGGCTTCTGACGACCTGTGACGACTGTCAAAAATTCATGAATGACAGTCGTGACCAACAGTTTTACGTACTTTCCGAGGCACGGTATGTGAAGATGGTCACCCAGCCACGGACCAACCACGGCAAGCATAGCTTAATCGGAGCGGCTGTTATTATTTAACCGTCTGACCTAAATTCAAGTTCACCAAAATAGTGCAACCGTGCAAGCCGAGTTTAAATACGTTTAGCGCTAAACGAATTTTAGACATAGTTCTGTTTCTATCATTCGTTTGAAGATGACGGAGACAAATTGACGTTTTAAATATTTATGTTTAGCTTTAAACGCGTTTCGTTCTTTATGGTGCAAGTGGCCCTTAAATGGTTACTACAATCCCTCCACCGTTATTTTACCTCCGAAATTACAGTGCTCTTTATTGTCCTAGCAATAAGGTTGCTATTAAGTTGCTGACATTGGGAAGTCTGTCAAAATGACAATGATCTTTATTTTCGTGGAGATAAGGTTGTTATTCGGTTGCCGCCATCAGAGGTAAAAACTGTGAACGGAATGTAAATTATACGTTTAAATACCAACCTTATTACACTTAGTACTGCTAGCCAACTGCTGGTGTCTTCTCGCTACCACACAGGATATCCTCGCGTAGACATACACCATCACAGTCATGGGGAGGAAGAAGGATCCCATGGCGGAGAACACCACGTACCCAGGGTTCTGGTTGTAGCGGCAGTTCCCGTTCTGATTGTGGTCCGGTTCGTACCTGGAGAAGGGGTTATGGTTTTAATGTTGTGTCATCACAAGCCTCATTTTTAGGGTTCCGTAGCCAAAGGGTAAAAACAGGACCCTATTACTAAGGCTCCAGTGTCCGTCTGTCGGGTCTCCCTTGTTTTGCCGAAAAGATTTTGCCAAATTATCACTTCCCAAACAATTTTCCGCATAATTTCATTTGCCAAATTATTACTAAGCAAAAAATCTCTTCACAAATAATTGTAACCCAAACCTAATGTTTGGCAAGTGAACGTTTAAACAATAACTTGTTTACCAACTAGTACTTTTACCAATTTTTATTTAGTCAAATATTTCAGTTGGAATAACTCATTTTACGCAAAATTACATTTGCCAAATATTTAGTATCGTCAGTTTTCGCAGTTTTAAGGCAGCCATTTCAAGCATAAGATCTAACTTTGAAGACGTTTTATTACAAGGGTGTTTTTTCCACTTGGGACAAATTCTAAACAGGTAATAATAATATTAAGTATTCTGGTAGTATTTTTTGAAATAATTAATCTCGTCTAACTAGTTCAGTTTCGGGTAGACTTTTTTTCCATTTTTTTTTTCTATATAATCTAGTCGTTTCTGGCACTCGCCGGCCGCTGCCGCGGCACCGCTCGCTTCGCTCGCTCGGCTCGTGCGTAGGAGGTCACAGTTTTAACCTAACCTAACCTAAGCATTTTTTTTTAATAATTAACCTCGTCTAACTTATTCGGTTCTCGATAGCCTGTTAAAAATAATCTCTTTTTTCCATATTTTTTTCTATATAATTTAGTCGTTTCTGGCACTCGCCGGCCGCTGCCGCGGCACCGCTCGCTTCGCTCGCTCGGCTCGTGCGTAGGAGGTCACAGTTTTAACCTAACCTAACCTAAGCATTTTTTTTTTTATAATTAACCTCGTAACTAATTCGGTTCTCGATAATGTCCATTGCAAAAAATTAAAATAGTAAGTTACAAATATTTTGTATTAAATAAATGATTATTTTAAAATAAAATTGCATTTTTTAATTATTTAATTAACAAAAAAAAAATTCTCAAAAAATCTTATTTATGCCTTTATATTTTTTGTTATAAAAAATCGTTTGACCAAACGTTTATTGTCTAAAGATTGTTTGCCGTAATAAATCATTTGATTAAAGACCAAATGCCTAAATGACATTATCCTTAATAATATTCTGCCAAGTAAAAATTCGACCAAATGAAAATGTGCATACTAAAATTATTCCAAACATTGCATTGGTATAATAAAAGGTTGCGAAAATTTGTTTGGGTAGTGAAATTTTGGCAAAATCTTTTCGGCAAAACGGCAGGCTCCCCCGTCTGTCACCAAGCTGTATCTCAAGAACCGCGATAGCTAGACAGTTGAAATTTTCACAAATTATGTATTTCTGTTGCTCTATAATAACAAATACTAAAAACAGAATAAAATAAATATTTTAGGGGGCTCCCATACAACAAACGTGTTTTTTTCGGCGTTTTTGCCTTGGGGTACGGAACCCTTCGTGTGCGAGTCCGACTCGCACTTGGCCAGTTTTTTTTAAATTGGGAAAGATACGAAACTCGAAACTGGTGAACCGGTGGCTAAGGAATCTCTGGATTCTGGATGTTTCGGGTATGTTCATCTGTACTAAAAAGTAAATAATCAGTCTAGCTCATTTGGAGCAAATTGGCTGTGACAGACGGACAGACAGACAGACACACGAGTGATACTATACAAGGTGTAACGTTAAATGCGCAAAACCTCTTATGGGGTAATTGTGCTCATCATTATTGAACCACTTTTACTATGGGACCCAAACAAAAAAATTAGTTGTTCCTTACATTTATGCTCGCTTAACTAGTCAAAATGTACTAAACAGCTGATTATTTTTTGCGATTTCAGGTTTGGTCCCATAGTAAAAGTTGTTCATAATGATGAGTACAAAGACCTCTTAAGAGGTTTTGCGCATGTAAAGTTACACGTTGTATAAGGGTTCCTTTCTTTCATTAGGATGTACAGAACCCTAAAAAAAGACCTGGCAGAGAATTATCACTTTTTGAACGTCAAAATTACAGACAGTTCCCAAAACTTCACCACTTCCTAGTGCTTTCGCTGTCAAAAAAGAGTGGCGCAAACTCCCCAGCAGCACAGCTGTCTGTTAAAAAACTTGATTCTAAACAATAGTGGGATACAAAGTAATTACATTACGAGACACAAGACATTAAATTAAATTGTTCGCCATATGTCAGCAAGCCACGCCATTATACCAATATACGATAAACAGTGATAAAGAGTTTAAGGTAAAGGAATCGTTGCCCGACGGGGTCGCGGGTTGTTCGAAAGAGATACCGTGGCAAGTGAAGGAACACGGGTGGGTTTTAGTCAGTAAGAGTCTGACACTCCCTTCCGCTCCGCCCAGAGCGGGAGGGGTCATTTGATGATTTCCAACCGAAAAAAAAAAAAAAAAAAAAAAAAAAATGTAAAGGAATCGTGGAAAATAAATATGCAACCGTTACAGAACGTCTTGTTTATTTGTATCAGTTCCAATCTCTACAATTGGCTAAACCACTTCAGCACTACAAAACGAAGTTTCCTGTGAATTTCTGATTTAGATCATCTACTTTTGCTGTTGACTGTAGCTATGAAGTCACTTTTTAGGGTTCCGTACTGGGTGCCAACGCGACCCTATTACTAAGCCTCCGCTGTGTGGTCTGTCATAGGGCTGTATCTTTTGAACCGTAATAGGTAGGCACATGAAATTTTCGCAGTGTGTATACTTGTTTACGACGTACGGCATTTCATACAAACTTTCAAGCGCTTGTTTTTCGAAATGAATGAACCGATTTTAATTAATGTCTAAAAAGTTACTTAAGAACATTTTCGAAATAGGTATCTTATTTTAAAAAAGATAAATGGAAATCTCTGTTTCTATGGAAAATTTAAAATCGGTCTAATTTGGCTGTAACAAGCTTTTTAGATCTTTATATTCTGCTTATGCGTATGAAGTTTCATTAAAATGTGTTCATTCATTTCAAAAAACAAGGGCTTGAAAGTTTTTAATACTAAAACTGTTTTGAGCAAGCGTATTGATCAATGCTTGTGCCTTCTCTGTATGAGAAGGGCCTTTGCCCAGCAGTGGGACGGTAACAGGCCGCTTTTTTTTTAATCATCATCATCTGTGTAGCTATAGTTTCCCAACTATGTTGGGGTCAGCTTCCAGTTTAACCAGATGCAGGTGAATACCAATAAGATAAATTCTTTTTTTCCTAATATTTTTACAGCAGTAACATAATAATACATAATTATTATCTCTTGTAACTAATAACCGTGTTTTGTATTTAGATTGTTTTATACATATTATATTTAAAAATGGGTTTACCTAAAAAAAATTATACGTCTTCATTGCAGTAAATTGTTTTTTTTTCTAAATATGTAGTGTTAAATATTGTACGGTAGTAGTGGTACGGAACCATTCGTGTGCGAGTCCGACTAGCACTTGGCCGCTTTTTGTTATTAATCCTACTTCCACACAGCCATGTTTGGTCACGGAAATTGCATTGCAAGAATATTGTTTCAATAATAATGAGAATGACAAACGCTTCATAGTCTGCTGGTTTAATTAAAACAGAACTAGTGGTTTTCTGGTTTGAATGTAGGTTTTTCATACTTTTAGGTGACATTATTGTTACTGATTAGTCATTACTGGCTGACCCGGCAAACGTTGTTTTTCCATACAAATTATTTCTAGCTGCCCGGCGCTACTTCCCTCGCGTGGTGTCCTACCCTTTACCCTACCCGACCCCTACCCTACTCCTACCCTGCTCCTACCCTACTCCTACCCTATTCTTAAACTACTCCTACCCTACTTCTACCCTACTCCTACCCTACACCTACCCTACTCGTAACCTACTCCTACACTACTCCTACCCTACTCCTATAAAAAAAAGGTAAAAGTACACTATGTCCGTCTCCTGGTTCTAAGCTACCTCCCCACCAATTTTCAGCCAAATCGGTTTAGCCGTTCTTGAGTTATAAATAGTGTAACTAACACGACTTTCTTTTATATAAATAGATTTTAGCTAGTTGAACTTTAAAAGTGACTACGTACCTACTTACATGGGTAAATTAACCTGTAAAATTGTAAATTGACCCGTGCTACTGTTGTCATACCGCACTGGGCCCGTGTGGTGGATTACGGCCCACTCCCTCTCACAGAGAGGAGGCCTGTGTCCCAGCAGTGGGAACATTCTAGGCTGATTATGTACTGTTGTCATAGTAGCCATACGCAGCCAGCAGTCATAAATTAATCAAATGTGGATCAAAACGATGACACATTCAGGAACATTATGGGTCGTGCAAGACCCCTACATGCATGACTGGCTACCCCGTCATCCATAAAAGGGTTAAGGTGAGAACATTCTGTGACATCCCACTTAGTAGGGAACTGTTTGCCTTGCACACCTGTGCTAGTAAAACCCTTAATTTATCTTCCAAGGATTAAGAACGACCATTTTCCTTTAAAATTGACAAAAAGATTTACCGGATGATTTAACTTTACACCCAATTAACTAATTATGGGTAATTGGGGCTGAACTGGATAGGTCCCAATGAAGGTAGTGTAGAGGTAGAGCTAGGTTATAAACAGACTTCTATGGTATCTATTGCCTCATAGCACCCATCAGTAAAAAAAAATTCATGATTCTAGGTCAACAGGAAGTACCCTATAGGTTTTGATTCCGGAACATAAACGCCCGTATCTTTTGATTACGTTGACATAAAAGTTTTATTTTTTCACTGCTTCAAGGGATTTTAACTCTGAGTATTTGATATTAATTCCAACTTGATAACTCCACGCGTTTCTGAGAAAAAGGGTTTTGACCGATGGACAGACAGACCGACATGATCTTATAAGGGTTCCGTTTTTCCTTTTGAGTTACGGAACCCTAAAAAAAATGCAGAATTTTAAAAATTGTCTTCTACAGTTCTCGCTACAAGTTCATATATTTACTTCCGAACTTCATATTTCTTGAATTCTATTACTACAGTTTTGTTATTACCACCCCTGGTTCATTTGTTACTGTACAACAACGGAGCCAAGTCGAATAAGGTCGCTGCTTTAAAAATGCACGGAAATGTGCCATTCTGTTTCGGTAATATTTCGGAGTGTATTCCCATCTTGGCTACCAAACTTCACTTTATGGTAATCATCAAATCTATACGCGGAAATGTAACATTTTGTTTCGGTAATATTTCGGAGTGTTTTCCCATTTTCGCTAGGTACCAAACTTCGCGCTATGGTGATCATCCAGGGCCGCAATTCTGTGTCCCCCCGAAGTCTCCCGACAACATGAATTTTGACAGTTTAAACAATGCCATTGTGTCAAAGAGAATACGTTAATAGCAGGGGGGCCTAAAAAGGCCACTTTTGGCAGAATCATAAAAAGATAACATTATGAATCATAATATGGCGAAGACTATCCGTGTTTATCTTTTTTTCGCTGCACTACATTGGTATAATCAATGAGATTGGGTTTGGATTTGGATTGGATCGTTTGGTATTTTAGCACAGACAAAAAAAAAAAAACTCTAAAATCCTTCACCAATGAGATCTGATGCGATTAACCATTACGATTCATAATGTTACCCTTTTATGACTCTGCTAAAGTAGCCTTTTTAGGCCCCATGTCGTGATTAGCTGTGGAATTGGCGTGGCTTTGAAGTAAGTAATCGTTAAGTGGTCACAGTGAAGCCCTCCGTAGGCTTTGGAAAATGTTTTTTGAATTATGTAATAATATTAAAGGACTAGCTGTGCCCGCGACTTCGTTCGCGTGGATGTCGGAACACAATAATGTGTCGCTTAGGAAAGGTGTAAAAGGAAAAATCTTCCGATCTTGTCTGGTAACGCTTTCCTTGCCTGGGGTTCTCAACCATAGCCCTTTCGACTGCACAGCAGTCACTGCGTCTTCAGGGTTCATAATGACAATGCGACGAAGTGTCACTTTGATTTTTGAGGATAAATAAAAATGAAAGCGCCTGCTCGAGGCTGATTGTCTGACCAAATAGCCATATTATGTCCATTTACCTTAAGATACCTTGAGGGTCGATATGGTGCATTTTCGACGTTTGGCCCCCAAACTGGAACGTGTCGGGGCCGCCATGGGATCTGGAGGCGATAGTCCTCGCGCGCCTGTATGAGTGGCGCGCGGAGGCACTACGCCGGGGGGAAGATCCGCTTCCGCGGCAAATCGGTGCGGAGCGGACAGATCTCCGGCGCGATCTCATGGCATCATGGAAAGAGCGACTGTCGCTACCCAGCGCAGGGCACGCCGCGATAGCGGCGATAAGACCCCTCTTTAAGGAGTGGCTAGAGTGGCGCCACGGCGCCCTCACCTACCGCCTGACGCAGGTCCTCACCGGACACGGAAGTTTCGGGAGGTTCCTGCACATCATCAGGCGGGAGGAAACGCCCGGGTGTCACCATTGCTAGGATCGCTCAGAGGACACGGTGGAGCACACGGTGGAGGTCTGCCCCGCTTGTGCGGAGCACCGCCGTGTCCTCGTAGAGGCGATTGGCAGCGGCGGCGACCTCTCGCGTCCGGCCCTGGTGCAAGCCATGGTCCAGGGCGAGAGGGAGTGGGAGGCAGTCACCTCCTTCTGCGAAGCAGTCATGCTAGCAAAGGAGGTGGCGGGATGGCTCATGGAGAGAGCCTCCCGTCCCAGCCACCGTGGGAGACGCTCCGGGCGTCGGGAGCCGCGTGACGACTCCCGGCCACCGTAGGCGCGGGCCTGCAGGCGGAGAGTAATGGGTAGCTGGGTTTTAGTCAGTAAGAGTCTGACACTCCCTTCCGCTCCACCCAGAGCGGGAGGGGTCATTTGATGATTTCCCATCCGAAAAAAAAAATTATCGATATGGTTTTAACCAAGACAATGGCTAAAAATTTAGTTATTGTCTCGAAAACATAATTTACAATACCTTTTTACGACATGGCAGTGCTACTTGTATTGGGTGTGCACCTTGACGTATCGCTGCCGGCCGTAGTCGAGTCGACGGCAGCGAAGAGTCCTGAGACGCGGTGGTTTCCTTCTGCGAAACGGTCGTCTCGCAGAAGGAGGCTGTGGAAAGGGAGAGGGAGATCTCATCCACTCACCCGGCCCGCAGTAGGCGCATCGGGCGTCGGCGGAGGGCGTACAACGCCCTCTTCCGGCCCCCCTAAACGGGTCCAGGGGCGACGAATTCGGGGACGTCTGTCACCGCCAACACATCAGGACTTGAGCTGGCGGCGCGTAGTGTTCCACGCGCGCCCCTCTTTGACGTCACCAGTCGGGGGTTGCGGAAGGATCGTACGGTCCCGCAACCCCCGACGTAGGTGTGAGACGGAACACTGGGTTGATTTTTAGTCAGTAAGAGCCTGACAGACCTCGCCGCCCGTCCCAGGGCGGCGGACATCCATGAAGATTTTCCACCCCGGAAACAAAAAAAAGGGTGTGCACCTGCCGAACCTATACTCAATAAATCAACAGCCCGTCTTGAGGTGTGCGTTGAAGCGTTATCATGGTAAAGAAATTTAAAAAAAATCGAGAAAAAAGGCAAAAAAACTATGAAAGTATGATAATTATGATCTTAAAACCTTATGTCACTAAGAAAATGCTTCTCTGTTAACAATGTTAGAAAGGTTGCTTGCCCCTCGAAAGAGCTCTGCCCGTGTGTGTGTTTGTTTCCGCCTTTCTTCTAAGTCAGATAGGAAACGACGACTTCATCTAGTTTAAAAAATAAAAACATGATTGACGTGTAAAAGTGTTTGTACAAACCTACTTACAAAAATAAATTCATTTATCATTGCAATCTTTATCACTCAGAACACCACATCACATAATATTATCTTACATTATCCTCACTTTTTATTTGAAATTCTTTTAGCGCCACTAATCAACCAACAATCGAAAGCGATTAACATTATATTATGTAATCATTACTTTTTCAAATAACACAGGCAGAAGTGACTGTGATAGTCATCTTATAGGTAAGCCTGCATGACGTGATTATTCACATAATATTGTTATAAACACAATAATTATGTTTTCGTTAGTACTATAAAGCGCCAATAGATGTCATTACGTGTATCCAACTTACGTAATGAAAGTTGTTGTAGAATACATTAAATTGATTATATCTTTTGATACAGTGAAGCGATTGCGATGAAACCAAAACTAACTACTACTCCGAGTTCTACACTATATTTGAGTATAAAAATTTACCATATTGGTTTGGTACTTTTTACGTTGAACGTGTTCAAATCAAATTTTGTCACATCCAAACAGACAAACCGACAAACAGACAAAAATTCTAAAAATTGATGAAATGGCATCTGTTGGTTATCCTATAACACCCCAACTATTTTTTTTTTTAATATTCTCAATGTACAGAAACGCCTCGTCTACAGATTTATTATATGTATAGATAAAATTAAATACTTATTTCCGGCACTCAGAAATCTAAATACTTTAGTAGATTTCAGGGATGGTCACGGAATACTTAATGGAATTTGGAATAATTTAATTTAATTCACATTTTTTATATTAAATTGATCTGGTGTTTACAGAAATTTCCGTCTGTTGGATTTTTTTCGTTTGGCCATTGTGTCACGATCTTTACATTTTTCTCAATAAAGATAATCTTAGTTACATGACATAACATCACGCTTGTAATACCAGAAGGTTAAGACAGAAGTGTACTTATAGTACACCGAAATTTTTCCAGTTATATTGTTTGGGTATTCTTAAAATAACGGAATGTGAAAACCTACTTTGTTTTCTATTATTTTCGTGTTTCCCCTAAGTTGGTGTGACGAATCTTAATAGTTTCTAGCCTAATTAAATACTGACGTAACAACAGTATCTAGATAGTTGAAGCACAGAAGAACTACAACGTGCCGCTGGGCTAGTAGCCAGTAATCCTAAAAAACCGATCAAGATCATAATAATATGTTTTTAAATTTTCATCGGCGAGGCCTATATTCGTCAGAGAATTTTAACACTACGCACTGCGGTGTAGAATATTGCAGTTTTAGGTCAGTGCCATCTCTTGACCGATAGTGGAACTAATGTCACTTTTGTTGATGATCTCTGAAAAAGTGTGCTATTTAGGGACATCGTTTTATTTTTCCTGTAGTAGGGTAGGAATAGGGTAGGAGTAGTGTAGGAGTAGAGTAGGAGTAGGGTAGGGGTAGGGTAGGGTAAGGGGTAGGACACCACGCGAACGAAGTAGCGCCGGGCAGCTAGAAATAATTTATATGGCAAAACAACGTTTGCCGGGTCAGCTAGTCTTTACATAAACTTATATCACATAGAATTATTTCAGATTTTTCTCTTTGCAAACTTCGGAGATAAGGGGTAAGGGGGGACGGTATTTTTTTTACATTTTTCATCAAAAGTATCTTGCTTATGCGTATGAAGTTCATTAAAATGCCGTACGGCGTAAACGCTCTTAAGGGATAAGGAAGAAAATTATAAAGAACAGTGGAAGGTTAGAAGTCAAAATACTTACCAACCAAACATAGGAGGACAAGTAATCGCCCCTGCAGCGATCCACACAAAGAAGATCATGGTCAAGGCAAGCTTCTTAGATCTTCTTCTTCTGGAGTACGTCAGAGGCCTGGTGACTGCCAGGTAACGGTCAACGCTTATGGCACATAAAGACAGGATGGAGGCAGTGCAGAGCAGGATATCCAGGCTGATCCAGATGTCGCAGAGAATCCAGCCGAGCTCCCATTTACCTGTAGACAAAGATGGCGAGTGGATTATATTGCTTTGTAGAATATGATCTTTTCATGGCATTTGGGTTGTACTTGTACTAGAAAGTGGGGCATCGGTATGTACCGGGTGGCTGGGACATCGACGTGCAAACTATAAACTAAACAGGCGCGACACGCGATATAATCGCGCGCGACACAGAGGCACCGTTCGTTGCGCTACTTTAATGATTATAATTCTGTAAATACATATTTGTTACGGTCGCGAATCATATTTTAATCAACGTACAACTTAATACTGACCAGCAAATTGCAAAAAACGTAGGAAAATTTGAATTTCGCGGGCTACCTTAGCGCTTCCCCCTTAAAAACACAAGGCTTAATTAATTATCAGACCCTCACAAAACTTCAGTGTCCTCAAACTACTCAATTGGAAAACTGAGGAGCTCTTCTCTGCGACATTTCATTTACAACTAGTTTCATGTTGGGAGTACCTACTTAAACTTTTCACAATTTCGTGCTCACTTGGTTTTCTCTACAGCGAAGCATCTCGCTTGGGTTTTATTGTTGTATCGGCTTATTAGTCGATACGCACGAATTTACTCGCCCGAAACGGGCGAACTCCGGTTCCGTACGCAAAGGTTAAAAACGGGACCCTATTACTAAGACTCCACTGTCTGTCTGCCTGTCACCAGGCTTTATCTCATGAACCGTGATAGCTAGACAGTTGAAATTTGCTCAGATGATGTATTTCTGTTGCCGCTATAACAACAAATACTAAAAACAGAATAAAATACATATTTAAGGGGGGCTCCCATACAACAAATGTGTTTTTTTCGGCGTTTTTGCCTTGTGGTACGGAACCCTTCGTGTGCGAGTCTGACTCGCACTTGGCAAGTTTTTTTTTTCTATAAGCTACTCGCACAATGTTAATTTATTTGTGGGCAATTGGCACATTTTGAATATTAAGAAAAAAGTACACTAGCGCACAGAAGTGATAGGAGTTAAATAGGAATTATAAAACGTATACTATTTCTTATCTTGATTATTAATCATAAAATTAAAGTTTCTGTTTGTTTTTGCTACATGAATATAGTAAGTGAAGTATATACCTACGCTAATTATAATTGTTGCTTAATTTTTGTCTGTCTGTTCCAGTTAATCTACGAAACGGCTGAACTGATTTTGACGGGACTTCCACTGGCAGATAGCTGATGTTATATGTGAATTTTACTTCATTTTAGAAAAATAATTAGGGTTCCACGCAAAAATAAATAAAACTTAAAAAAAGAAAATATATTATTCCTTTTTAATGGAGGCGTGGCACCTTCTTTCAGCGACATAATTATATTATTGATACCTGACGGATCCACGCGAATGAAGTCGCGGGCACATCTAGTAGGTAGGTGGGGGTTTTTATTCAAAATGGTGTCAAAACAATGCTCTTATTCAGTAAGTAGGAATTTCTAACTTACTTTTCACGAAGGCGAACCATAACATAAAAATGAATTTACGTGAAAACTGTTTAAGAATATGTATGAGTTGACGCGTACGTTACGTACGGTCAACAAAATAAAATAAAAAACGAGTGCGTTCGGGGGACCGGGTCAGGAACGAAGTATCACACATCATTTCAGCCACAAGACGTCCACTGCTGGACATAGGCCTCCCCCAAGCACTTCCACTTCGACCGGTTCTGTGCTTCTCGCATCCAACGGGTTCCTGCGGCCTTCACAAGGTCGTCGGTCCACCTTGTGGGAGGCCTTCCAACTCTACGTCTTCCGGTGCGTGGTCGCCACTCCAGAACCTTTCGGCCCCATCGGCCATCTGTTCTGCGAGCAATGTGCCCTGCCCACTGCCACTTAAGTTTGGCAATTCTGCGGGCTATGTCGGTTACCTTGGTTCTCCTGCGGATCTCTTCATTCCTGATTCGATCACGCAGGGAAACTCCAAGCATAGCCCTCTCCATTGCCCTTTGGGTGACTTTTAGCCTTCTTATAAGGCCCATTGTGAGCGACCACGTTTCAGTGCCATAAGTCATCACTGGCAACACGCACTGGTCAAAGACTTTCGTCTTGAGACACTGCGGTATGTGGGACGAGAAGATATTGCGTAGCTTCCCGAACGCTGCCCAGCCGAGTCGTATTCGACGATTGACCTCTTTCTCGAAGTTAGACCTACCTAACTGGACAGTTTGTCCTAGGTAAACATACTCCGTATCACTCAGTATCACACGCACACTCGTAAATAATAGAAAGAGACAGAGAAAGTGTGAATTTAACACGCATTTTTAATACAGAGCCACCTAGTATAAAATCGTCTCATAAAGTCGTCGCCATCTTAGATTTTCATTTTGAACTCGCTATCGGCTTTACCACCCTCGCAAACCATGAAAACGATACCAATGATGAAAAATTTAAAGGTTTCCACAGCCGCCATCTTAGATTTTCATTTTGACCTCGCTATCGGCTTTAGCACTCTCGAAAACCATAAAAAAGACACCAATGCCAGCCGCCATCTTAGATTTTCATTTGGACTTACTATAGGCTTTTTTTTTTTTGAGCACTCTTGAAAACAATGAAAATTACGTCTCCTCTATATATAATAGACAGAGAGAGAGAAAGCCGAATGAATAGGTAATGATTCTTCATTACGTGATGATTTCTACAAGTTAACTCCTACTACAACCCGCGTTAAAGATTTTCGTTCCAATAAGTCAACTTATATTTAACAGTGTGTGTTCTAAATTCTTGTTGTGTAGTCGTACGTCTGTGTATGTCATCATCATCAGCCTACAGCAGTCCACTGCTGGACATAGGCCTCTCCTATTGCACGCCATTCAACTCAATTCTCGGCAACTCTCATCCAGCTGCTACCACCTGTCCTGCGAAGATCGTTACCTCCTAGCCTGAGGGCTACCTTACGTTTACCGATTCGCTGTCTCCTCTCAAGAACACGTCTATCCCAACAGTCATCGGTTTGCCATTTCAGCTTTCTAGCCGACCACTTTGGTTCTTTGCCGGATCACCTCGTTGCGGATTCGATCCCTCAGAGAGACCTCTCCTCCTCTCCTCGGTGACTTCAGAGAGGCCACCGTAGGCGCGGGCCTGCGGGCGGAGAGTAATGGGTAGCTCACCGTCCGATCAGGACCAGGCTCGTGCCGGACGGCGCGTACGTGTTCCACGCGCGCCTCAAAGAGATGTCAGCATCGAGGAGGGGCCCCATAGGGCCGAAGCCTGCCGGGTCAGCGGGATTGTCCGAAAGAGTTACCGCTGGCCCGGAACATAAAGGGCTAAGGAAGGAACACGGGTGGGTTTTAGTCAGTAAGAGTCTGACACTCCCTTCCGCTCCACCCAGAGCGGGAGGGGTCATTTGATGATTTCCCATCCGGAAAAAAAAAGGAAAACCTCTGAGTACGTGAATAGTTTGAAAAGAGATATTACACACTTACTAACATCCACATTTTCCCAAACAAACATATTTATTTCCTACCTGCACACCAAACTCTTTTGTGAACCATACATTATGATGTTTCTTATCTAAGTTACGTAACCGAAGTTGAAAATTGAAACTTGAAGCTCAGTCTCTTTTATGATATTACGTGTTAGGTTGACTCATACACGTTTGTTTAGCAAGGTGAAACTGTAGTTTTCATTTTGAGTTTTATGACGTGTTACGTCATAAGTGTTTCGTGCAGTTCCTAGTAAATAATTATTTAGTAGGTCCCGTAAAGCCCTTGTACAGACACGTTTTTCTTGCCGTGAAGTACTATGGTTTAATCGCCGTGTAGGCACGATCATTAGTGTTGTATGAATCACTATGGAAGTTTTCACACGGACACGTTTTTTCTACGGCGTGGCTATACCCCGTACCAGTATGAAACCGTGCCGTGTACAAAGAGTAGGGGATCTTGGATTTTCGGTTTCACCTCACTATCGGCTTCAGCATCCTCGAAAACCATGAAAACGACACCCATGCCGAAAAAAAAAATTTTTTTGCAACCGCCATCTTAGATTTTCTTTTTGACCTCACTATCGGCTTCAGCATCCTCAAAAATCATGAAAACGACCCACATGTCGAAAAAAAAAATTGCAGCCGCCATGTTGTATTTTTTTTTTGGCCTCACTATTGGCTTTAGTACCCTCGAAACCCATGTAAACTATCTCTCTCTCTCTGCCTCTTTCTATTACATAAATGAAAAGTCGCATGGGCATAACGCTTTTTCGTTACGTGACGTTTTCTCCCATTTTACTCCTACCGCAAGCTCATAAAAGAACTTCGTTCCAAAAGAGCGGGCAAGAAACTCCATAGACACTCATTTAAATAAAGTTTTACAAAATCCCATAAAATGATAGCATACTTGGATATTACTAACGCAAAGACATTCTTAGCCATAAATATAACGTAAAATAAATTCGTATCGTGAACTACTCGTAAAAATATAGCTGCCTAGGTTTTCCGTTCCTTGCAAGAATACTCACATGTTTGCTGTAAGTATTCAGCAGAATATTATTCATAGAAAGAAGATATTTCAAGATTTTCAGTCTAGCGTTTTCCCAACTATGTTGGGGTCGGATTCCAGTTTAACCGGATACAGCTGAATACCAGATCTACATAAATGACAGTCGAAACCCGTTGGTCTCGACATAATAATTATGGCTGCCGGTTACCCAACCACGGACCGATATCGGTAAGCTTGTGGCTGTTAAACTCAAACTCAAAGCATTTATTTCAACGAAACCAATTGCAGGAAATTTTGAATTGTCAATGGATCGGTCAGTCAGAAAGATGAAGCTAGTTGGCCATTCCAAAGCATAGTAGTTTCCTATGGAGAAGAGCGGGCAAGAAACTACACGGACACATTCTTAAGGCTCCCGCAGGCAGGCGCGACGCCACGCTGTGACGCGATTTTGGTTGGACAATTCCCATTAAGTTTTCATATAAATTGTTATACTAGAGTCGCGTCGCGCCAGTCTGTGAAAGCTTTTTTTAGCCACGAGCTTTGCATGCTTTCTCGATCTCTCAAAAGCTTTCGACCTGGTGTCATATGACAAACTGTGGCGCAAGATCGAAGGTGAGACAGATTGCAGTCCGGAAGTTATATCTATTTTTAGGTATTGGTACAACAACCAGAAAAATAGTGTCAGATGGGCAGGCTCTTACTCGGATGTGTACAGGTTGCAGTGCGGGGTGAGACAGGGTGGACTGACTTCACTGAAGCTCTTCAACCTGTACATTAACCAACTTGTCGGTGAACTCAGCAGTGCCAATGTCGGGTGCTACATAGACGGCGTTTGTCTCAACAATATTAGTTACGCAGATGATATGGTACTGCTGAGTCCAACGATTGGGGGTTTGCGTAAGCTGATACGAATTTGTGAGTCCTATGCGGAGGCCCACGGGCTCAGATACAACACGAAGAAAAGTGAACTCCTAGTATTTAAGGGGCGGGGCAAAAATTATGTGACTGTGCTAACAGTCACTTTAGCTGGTACCCCCTTAAACAGAGTCGCTCAGTTCAAGTATCTGGGCCACTGGGTTTCCGAGGACCTAAAGGATAACGGAGTAGATGGAGGCAGATTGTCCGCTTAAAAGCGTCCAGTGACCACGATCCTCAGTAATGAGGGACCGATTGAAGAAGAAGAAGAAAGGATAACGCGGATGTGGAAAGGGCACGTAGGGCGTTGGTTGTCCGGTTAATATGTTGGCCCGCAGGTTCGCGCGTAGCAGTAATCAAGTGAAAGTGACTCTTTTTAAGTCTTACTGCCAAACACTTTACACGTGCAGCCTGTGGGTTAACTACACACTTGGCTCATACAGCGCCCTACGTGTTCAAAATCAAAATCAAAATCAAAATATTTTATTTCACATAAGCCTACATGGGCACTTATGAAACGTCAGAAGCTAGGTGCACGGTTCCAATTGGTCGTTTCCTATGGAGAAGAACCGGCAAGAAACTCCACGGTTACTCTTTTTAAAAATAATTGGCTTTTACAATATTTTCAAATTACAGTAGGTATGGGAGGATAGCGTAGGCCTGTCAACAAGTATCAGGTACTTGATAAAATAAAAAATGGTCTACAGATCTAAAGTCTACAAGGCCTACAAAGTCCTCACATTTACAAAATAAGAATCTATCAAAAGGATAAAAATAAAAAATAAAAACCTAATAAAACCTAGTGATATGATTCCCATTACAACCACTAATAAAGAGATGGAAAAAAATTTGAATTTTCTGTATATAATGTCAAGTAATAGATTATGTCAAAAAAGTAAATAAAGTAAAGTAAAGTAAATAAAAAATGAACATCGTAATTTGAGAGCAGTTAATAGACATTTAAATAGTTAAGCCGTTAATGAGTAGCCAGGGAAGCCACATGTGCAGAAGGAATTATTGCCAAACTACCTTGTCTTCAACATAGTCTTTAATCTTATAATATGCTTTTTTGATAAGGACACGTTTGATGAAGGTTTTGAATTTTCCATCGCTAAGTTCTGTAACCGACTTTGGCAACTTGTTATAAAAACGGACGCCGTTTACAAGAAATGACTTGCTAGTTTTAGTTAATCTAAATTTAGGTAACACAATTTCATTTTTACTACGTGTATTTATATTGTGGAAATCGCTTCTTATTTTGAAGAGTCCTAAGTTTTTGCGAACGTACAAAATACTTTCTAAAATATAAAGAGAAGGCAGAGTTAGTATATCAATTTCTTTGAATTTGTTTCTAAGAGACTCGCGAGGACCCATTTGATAGATTGCGCGGATTGCCCTCTTTTGTAAAATGAAAATTGAATCTACGTCAGCTGCCGATCCCCACAGCAGAACACCATAAGACATAATGCTGTGGAAATAAGCAAAGTATACTAACCTAGCTGTGGCTATATCTGTCAACTGCCTTATTTTTCTTACTGCATATGCAGCTGAACTTAATCTACCTGAGAGAGCTCTAATGTGTGCGCCCCATTGTAATTTTGAATCTAAAGTAATTCCTAGAAATACAGTTTCCGTAACAGCGTCTAGTTTTTTGCCATCAAGTTCTAAATTCAGACCCACTTGAGGTACATTTGGTAATGAGAACTTAAGACATTTAGTTTTGTTCGCATTAAGTAAAAGATTATTAGCTGCAAACCATTTCGAAAGAACAGCCAGACTCTCGTTAACATGTAAGACATCCGTATCTTTTCTATCTATTTGAAAAATAAGGGAAGTGTCATCCGCGAATAAAATGATATCCGACAAGTTAGCCATCATGTAAGGAAGGTCATTAATATAAACTAGAAATAGGAAAGGGCCAAGAATTGAGCCTTGAGGCACGCCCATCTTAACTAAAGACCCCGATGACGTCGCCCCATTAACGTTTACTTTTTGCTGCCGCTTTGACAGATAGGAAAGAACAAGATCAGCAGCTTGTCCACGAATTCCGTAATGGTATAATTTACAGATCAGTGTATTATGGTCAACGCAGTCAAACGCTTTTGAGAGGTCACAGAAAACGCCAATTGCATCCTGGGACTTCTCCCAGGATTCCAAAATGTGACTGATGAGTTTTACTCCCGCGTCCGTCGTCGACCTACCTTTCGTGAAACCAAACTGGCGACTATGTAAAATCCCATTTGAATTAAAATGTGACAACATCTGGTCCAGCATGATTTTTTCATAGATTTTGCTCATAGCTGGTAGCACAGATATAGGTCTATAATTAGAGGGATCAAACTTACTACCCGATTTGAAAATTGGTACTACTTTACTATGTTTCATTAAGTCAGGAAACGTACCGCTGTCTAAACATTGATTAAATATGCCTGTTAGGGCAGGGGCAATTGTGTCAATAATATCTCCAAGAACCTTAACAGAAATCCCCCATAAGTCTTCAGTGTTTTTTATGTTAAGACTTTTAAATGCTTTTTTAATTGAGGCAACAGAAATGGGCTGGAATTCAAAGCTTGGAATATCCTTATTAAAGTTTTCTTTAAGAAGAGCTTCAGCTAATATAGGTGATGAGGGGAGAGACTTTGTAACCTCTATTGGGATGTTGGTAAAGAAATTTTCTAGTGTCTCAGCAACTTTTAACTTATCTGAAATGGTTTCATTATCAATTTTTAGGGACAACTCATTCTGATCTCGCTGTTTTGTGTTTCCAGTTTCTTTGTTAATTACCTGCCACACAGCTTTTATTTTATTATTAGACACACTAATTTTGTTACTTATTAATTTAGATTTAGCCTCAGCGCAGACTCTTTTGAATATTTTAGAATAATTTCTTACATAATTATGAAGGGCTTGATCAGAGGTTAATGATTTCTCGTGATACAGATTATATAAAATATCTCTGCTTTTTCTAATGCCAGCAGTGGCCCATTCACTAAATTTTGGTTTAGTATTGATAGTAATTTTTTTTACAGGACATGCTTTATTGAATTCTTGGCATACTGTAGAAAATAATGTACCATAGTTTATGTTGGGGTCTTGTGAATCAAAACTTGCTGTTGAAAGATTGCTAAGAACATTATTATTAAACATTTTCAATTTATTTTTAGTTAGTCAATATAACAACGCGTTTAGGGTGCTGCTGGGGCTGCCACGATTCTGCAGTGCTTCGACTATGTTCGCAGAAGCGCACACTGATGGGTTTCATGCTCTTATAAGGAAGCAGTGTGCGTCGCTGCTGAGTCGTGTTAGGTCCAGTAGCAACAGATTATTAAGCGTGTTCGCGGACAGGTGGGACTCACCACTGCTGCGCCACTGGATACGTTTGCATACTGCACTGTGAGCAGTGGACAGTTCCTCCCGGTCCTAATGTGTGTAACTGTCTTTTAACTGCTTTTTATTTTGTGTGTTGTTTTGTGTTTCGTTTGTTTTATTTTGATGTGAATTAGTTTTTTAAATGTGTGTGTTAAAATTATGGATATTGTCTGAAATAAATGTTTTATTATATTTGTCATGGATAGATGGCGCCACAGTACAGTTAATAGCGTCATATAAATATTCTTTTCTGTCTTCAAGATATATATTTTTGCATCGAAAATAAAATACGGGAGTGCTTCGAAATATCATTAACGTGCAAATCTTTTTGTCGCATCGCTGAGAGTACTTCGATTTTTGGTTGAAACAGATTTTTTCTTGAAGTGTTCGTTATGTTTGAGGTTGTCTTGTTATTTGTGTAACGAAGGCTCTTGGGGTTTCTTTTTCTTGTTGGAAGAGCAACTGAGCGATAGTATTGTTGAAGTGTTCAGATTAAATTATAAATTCATGTGAATGTGATTTGTGTATGTAAGGGTGTGTTTTTGTATGAGTAAGCTGAGTTTGAGAAAGGATTGGGGATGTTGCAAATACACCAGAGGTGTGTAACATTTTTAAATCCTCAGCAATTCAAATCCTTTTGAATTGCTGTCGGAAATGAAATGTTGGAGCTGGCTGACCAGTTTTTTTTTTTGGTTTTCTTTTGTAAAAGAGCATCAACAAACAAATTATCTAGTAGGATACAGCTTGGGTGGGCCGCATTTAGCAAATTGAACGACAATCTGAAATTAGCCAAATTCCACTATGTCTAATGTCCTGCCTCCTTTGGCGCGGCGTTCGTGTTAATTCGGAAACATGAAGATTATCGAAGCGTATTTCTTTTCTGGTTTAACTGTACCAGGTAGGTACTACTTACATATTCACGCTTTTACATAAAAATAAAAATTCTCAACATCAAAAAGATTCTTCCACATAGTTCTAAGATTAAACTTATACCCTTGGGAAGCCAGTACTTTAACCGATCGAGTTAAAATAAAAAGTAACCGCGTCTTTCAACGAGACGTAACCTTCCTTTGAGGACAATTCAATCAGGTTTGAGTTCGTTGAGATGTAACGGTATCGGTTTCAGGAATATACCTGTGTTGGTTATCGTCTGGTAATAAAAACTTAGGTACTTACACAAAGTTTTTATTGCTTTACTTATGTACAGTCAACAAAGGAGTTAAGTATACAGGAGCGTCGGTTATAGTTGAAGTTTACTAAGAAACCGATGGATGTTCTGGACTGAAATTTAATTTAATAAATGAGCTGTTTGTTTTCTAGTAATAAACTAAAATTTTATTCGAGAATATCCATCGGTTTCTTAGTAAACTTCAACAATATCCGACGCTCCTGTATACTTAACTCCTTTGTTGACTGTACCTTATTTTCAGCTTGTTTTTGGTGCGAGTCTTGCCGCGGTTGGTCTGTGGATTGGTGGCCATCTTTACATACCGAGACCCTTTCGTGCCTTGAAAAGCAGCCGTTGGTCCCGGTTGTCATTCGTGGATCTTTGACAGTCGTTACGGGTAGTCAGGAGCCCGACAGTCTGACAACCAGTCTTTCCAAGGGATATCGTATTATCCAGTAACTGAGTTGTGGAGGTCAGGTAGGCAGTCGCTCCATTTAAGATACTGGTATTCAGTTGCATCCAGTTAGGCTGGAAGCCACAGATATAGATAGATGACAGTTAGAGGTGTATCTATATCTGTGCTGGAAGCTGACCCCATCATAGTTGGGAAACGGCTAGGCAGATGATGATAGAACCTTGTTATTTATCTCGTCAATATTTCCATTACTTCGAAGAAAGTGAGCAGTGGTGGCCAAGTGGTGACGGCCGCGACTTACGAGTTGTAGGTCATAGGTTCGAACCCAGACAGGCGCTTTACTTTGTGTAAATTATATTATTATCATCACCACTGCTCTCAAAATGGTGAAGGAAAACATCGTGAGCAAACCGGCATGTCCCAGAACCAAAAATTCGAAGACATGTGACATCTACCAACCCGCACTGGGCCCGTGTGGTGGATTACGGCCCACTCCCTCTCACAGAGGCCCGTGTCCCAGCAGTAGGAACATTATAGGCTGATTATGTATGTATGTATGAAGAAAGTAAAACTCAGAGCATTCAACAAGAATGCAAGTTACAAAGTTTTGTTTCAGTGCGGTTAGTGGCAGTGCTCAGGTGCGGTTCGTCCAAGTGCGCTTGAAATCAGTGCTCTGAGTGTAATACCTCGAATAATCCACACTATAATGATGTAACCCACAAAAGGCGCGCCACGCGCGGGTGACGCTTTCACGAAAAAAACCCGGAAATTATTATTTAAGTCCTTTCAAAATCAGCCATCAATCACTTTACTAAAAAGGTCCTTTTAGATCGAATTTCGTTATTGATATACTTAATCGAATTTGTTTATATTGCTTAAGAAAATATTCGGGTAAAAGTAAAAGTGAAATTACCGATGGGTTTTACTTTTACTTAAGAAGTTTTTCAATAGGTAAAGTCGCTGTTGTTGTGTTTCCTGTAATTTGGGGTTTATAGAAAATGTATGAGGGGATTTGAGCGTTACGATATGTAAATGGCTTAGTATGTACCTTCAGCTTTGAAAGAAAAATATATTTATATTTACAAAGTTTTTTCACAGCAATAACTTTTTTTTTTTGTTGAAAATTATTATCGAGTTAAAAATAGGATAAAATCAAAATATTTTATTTCACATAAGCCTACATGGGCACTTATGAAACGTCAGAAGGTGCACGGTTCCAATTGGTCGTTTCCTGTGGAGAAGAACCGGCAAGAAACTCCACGGTGATGATTCAATGAAAACGATATAATGAAACATCACGCCTGTATCTATTCAACCAAGGGTTAGGCAAGGGGGCCATATTACACCCACATTTCGCCAGTTGTGTTTAAGTTCCATGTAATAAGTGTCGAGACTAATATATTGCCATCACTTACATTTATACAGCCTTTAACCGAGAACTAACTTTTTGTGAGAGGGAGTGGGCCGTGATCCACCACGCGGGCCCAGTGCGGGTTGGTAGATGTCACATGTCTTCGAATTTTTGGTTCTAGAACATTCGGTTCTAAAACGTCATAGCGGTTTCCTCACGATGTTTTACTTCACCGTTTTGTGAGCAGTGATGATGAAATTATTTACACAAACTAAAGCGCCTGTCTGGGTTCGAACCCGCGACCCTGGTAAGTCGGGGCCGTTACCACTGGGCCACAACTGCTCTTATTTAAATACACGTTTAAATTTAAGTGTTTCTGGACCTCTTCAGGGGTCATTGTACACTCATAATTATGAACAACTTTTATTATGGGACCAAACCTGAAATCGCGAAAAAAAAATCAGCTGTTCCCTACATTTATGTTTGCATAACTCGTCAAAATGTAGGGAGCAGCTGATTTTTTTTCGCGATTTCAGGTTTTTGGTCAAAATTTCCTAATCAACTTTGAACCTTACGCTTTAGATATAAAGTTGAAAATCTATTAAATAAATTTGACAGATTGTAGTAGCTTGATGTGCACATATTTACGGTTTTACTTGTTTCGGGTCTGCCCGACTCTTATCGGACTCGAACAGAGCCCTTATCCATGTGTTCATCTCACTTTGAGGACGCAAGCCGAACCATTTACTTAGGGCGTGTTTCACACTGTTTCGGGTCGGTATTGATCGGCACCAAATATATTATTTAGACATTTATTCGGGAAAAGCTGCTCAGCTTAGCTGAATTGTGACGAGCCGACCCGAACATTATTCAGCGAGGGTAGATGCCGGACGGAGTTTGCCGATCGGCGCGAGCCGAATGAAAGCCAAATATATTAGTAACCTGCTTCTGCCCACGACTTTGTTCGCGTGAAATATCTGGTTCCCCCGACCCATCCCGTCGCATCGCATCACCTGCCCGCGTTATCACTTCATTTTCGTTTATCGTTCTTTCTGATTTTTTTCTATTTGCTCGGCTCCTAAGGGCCATAGCGTGATGTTAAATAGCCTACAATAGCCTTGGTCAAGAATTGGGCTATCAATTAGATTACGCTATAAATAAACTTACAACAAACAAATTTTACCTTTTTATAATAATAAGTAGGTATAGATTACATCGGGTCGGCTTTGTTGTTCAACAAATACTGCCAAATCAAATATGCCGACCCGAACAAGTGTGTAACATGACTTCATCCCTTGAGTAAAACCTTATTTATTAATAAGCATATTTTAATTACGAATGTTTACAAAACAATGTTAATAAAGACAGAAAACGGAAATATTAAAAGATGGTTCATTTGAATTGGAGTCATAATTAATTAAAAAAGATCTCAGGACGTTTGATGGATCACCACATTTTCAAGTCGTTCTTCAGCTTTCTGAATTTTACATATTTCTTAAACAGTTGCTTCATTAGTTAACTCATCATCATTCTGCCTGCCTTTTCCCAACTATGTTGGGGTCGGCTTCCACTGTAAACGGATGCAGCCAAATACCAGTATTTTCCATGAAGCGACTGCCTATTTGACCTCCACAACCCAGTTAATGGGTAATACGATACCCCTTGGTAAGACTGGTTGTCAGACTTTCGGGGTTCTGATGACCTGTAACGACTGTCAAAGATCTACTAATGACAGTCGGGACCAATGGCTTAACGTGCTTTCCGAGGCATGGGAGAGGTCTTGATACGTAAAGATGGTCACCCATCCACGGACCAACCGCGGCAAGCGTAGCTTAACGTGATCTATCGTCCCGTGCGGCTGTTATTACTTAGCCACAAGCCCCCCAACGGTGCCTCTACTATATCAGCATTTTGAAGAAAGAAAAGAAAGTTGACAAAGAGACGAATATTCGGTAATCAGATTTTTTTTATTATAACTTTTACAATTAGATTACAGATAGACTTCTTCATTTTTGTTGTATTCTATATTTGTTTGTACGGTCAGCAACAAAACTCGATTAACACTTCAGTTTTTTTAATCTCAGTTATTGAGCAAAATATTTGTTCAAAATTGCGGCAGAAGTACAATGCAATTTTGAACAAATATTTTGCTCAATAACTGAGATTAAAAAAACTGAAGTGTTAATATTTTGCTCAATAACTGAGATTAAAAAAACTGAAGTGTTAATCGACTTTTGTTGCTGAGTGTATCTACTTCCATGTTTGATTGTTTGTAAGTTTGTATGTAGGGGATAATCTCCGGAACTACCAAACGGATTTGAAAAATTCTTGATAGCCCAATTCTTGATGGAGGCTAAAGGTTATATAACATCAAGCTAAGGACCCTAAGGAACCGAGCAAATAGAAAAAAAAGTAAAAATACATGCATTATTTTAATACCGCATTATAATATCCACTGTGGCAACACTGTCAAAGTACAAATTGTAACAAACTTTTAAAATGTATTTCCACTATGGCAACACTTTGAAATAACGGGCATGATATTATCGTTATTTCTGGGTGGGAAAAATGTCTTTTTTAATAGTAAAATGTAGCGCAAAGCTAGTCGTTGTTGGATTGTGAAAGTGTACAGTTGTGCGATTAAAAAGTATTAGCAAGAAAAGGGTCTTTTTCATTTTAGTATTTTATATCTTTTAGGTATTTTTCATATCTAGTAATAAAGTATGGAGAGGACTTTGATATCATACCAATCATACCCAATCAAGGAAGCTTCCAAACCCGAAACTACACTTGAGGCCGAACGAACATTTATTAGACTACCCTAATAACCATACCCTTCAAAGGAATAAATCTGATAACTCGGTTTTTTACGAGAACCGTGACCGTGACTAATATTTGCTGATATTACTTGAGGCGATTTCGTTTATTTTGAAAAGGAAGTGTTCAGGGTTACGTGAATAGAAAAGGGTTTTTAATAATAATTTTTCACACCGTATTAAATAAACCCTGTATTGATACATTTTTAACCTTATTTCAAAGACGATAAAATCCAAACAGTTACAGCAGATATTTTGCTAGAACTTTTATATTCTTGTCACATTTTACTCTTGAGTAAGCTTCAGTTCTAGATTTTATTCTGGTCTGCAACAGTAGCGAAGAGTCAATTTTTGTAAGAGGTAAGCCGGAGTAGATAAATCTTTAATATGATTATATTATTTGTCTATAGAACTTGTGACTGTGCCATTTTTCAAAGAGAAGCCGATAGGATTCGAGTTGTATGGAACCTTCGTCACTTGTGTAAATAATATACCTAAAAATTATGAAGCCAGCTTCACAGTAATAAAGTATTACTTCTCGGCAGTGTCATTGAAATAATTAGGTAGGTACATAAGGCCGCTCGGTAGATAAACACGCGCTAGGGTTGCCCACTGACTGTGGCTCTTGGGTTGTAACAGTACTTTATAAGTCCGAGCATTCTAGCATTCCTTTAGAGCTGGTATAGGTATATTTTGTATCTTCAATCGGACACCGATCGCATAAATAAAGAGGCATACTCACCTACAAGTACGCTTCATAAATGTAGAAATACCTACATAACATAAATATAATTATAAAAACTAATGTTATTTTTATAGGTCTACCTTGCCGCCTGAGTTGGTAATTAAATAAAAATTATTTCTGGTTTCGATGTTGATGAATTCAAACAGTCATATCCTGAACAATACATATATGTATTCTTATATATTTGTGTACCTACAGGTAATACCTAATGTGTTTCATGCTGGATTACATTCGAACGCAATGTGAATTGTTACTGAATAAAATTGTATTTGAATTGAATACAGTCGATAACTACGGGCCCGTGGATAAATAGTAACAGCCGCACAGGACGATCGATTAGGTTAAGCTAAGCTTGCCGCGGTTGGTCTGTGGATGGGTGACCATCTTTACATACCGTGACCCCTCCGTGCCTCGGAAAGCACGTTAAACCGTTGGTCCCGGCTGTCATTTTTGGATCTTTGACTGTCGTTACGGGTCGTCAGAAGCCCGAAAGTCTGATAACCAGTCTTACCAAAGGGTGTCGTGTTACCCAGTAACTGTGCTGTGGAGGGCAGATAGGTAGTCGCTCCATGTAAAATACTGGTGTATGTATGTACTCAGCATTCGGTTAGACTGGAGATGATAACTCATTTTTGTCTTGATAATTTTTATTGTGTTTCTGTTCCCTTAAGAATCACAATGAAGACATTTTAATAAGTATGAACAGATTCTTTTTTGTTTCTTGAAGATAATGTTAGAAAACTTTCGTTGATTATTAATTGTTACTGATTTAATTATAGCATAATTTTATAATTTAAGAGTAAATTCAATTTGGACAGTATTTTAATTAGTTTTTGCTATCAAATTATGGATTTTATGACCAATTATTAAAGAAATTCATAAAGTATTTGCATAATATTACTGGAAAGCATGACAGAGAATTGTAACTCTGAGTAACTTTTATAATACCGAAATGAAACGAAATTCGATTTGATTTAATTAAAAGTTATCAATTGAAGAGTAAATTCGCCATTGTATAAGTGAAAAGAATCCTAATGATAGACGAGAATGATTGGGATATTAAGTAGATAAAATGTATTAGATATTATAATAGTGTTTGAGTAGGTACCGTCAAACGGGGTGAATAGGGAAGCAGGGGTGACTCAGGACGAAACTTTCCGAGACCGTGCGGCTGTTATACTTTTAATAAATAATTATGATGATTGCGACTCTTTTTCTGAATAGCGGGAATGACAACGTAAGGCCCGGTATCCACCAAAGCGAAGAGGAGAGGAGACGAGAGGAGATGTGCTGTGAAGTTGGCAGGTCCAAAGCGGAGAGGAGATGCTTAGCGGAGAGGAGATGTGAGCTGTGCGTAGCGGAGATGTGTGATGGGAATGAATCTTTCGGGTGTGCGAGGCGCGGGGAGAAGGCAGCAAGGAACGGGGTGCGGGAGCGCGGGCGCCGTCGGCGTCGCCCGCCCGGCCGCTCGACTTCAAACATCTCAGCTCTGCCGCGCCGCTTGCTCGCTCGCGGCACAAAATTCTATAGTAAAATGAGAAATATCCTCTCCTCTTCGCTTGATCCATTTCCACCGAAGCTAAGCGGAGAGGAGATTTGGAAGTAACGAAATCTGATTGGTTATTCAAAACACATCTCCTCTCATCTCCTCTCCTCTCCGCTTTGGTGGATACCGGGCCTTAAACTTGGGTTATAAAACGCTCGCCGGCGCCTCGACTCCGCTCATTCGCTCACTCGTCGCGTGTGCGGTTTGTCACAGTTCTAACCCATTTAGTTAGTTTAGCCCATGTAGCTTGGTTGGGGTACCCTAGCTAACGTACACCAACTGTGAGAAAAGGTTATAGAGGTATGAGGGACAGGTTGAAAGTTCACTCAACCTCCATAGAAAAGGGAGGATCCTCCGACCAGACACACAGTAAACTCTGCTTGCGTGATACAGGATTTTGCGTGACGTCAGTATAACCACAGTATAAAGATCATACAGTATTGTATCTCGGCCGTAACCTTGAAATAAATGCCTACAGCCGCGCGGTACGTAAACATGCGATAGGGCTGCCCGCCTCCAGCATTTTAATTACATTTGCCTACTTTGTGTTTCCATTTAGTTTTGTTATTGTATTTTACTATGTGTACATAAATATTATTAATAAAAACCACGTCTTTACTTTGAATTATACAAACTAACAAAACAAAACACACATTCCCCGAGGTTTTAACACAAGCATACCTACCGTATAATGATTCATGACCCGCCTATAACTACTAATTTCACTCATGTCTATCACTTACCTTTACTCAATTCACTTTATTTATTAATCCAGACATCTTTTTTTTTCGGGAGATAAAAGGAAATACTTATCCTTTAAAAAGACACATTATGTACCTACCTACCTACTAGTAAGTAAAATTATTTTATAGTCTTACCTTTCAGAGTTTCCAGGTAATTTAAAAAAAGTTATCTCTGGATGCGTTATTGACGAATTCATGCAACCAAAAACAGCACAATATAGCCTACTCGTCATATTAAATATGTACTTACTTCAATTTATTTTTAGTGAAAAAATCGCGCGATTATTGTTAAAAAAAACAACACACCGTCCGTTCGTCACGCGGCACAGTCGCGACTGTCTGCATGCCGAGCGCGTTCCGAGGTCGAGGCGCGTAGGTATAGCTTGCGTTTCGTCCGTTTCTATGAAGTCGAAATACTGTATATCTTTATACTGTGGTATAACGCGTTGTTTGCATGTGGCGTTGTAGATACCGCTACAAGGTCAAAAAGATTAAAAAGAGGCTCATTTATTGTTTTAAAGGAAGCATCAGTAGAAACCCAAAAAAAATAAGGTTCATTAATTTAAAAAACATATAACAATATAAATAAGGTCGATAAGTTTTTAGAGGATTAGTTAAATATTTCCCATTTTTTTAAGAGAAAGTTTAACTAAAGACAGAAAGAAAAAGAAGTAATAAACAAGAATGACTTACCAGTAATATGTACAGCAATAGCAGGTGGCATTACGAAGATCCCAACCAACAGATCAGCAACAGCCAAACTAGTGACAAAACAGTTCGTCACAGTCCTCAACCGTTTTGTCGTCACCACAGCCGAAATTATCAACGTATTACCAATCACAGTCACAACTATAAGCAAACATAGAATTATAACAACACTAATTTCAAAACAGTCGTAAGCCTTTTCCCCACACCCAAGTTCTATAGACGCGTTAAATGTTACGTTAACACAATCTTCTTTCTCATCTGCTTTGGTTATAACATTGTAAAAGTTTTGTGATAGGTTGTATTTTTCTTCGTTGGCGTTTTCTATAATGATTTCTGTTTGTGACTCGGTTGATATGTTCCATTTTGGTGTTGTCTCCAGGTCTGGCACGGAGATCATCTACGCCCGTTTGTATAGCAGGTTTTTTTGTTCTGATGGCATTTTCTGTAACAAGAGAATTATTGATTTAGATATGCATAAGAGAATTAAGAAGAGTAGTACATTGCTCGCAGAATAGATGGCCGGTGGGGTCAAAAGGTTCTGGGGAAAGAAGACGCAGCGTTGGAAGGGCTCCCAGAAGGTGAACCGACGACCCGATTCCTGCGGCCTTTACAAACCGCAGGAATCCGCTGAATAAGGGAAGCACAGAATCGGTTGGAGTGGCGGTGCTGAGGGGAGACCTAGGTCCAACATTGGACGTCTTTCGTCTGAGTGAATGGATGAACAGAATTTAAAAATTACTTTCGGAACCATAATCCGAGGGCCTAGACAAAGTAACAGCGATAACGGTGATGATCGAAGGATCATACATAAAATTTTCAAATTGCCATAGTTTGCATTCCAAAAAAGTTAATGATCATAAAGCAATGTTTTTTTACAGAATATTATATATTAACTACTTGTATATCCCTGTTTTCTTTTTTGATGATACATTATTTTTATAAGCACTAGAAACCTCAAAAAATGCCGATTTAAACCGCTATCAACAGAGGCCTAGTGTACAAATTTGACAACTATTAATGAAAAAAGAAAAACATAAGGACACAGTATATATCCTGCTTATTCAGTTCATGAAATATCTTTTAATTTGGTCCAATATTGGAGGAGGAAATAGGCGAGAGCCAAACATGAAATTACGACTTTTCACATAAGTGAAGTCTCTCCTCTTTCAAGTTTTAATGAAAAACCACATCGTAGCTTATGTCAATAAAAACAAATTCATAATAATTAAGTTTTTAATCAAAAAGATGTTAACGTCGAGGCAATATTTTAAGTGACGAGAGTTGTAGCTCTATTAATATTACAACAAGAAGTAATAAAAGAAAGAAAATCCGTTACTTGCGGTAAACACGACGCAGAGAAAGATAACAAAAAGAACAAGTAACTACAAATGCATATATGTATTTAGGTATGTATCTAGATGACCCGACGAACTTCGTACTGACATCGAAATCAGTCAATCTGTTCTCGAGATGTCATCAAAAAAGCCGTTCCATACAAAATGTATGAGAAAATTATCTTCATTTTTTTTTTTCGTGATTTTTACCATGTTTTAATAGTTATTCTGCTATTCGAGGCGGAGACAAATCCCAACAAATCAAAGATCATGAAAACCGGTCCAACCGTTCTTGAGTTCTAAATTGTGTAACTAACCCGACTTTGTTTTAAGTATATAGATTATACAGCCTATGTATACATTAATGTATGTTTTAAATAGTATATTACATCTATAAACTTATATGTTGCACCAATGACAGCCCCATTTTATGCCCACGCAATTACTGTCAATTCCAAGGTTACCGAAGAGATCACAGAAAATGACAACGCCACCGCCCATTGTTTGTTTCGTAGTATTCGATTTATTTTTGATATCTACATGTATGTTCAGATGTGCAATAAAGTATAAATAAGTAAATGCGAAATCTCTCTGCTTGTGTGTTAAACTACCACGTCTAACTATATTTTTAGTTTCTTTAGTTCATTTATTTATAAACTAGCTGCGGCCTGCGGTTTCACACGCATAAGTTTCGATTGATAAAAAATAGCCTATATGTTAATCCAGGGAGTCAGCTACCTCCATACAATGTTATCAAAATTGGTCCAGCCATTTGAGCGTGAAGAAGTAACAAACATATAAACACACACACACCCCCACACGCACCCCCACACCCCCACAAACTTTCGCCTTTATAATATTAGTGTGATTTTGCCCCGACTATAGTCACGTTTGCATTCAGTTTGTAAATATATGTTTATGTTATAATATGTGGATTTAGTGGGTAGTTTATTTGTTATGTTTATTGTTAAGTTACGTATCCACCACCCCGCACTGGGTTCAGGAAACTGGGTATGTTTACCAGCGAGTAATTAATTGTTGTTAATGATTTGGGTGTATACGGGTGCCACGAAACTATTTATTAAGGGGCTTACATGACCTAAAGCGCGGTCACTGTCGTACTGTATAGAAAAGAAAGAGAGGCGCGATGACACAACGCTGGTAATTTATTACAAAATATGAAGCAATTATTTAATTATAAAAAATCTATTGTTTGGACAAAAAAATTAAAACACTAGTGTTTTAGTATGTTGCTTGCATAAAATCATTCTGATTTTTTGTCAGATTATTCTATAATCTGACAAAAAATCAGAATGATTTTATGTCATTATAGTATGGTTTTTATTGTAAAAAGAAAGTTTTTAGAGGTATGTTCATGATTTTTTTCTATAGTATCAAATTAGTTGTATGATGTTTGCAACACACTATCTACCTAGCAAAGATCCTGTAGAATATCATATATTTTTGTGATTTTGTTTACTGTATTCGATCGTATACTTTTACCGTTTCTAAAACTTGTGTTTTTTGTGTTTAGGTCCTGTAACCCCCTTAAGAGAGCCCGTGGTTAAATAATAACAGCCGCACAGCTCGATCGATCAGGTTAAGCTACGCTTGCCGCGATTGGTCTGTGGATGGGTATCTTTACATACTGAGACCCCTGTTATTCGTGGATCTTTGAAATGTCAAAGATCTGACTTCGGCTTCTGACTGCCCGTAACGACTGCGTTACGGGCAGTCAGAAGCCCGAAAGTCTGACACCCAGTATTACCAAGGGGTATCGTATAATCGTATTACCCTAACTGGGTTGTGGAGGTCAGATAGGCAGTCGCTCCATGTAAAATACTGGTATTCAGCTGCATCCGGTTAGACTGGAAGCCGACCCCAACATAATTGGGAAAAGGTTAGGCAGATGATGACATTGTTACGATGAGTCCATTTATTTTTAATATACTACTATTTGTTTTTCTTTACAAAATAAACTAAAATGAACCACTGAACCAATTTTGCTGAATTTTGGCATAGATATAGCTTCAACCTTGAGGAGTGGTAGGTATAAGAATACTTTTATTTCAACCTTGAAGTGAGTTGTCGAAGTAGGTATGTCTAAGAAAATCCGTAAGTAAGGCAGACAGACGAAGTTCTAGGAAAAGTTTTTACAGAAACAAAATAACTGTTATAATAAAGATGAATAATGTATTCCACTCCCTCCAGTACATTAACAGACTTCTTATTTATATTACTCTGGATTAGTATTCAAGGACTCATTCCAACTGAAACGTGGTCCTTTCTTGAAACGTTTTTGCTGGGACATTTGGAAAAATGTCTGGATTCTTCAAACAATTTGATAAACTTTTTTAAATTCTAGCGATTACACAGGCTTTGTAAGCTTTGGAATAATTACGTGACCGGCAATGTTTATAGGAAATGAAGTATTTAGCAGATTGATAAAATTATTTGTCGTGGCCAAACCAAACCATTTCATATAACGCTGATAAAATATTGTCAATATTGTGATTTTAATACACAGACAAATAGAACTTATGTTGATATTGATGCCGGTTCTGTTATTCACAAACTAAACTAAATTTATGTTCAGTGCATCTTTTTCTTTCTATTTCATTTAGAATAGGACAGAAGATAAATTTTAGTTTAGTGCTGTCAAATTAATCAGCCCGCAGTGTAGCTTACATACTGTAACATAATTATTATATTCAGTTGACTTTACTTCATTGGCTATTAACTGACTTTATATCTCATACTAAACTTCCTACTAATATTATATTATTATTATAATAAATATAATTAGATACACTCTAATATTATAAAGGCGAAAGTTTGTTAATGTGTTTGTATGTTTGTAACTTCTTCACGCACAAACGGCTTTGGATGAAATTTGGCACGCCGATAGTTTATAACCAGTATTAACACATAGGATACTTTTATCCCGATATTCCCACGGGATCGACACTTATTCGGGTGAAACCGCGGGGCGCTGCTAGTAGGCAATAAATCTATTCTTATTTCTCGTTCATTGGCTGTATTGAAGAAGCATTCCGCCTTATTTTTCGATATGCTCCAAGAAATGTTGATTTCGATTCTTAAAGTTTTAATGAGTTTTTCTGTAAGTTCTGTTGCAGTGTGATCTTCATAATAGATCCTGGCGTAAAAATTATTTAATTTCTCATACTTTACTGTTGAAGATTACGTTAATTAATATTATAAAGGCGAAAGTTTGTGTGTGTGGGGGTGTGTGTGTGTGTGGGGGGGGGTGTGTTTATATGTTTGTTACTTCTTCACGCTCAAACGGCTGGACCAATTTTGATAAAATTTGGATTAACGTATAGGCTACTTTCTATCCCGATATTCCCACGGGATCAAAACTTATGCGGGTGAAACCGCGGGGCGCAGCTAGTAATGAAATAAAACAGACTGAACTACTTTTCTTTCCACATCGCGTGTTTAAAACATATAAAAGTTTCAGAAACTTTTGTTTTTGTTCCGAACGAACGCTTGTTTTAACTTGTTAATATTGAAAGGCCAATAACTTGTTAATATTGAAGATAGTGATATTGTAGTGAATGTATGTTAATGAGGTGTTTAACCTACTAAGTTTTAGGTTATTGTTTTGTTTGGTTCATTGAAATGTCTTGAGAAGTTGTTAGTTTTATTATTTCAACAGCTATTTTTGCCATGTGTAGGTGCACGCGGATAAAGAAGATCAAGCAATTTTGACGTGACAACGTCTTAAATTAGGTTGCGACTGGGAGTCACTTATGAAAAAGTGTAACGCTCGGTAACGTTACGATGAGTCACCGAACGAGAGAGAGGCCCGCCGAATGCCTTGCGTCTCTCTCCCACTCAACTATGATCGGATGATCGGTCGTTGTCACGTAAAATCTTCGCCCGTAAAACCGACTTTACAGGCAACCATTTTTTATTAAAGTTTTTACTTATTGTCTGTGGTCAAGAGCTTGATCCCAGAAGTGAATTCCAGCCTTAGTGACGATAGAGGGCGAAAAAAAAAGAGAAAATAAGTTAGTTAAAAAAAAAAACGACGGGTTGCACTCCGGGAGTGCCGGCAGAAGTGAAAACTTAAGTATTAACGTTGTGCGCGGGTTGCACTCCGGGAGTGCCGGCAGAAGTGAAAACTTAAGTATTAACGTTGTGCGTTTTGGATATTTTGGAATGGTTATGGAATAATTTTGCACGAATTGTTTTAATTATCAGAATAAAAGTACTATCTTTTATGTGGTAGAATACAATATTTATTTATTGCGCTATCGTACACAAACATGACAATTTATATTACATTGCACGCTGTAACATAAACACACACGAACATTCGCGCAAGCGCCCTGCGCCGCCTAAACGAAACAGCCGGCGCAGGCATACATTTTCGCCGCGCCGTAGAAAGAGAGTCTACTCTCCATCCGTCTTACGAATTTTCGATCAGGTCACGTGTCCTGACGCGAGTTTAACATTTTTTACCCATTACAAAAAAAGTGTACAACGCCGCTAAAGAAGTTTTCACTTCAAAAAACAAAAAAAATACAGAAAAAACTTAAAATAATATATTGTGTTCCTCACGGCAGCGCCAAGTGAGCTGGGCCTAATCACACTAATATTATAAAGGCAAAAGTTTGTGAGTGTGCGTGTGTTTATAATTATGTTTGTTACTTCTTCACGCTGAAACGGCTGAACCAATTTTGATAAAATTTCACCCCTGAGATAAACTTTCCTATTCGGACTCGCTATGTAACTACAAATTTACGGTTTTCGGATTTTTTCCTATAAGTGCTACATGATAGCATGACATTGCTTCTTGCCAAATTTCATGATTCTAGGTCAACGGGAAGTACCCTATAGGTTTTGATTCCCTTTTGAGTGTCAAAATATGTGGCATAAACGGAACATAAGCGCCCGTATTTTTTGATTGCGTTGACTTAGGGCCTGTGCACACCACGTTTTTTAAACGCGCCGTTGACGCGCGTTTTAGAAACGTGCGTCGACGGCGCGCTTTTATCCTACAGAGCAGTGCCTGCCAGTATCTGACTCGCGTGCGTATCGCGTTTGTATCGCTAAACGCCACGTTTTTTAGCCCTTAGAAGTTTATTTTTTTCACTGCTTCAAGGGATTGCAGCCTGAGTATTTCATATTAATTTCTATTTGATAACTCCACGCGTTCCTGAGAATAAGGGTATTGACAGACGGACAACGAAGTGATTTTAAAACGGTTCCGTTTTTCCTTTTGAAGTACGGAACCAAATGAACGTCAATAATAAAAATGTATGCCAGAAAAACTGCCACCGACGGACTCTTAAAAACCTACTACTGTAAAGATTAAGAAAATTAGACCCTCCGCCCATTTAAACGTAGGCACTAAAGTTAAAAATAATGACACTAACATTCATTAATAAACCTTCGCGTACATTCATTAATAGACCTTCTCGTAAGACAAAACTTTTTGCTCTGGACAAAAGGAAATTCACAAAGAGAAAAATAAAAGGAACAGTAGGCGTTACAATGCCGTGCAAAAGAAAGTATTTATAAAGAAACCATTAAAAATGGTACTTATTATGTAGGTGTACTTCTTAGGGTTCCGTTCATAAAGGGTAAAAACTGGACCCTATTACTAAGGCTCCACTGTCCGTCTGTCACCAGGCTGTATCTCATGAACCGTGACCGCTAGACAGTTGAAATTTTCACAGATGATGAATTTCTGTTGCCGCTATAACAACAAATACTAAAAACAGAATAAAACATTTTTTAATGGGGGCTCCCGTTTTTTTTTCGGCGTTTTTGCCTCGTGGTACGGTCCGAGTCCGACTCGCACTTGGCCAGTTTTTTCTGTTTCGCAGTCTTTCGATGAAAAGAAAACCGATGGTTACTGTTTTTTTTTATTAAGAATTGCTTAAAAAAAATAGCTTACCATCGTTTTCTTTCATGTACCTAGTTTTTGTTCAAGAATATTGGGTTCAGTTATTCTTAATCTATTTAGGGAACAGTGCCTATTTTCTATGGAATTACTGCTTTTATTTTTTAAAGAAAAGAAATAGTACCTATTGCTTCTAGTCTAGCTGACTTTGACACGCCAATTACTTGGTAACTGGCTAAAGTGATGTTTCGAAGACTAATATAACATAAAATAGTCTTTATTATTATGTACAGACGCCAGCACATCAAACTACTACAATCTGTCAAATTTCTTTAATAGATTTTCAACTTTATCGCTAAAGCATAAGGTTCAAAATTGATTGGGAAAATTTTACAGTTTCGGGTAGCTTGTTGTGCTGGCTTCTGTACTTACAGCATATAAATTACAGCAGCCAATGACATCATCATTCTCATTCTCCTGCCCTCATCACAATTTCATTGGCGTGTCCCTATGTTTTTCTTTTTTCATTAATGGTTGTCAAAGTACACTAGGCCTCCAGTATTAGTGGTGGCCCAGTGGTAACGACCGCGACTTACGAGATATAGGTCGTAGGTTCCCAGCAGTGGGAACGTTATGGGCTGATTATGTATGTATGTACAGTCAACAATTAACTCCTTTGTTGACTGTACCTAATTATGTAGAGTAGGCCTCTGTTGACAGCGGTTTAAACCGGCATTTTTCGAGGGTTCTAATGCTTATAAAAATAATGTATCATCAAAAAAAGGAAAACATAGGAACATACAAGTACTTAATAGAAGATCAAGCAGGGGATCGAGGTGGGGGGGGTGGAGGGGGGTGGAGGGGGAGTTCAGGGGATCAGACCGGAATAACTAATATTTATTATGCTTTATGGTCAAAAAAAAAAAAGAAAACAGGCGAGAGCGTTTTTAAGGAAAAACGACCAACCGCATTTATTAAAACACTAGTATTTTAGTATGTTGCTTGTAGAATAATCTGACAAAAAATCAGAATGGTTGTATGTATATTAGTATGGTTTTTATTCCAAAAAGACAGTTTTTAGAGCTATCTTCATGATTTTTTTCTATCGTATCAAAGTAGTTGTATTATGTTTTCAACACACTATCTACCTAGCATATATCCTGAAGTGATATTCATTATATTTTTCTGATTTTGTTTACTGTAGTCGATCATATACGAGTACTGTTATTGTTTCTTAAACATGCGTTTTTTTTATGTTTAGGTCCTGTAAGCCCCTTAAGATGTGTAACTATCCATAACTGAGTACGACAGACCGAAACCAAAAACCCAGGCAAACAAACAGGAACATTTCACAGTTATTTACAAACCAAATTGTTTTGTTTACCACCAAAACTAACAGACAAGCGGTTTACCAACCAAACTAACGTAAACATGTGTTTACGTAGCTTTCAAGCCGTCAAGTTATTTTCAAAGTCGGGTATACACAGGGTTATTGGTAAAACATTAACAACCTCTTAAGAGGTCATATTGTACTCATCAGTATGAACAACTTTTACTATGGGACCAAACCGGAAATCGCAAAAAAAAACAGCTATTCCCTACATTTTGAAGAGTTATAGGTACGAACATAAATGTAGGGAACAGCCATGGAACAGCTGATTTTTTATCGCGATTTGAGTGTTGGTCCCATAGTAAAAGTTGTTCATAATGATGAGTCCAATTACGGTAATAAATAAATCAAAAATTTCCACGTAAGTAACCGGGTTTTATAAACTTGAATCAAAGTAGATAGGTACCACAAATATAGATAGACCTAGATAACGCAAGTATCACGATCTATATGAAAACCACGCGTGCCATTTTTTGACTACCTACTATGACGTCACAAACACTATTTAGTGTTGGGAAAATCAAAACGATTCAAAGACGCCGCCGCGTGCGGTACCCGTCTTGCCCCACACCCCGGGGCCTAGCGCCAGCGCTCACGCTCACCCAGCCAGCTGACACAGGACTGAGCGCGAAAGGGCGAAAGTAGCGGCTTAAAGCTCAGGATCGACACGCGATAATATCGCGCGCGACACAAAGACACCGCAAGTCGCGCAACGAGCGGTGCCTTTGTGTCGCGCGCGATTAGGTACCTATATCACGTGTTGCGCCTGTTTGTAGGAGTCTACGATTTTTGTACGGAAGCTGATGCGATTATCTAGGTGTATCTATATCTGTGATAGGTACCTATTTCCCTGCTGATTTCAGACCACAGTGTCAACGAGAATGTACATAAATGTGATGTACTTAATTGGATGTCAAATATCTGGCTGGATGTTGGATGACATCCAATGTCTACATCCCCCGGTAATGCGGCGTCCCTGGATGTGTACGTTAGTTGATTAGAGGAGTTTCAGATGTCCCATTTTTAAACGTGTAGTACATATTTCGGCCTACAGATAGTTTTGGGTTTGGATGCTCTCTTCTGCACTTGAGATTAACATCTTAGGATAGGGTACAGGATAAGTTGTTAATGGTGTAATGCAGGAAAAAAGCCTTGTTCAATCAGTATGTTAGGTATATTTTAACAACTGAACTGTCAGAGCAATGGTGGTACGAGTTTTAGGTCACAGGTTCGAACCCAGACAGGCGCTTTACTCTGTGTAAATTTTGAAATTATTTCATCACCACTGCTCCCAAAACGGTGAAGGTAAATCGTGAGGAAACCGGCATGTCTTAGAACCAAACATTCGAACATATGTGACATCTACCAACCCTCACCCGTGTGGTGGATTATGGGCTACTCCCTCTCATCAAGGCATGTGTCCCAGAAGTGGGAACATTATAGGTTGATTATGCTTCTGCATGTCGATTCTGTAAAAATCTCACCGTGAAAACTTGCGTGGAGTGAGCTGTCAGTGTCATCTCACTGATGCTAGGGATTGACCAAGCATACATTTACAATCAGAATCGAATTATGCTTGTTCTATACTAATCCTATTAAAAAAATTAAATAATTTCAAAGCTAGTATTTTAGTTGTCAAAATTACTATTTTAGGGGGGTTTTAAATAAATTAGCAAAACAGAAACCTAGTCAGAAACTCAACGTTGTTTTTTTTCCCTAAACTAG